>JAHLSL010000054.1:3998676-4014658 GCA_025920805.1 Petroica traversi
TCTCAAGGAGCAGCTTTGTGAATAATCCCAAATAAGAACAGGCTCTTATTTAATGATTTTTTTTGACGGTCACATTTCCGATTTCTCTGCGCACTCAAGAAAACTTCCCAAGGTCCAAACCCAGTGATTATTTATAAGAACCCAACTTTACGTTAACGCCAGGGAGACGTGAACAGAAAAGCCCCAAACCCCAGAATCGAAAAGGAGAAAGGCCAGTGGTGAGCATAATTCAATGTGCATATTTTCCCTGCGAACAAAACAGCATTCCAGCTCTCCCCCTGATGAGAGGGATGCATTGTCAATTAATTAGACTCCCATCATATGTCCTCGGATGCCCTTCCATCATATGCCTTCCATATGTCCTTATGTCATATGCCTTCCATATGCCCCCTGTGTAATTAAGCTCCCATCATATGGCTTCCATCAGATGCCATTTAAGTGCATTTCCAGGAGAACGTGGCAGTGTTACAGTCCTGGACCTTTTGCATCGAGGGAAGGAACAGCTCAGGAGCTGCAAATGAGGAGAGGAGGAAGCGAAAAAAAAAAGGAAAAAAAAGGAAAAAAGGGAAAAAAAAGAAAAAAAAAAAGGAAAAAAAAGAAAGAAGGAAGGTGGCTTTAATTGGTGGGTTTGTTTCGCTCAGCTCGAGCAGAGGAGGCACAAAAATGTCCTGTTTTCCTTGGGGTTCCATTCCTGGTTTTTATTCAGTTCAGCCCATGGATAAACAGGGAGAGAGCAGCTGTTTTGTCAGCGAATGTTCCTGCTGGAATGGGGAAGGAGAAAAAGCAGCAATCCAGCTCCCAGCAGAGTGAAATGTCAGCTTTGAATTTGTTTGGGGTCCCTGGGAGTGAGGTGAGCACCAGGAATTCCCTGGGGAGGGAATTCATGGAGAGGGGATGGCAAACTCCACTTCCAGCCCTGTCCTCCCTCGTGGATCAGGGATGTGGCAGGCCCTGAGCTTTCCTCGGCGTGGGGAGGGCTGGTGAGATGGATTCCAAATTTACTGGGACTTACTGGGGAGAAAACCCAAAAATTAGGGATGAAACCCAAGAAATAGGGATAAAGACGGCCAGTGCTTACACGTGTAGTGAAGGAAAATGCAAAAATCCAAGGAACTGCGAGGCCTTGGAATGGTTTCCAATGAAAGGACAGCTCGTGGGCCTCATGTGCAGTTGTGTCTCTGAGCCTTCCTGCTTCCCAACAACTTCTGAGACTCTTTTCTGATCCCAGTCACACCTGATGGAAGATCAGGGACTTCCAAGGGTGTTCTGCTCCAGCTTTGTAGGAATTGCACCCAGAAATCCCAGTTGTGCACCCAGAAATCCCAACTGTGCACCCAGAAATCCCAGTTGTGTACCCAGAAATCCCAATTGTGCACCCAGAAATCCCAACCCACACCCAGAAATCCCAATTGTGCACCCAGAAATCCCAACCTGCACCCAGAAATCCAATCCCACACCCAGAAATCCCAACCCCACACCCAGAAATCCCACTTGTACACCCAGAAATCCCAACCTGCACCCAAAAATCCCAACCATGCCGAGAAATCACAACCCCACACCCAGAAATCCCAATTGTGCACCCAGAAATCCCAACCATGCACCCAGAAATCCCAACCTGCACCCAGAAATCCCAACCCCACACCCAGAAATCCCAACCCCGCACCCAGAAATCCCAACCATATATCCAGGAAGGAGGTTGAAAGGACAAAGAGAAGGTAAAATGTGCTGGGATCTCTCATTGAAACAATATTTTTTAGCATATCCCATTTTACCTGGATTAAATGACAACAATTCAGACTCCCAGAGGCTGGGAACCAGTGTATCCCTAAAAACTCTGTATTCCAGCTGCTAGACAGGGTAAAACCTTAAATTTGGATGTGCTCTGCATAGATTAAATCAGTCCTGACCAAAAACCATCCTGTATTTGCTGTGCAGGCTTTCTGCCCCGTTTCCAGTGCAGATGCCTTCCTCAGAGAGAGGGTACAGCTCCTGCTCTGGCTCAGTCTTTCATTTTCAGCCCAATCCTCATTTAAATCACACACACAAAACACAACCAGTGAAAGCTTCAGGTCATTAGGAGGATGATTTGGGAACTATTTTGTGCTCCTGCACCATCATTAGTTTGCCACAGTTGTAAAGTGCATATTAAGGGCAGCTTTTAAGCATCTCCTAGAGCACTGCTGAATTTATCTGCCCAGAATTGCTGCTCGAGGGTTGTATTCTGAATTATTTTATTCTTCTGGCTTGCTGGGCAGCAAGGAAATATTCACAGGAGTGCTCGTGGCCGATTTTATTTTGCCTCTGTGTTCTCACACGGCTCTGGTGCTTGTGGAGGATGAAACTTTCATCATGGAAGGATTTTTTTCCCCTTTTAAAATTTTTTTAAACAGCAAGTTCTATCTGTTCCCACAGCCAGCTGAAACTCTGGCTCAATCAGAGGCATTAAATGCAGTCAAATTTGTGCATAAAAGTTCTGTAAGGCCTGGGATGAGATGGGGTGGAATGCCAGAATGACTCATTGTTTCATGAATAAGGCCCTGAGTGTTCCATTGATGCCATTTCTGAATCTGGGGAAAACGTAGAGAATTCCTGTCATAACTGGGATTCCAAGCACAGCAACCCCAGGGAGCTGAGTGATGATGGTGATGATGATGATGATGATGGGATCCTGCATGAATTAATGTGGGTTCTGACACGCTCCTGCCTGGAAGCTGCTCAGACAGATAAAAATAAGGCAATTTCTTTCCCCGAGACTCAGGCTCAGCAATGCTGCTCCTCTGGGGATGCCAGGAGAGGGAAGTTCTCTCCCTGCGTGGAGTGCTGGGCTCTGGGAGTGTAAAACTGGAATTTGTCAGAGCCCCAGATGTCCTTTCAGTGAGACGGGGACATCGATCACAGCGCTGGGCGCGATTGGAGGGCGAAGGCTGAGCTGCTGTGGAGCAGCTCAATATTTGGAAATGATCAGTCTGAGGCTGCTGCCTTTTCCTGGTGTTGGGAAATGGAGCTGGACACGGTGAGAGGGTTTGGGGTCTTTCCCTCAGGATTTGAATCAGGATCCCGTTTGATGCATCCACTTCCCCCAGGTGCCAGCGTGGCAAATGCACCCCCGTCAGTCACACACACCAGTTCTAGACTTTCCACAGCCCAGATCCAACAAGGGAGCCCAATGCTGGGGCTGGGCTGGGCTCAGCTCGACTTTCCAGAATCTGTCCTGCCAGGGGCCCTTGGCTTCCTGAGCCAGCAGAATGTTTGGTGTCCCTGGCTCTGCAGCTCTGGGCTCTTCAGCCTCAGGGCCTGCAGGGCACTCACAGAGCACTGAGCACCAGGCTCAGGGAAGGGTCACAGCTCTGCTGGGGCTGTGGGTGCTCAGAGCTGGGGAAAAGGGATAGAAAATAAAAGGGAAAAATCATTCCAGCATCAAGGCCACAGCAGAGATGGGAACTCACATCTCTCTCTTTTAACCGACTTTTCCCTTCTCCTTCCCCCTTTTCCCTCCTCGTTTCTCGGGGGTTTGGATGTGAAACCCAGCTCAGCATTTCCAGTGGGGGTTTTTTGGGATGAATTCTGTGTCTGCTCAGGCTTCAGTGCGGGACAAACTCGTAACTGGGTTTCAGCAATAAAAGCAAGCTGGAGCAGAAAAGAAATCTCATGTTTGGAAATCTCCCCCAGCAGAGAAAAATCTAAAATATTTGGGAATTCACTCCCCCTTTCATTTGATTTGTTCTTTAAATAAGACAAAACTCCTGCCCTGGCTTTGCTGCTGCTCCAGGCAGTCCCACTTGTATATATTTAGGTTTGTACATTCAAAATATAAAATGTATTCTCCCCGAGCAAATACTCTGTGCGTGCTATGGGGTGAATTTATCCTTTCTGTGCAATGTCATGGCCCTGTTTCCTGGTGAAATAAGTTCAAGAATCAGGTTTCTGGGGCAGACACGGAAAGAAATTGAAATTTTTCCTTCTGTCTTATAAACTGTGGTTCCTCCTTCTCATCACCTCCACTTCAGAGCCTTTTTAAGAATCATTGAATTGATGATGGGTAACCAAACTTGATGCTTGTTTTTTTAAATATCCAGTAGATTTATGACTCAAGCCACGAATTTTAGTTTTTATGAACATTTTAGGCCTTGTTCCTCTTATAAAATGGGAGTGGATAAACCCCTGCTTGACATAAAGTGAAATTTTTGGGTCCAAAGACTCCAAGACAGCACAGGAGCTGTCCCACCACATCGGAGGGGACAAAAGTGGCTAAAAAGCAGCAAAAAACAGAGAGAAATCTGAAATGGATGCACTGAACCATTCCCATCAGAAAGGGAAAAACCAAAGGGATGTTCTGAGGAAAAGAAAGGATGAGGAGGGAGCCTGGGAATCTCTGAGTTCTGCAAAGTGAGAGCAAGGAGACGTGGAGTGAAATTAAATAGTGACAAATTGAAACTGTTTTATAAAGCAATTCTTTTCCCACCAGTATTTAATTAAAAAAAAAAAAAAAAAAAAAAGAAAGGGACCCTAATTGCTTTTAGAAGTTAATGGGAACTTTGCAAGTCTGGAGCAGATTGGATACTTATGTTTTTAACAGCCATACATAGAATTGTGGGCGTTCATTGTAATAACTTTGGAGCTGAGTTTAGATTCGGTTTGGGATGAGGTGCAGCAGGGAAGAGCAGGGAAAATCCAGTGGCCAGGGCAGATTTGGGCTGTCCAGAGCTGCTAAAACTTGTCCCTGTGGGGGGAGGAATTTTGGGGAATTCTGGAGCATGTCCCAGGCCATGGTGGCTCCTCCAAAGGCCTGAGCACAGAGTTTGGAAGTGAAGGGGTGATGGGTTTTGGCTTCTTTTGGGCTCACAGGCTGAACAACTGCAGTGTTAATGATAACTATTCAAATGTGTGGCACTATAATTCCCATCCGTGGAAAGGAGAGCAGCAGGAGGGGAGTGACGTCCATCCCTGGAGGGCTGGGTGCAAAATCCAGCCTTTAGCTGGGGTCTCTGTGTGTTGTTCCTGCCCCAGGTTTTCCCTCACGCCCTCCCTGGTGGGCAGCTGGTGATGCTGAATCCCACCCTGCAGGGCAGGGAGAGCTGGACTGGATGGATTGTGGTGTTGGGAAGAGGAGGGGGCACAACCCAGCTGAAAAGAGGAGCTGTGTGTGAGCAGGATTTTAGTTACAAATTTTATAAAAATTTATTTTTTTACTTATTTTATAAATTCCTTTTCTCACTTTTTAACCTCCCTGAAGATGCCCAGCAGGATTATCAGGAGCAGGCAATGAGGGACAAACTCCATGAGCACAAAACCTTCCCTCAAAGGAAATTAAACTTTTAGCCATTGGCTTTCAGAGCTGCTGAATTCCACAGAGCTGCACCTGAACTTGGGCTGTGGCCTTTTCAAAGTGAATTTTTTTTTGGAAGCCTGACATTACCAGAAGTCCCAAAACTTCCAGGAGCAGCGAGGGCCACACCTGGCACTGCCTTCCCACCCCTTTTCAGTGGGAGCTCCTCAGAGCCATTCCTGGCTGGAGATTTGGGGTGAGATTTGGGGTCACCCCAGCCCCTGGCGGGCACAGGCAGCCCCTTTGTGCTCCTGAGCTTAAGTGAGATTTAAGGAATTGCTGCAAAGAGCAGGTCAAACCCATTCCCGGATTAATGGCACTGGCGTGGCTTTAGCCAGGGTTTGTTTTGCTGCTGTTTGAAGTGGCCTCTCATCCCCTGTGACAACAAACAGCGGCCGTGGCATCCCCCAGTGGCTCGGGTGCTGTTTTGGCCTCTGCTTCCCCTTGGCTTTGCATTTCCTCTCAAAAAGGAACTGTGGGATGTGGAGGGTGGGATTTAAAAAAGGAAAAAAAAAAAAAGAGGGGGAAAAGAAGGGAAAACAGGAAGGGAATTGGAAGGGAAGGCTCCTCTGGTCTCTGCTGCAGATCTGCAGCTGATTTTAGAGAGTCCTTGCCTCTTCAGTTGGGAAAGGAACTTATTTTAGGAAATAAAAGCTCAGTCACGTGCTTGCCTTCATTTGCATGTGAGGATAATTATTGAATGAGGAGTTAACCAGGGGAGGTGTTAATGGAAGGATTACAGGCGCTGTTAGCAATGATGGAGTGAGGCTGCTGAATCAGGAGCTTTTGGGATAGAAGTCACTGCTCAGAAATATCCTATTAATTTTTATATTAATAATATGTAACACAATAATCTTGCAAGAAAATATAGTTTATAATGTATAGAATTATAAATGCAATATTTATGACATTATATCCATTTTTATATTTAGTTTATTATTCCACTCTCAGCAACAAGGACTCTCAATCCCTACTCGAGTGAAGGGTTAAATATTTAATAAATATTTAATCCATAAATTAGTGCTTGGAATCAAGAAAAGTCTGCTTGACATCTGAAATCACAGGGAGGTTTTATTCTCTGTAAAAAACCCCAAAACCTTCTCCAAATTATTTAAAGCCTCTTTTTTTAGGCCAGATTTTGCTCTTGGTCTGGACTGATTTGGTTCACTCGGGATTTTCCTCTTTAAAAGGAGCTGACTCTTGGGTTAAGGAAATGTTTGCAGGTGCCATTCCCAGGGATTCTGCTGTGAATTTTGGATGTGGAATCGATGTCACTGCGTCACCTCCCTGTCCCTGTCCCTCACACTCAGGCTGTGGCAGTGGCACTCAAGCCAGTCTTTCTCAGCACTGCCTGGAGCCCCAGGAGTGATGGGCTCTGCTGTCAATTCCCTTTTTTGTTTGCTTCTTACTCTGAAATCTCAGTGGGTTCAGAATTCCAGGATGGCTTGGGTTGGAGGGGACCTTAAAAATCATTTAATTCCACCCCCTGCCATGGGCAGGGACACCTTCCACCATCCCAGGCTGCTCCAGCCCGGCCTTGGGCACTTCCAGGGATCCAGGGGCAGCCACAGCAAATCTGGAAAATCCATCCCAGCCCCTCCCCAGCCAGGAATTCCTTCCCAAACTCCCGTCTCACCCTGCCCTCTGTCAGTCTGAAGCCATTTCTGAAATAACAACGAGCACAAAACCAACCTCGGGGTGGCTGCGGGAGCTCTGAAAGCCCCGACCAGGACAGAATTCCCTTGGGAAAGCTGCAGCATCGCAGAGCAGCTCCCTGCCTGCCTCCTGCCACATTGCATCACATCTGAGCAGGGCTCTTGCATTATAAATCAGCAGAGATTTGTCCTCAGATACCCTCCTCTGGAGAAGACCATTTTTAAATCTTTAATAGGGCATTAGAGCAATTTGCCTTGCGCTTCAGCTCTAAGTGGGCAAGGAGAGCGGTGACAAACGCGGCCGGGAGGCCCTGAAATTCTTTGAATATTCCATGTTTTCCTGGAACTGCAGGGAGAAGGCTGCCAGAGAGGTCTTGGCAGGTTTTCTAGGTGGCTGGCCAAGTCTGAAGCAAACGTGGATGGTTAACAGGCTAATGCTGCTCTGCTTCCAGGCTCAGACGTATGGAACATACGTTTTTATTTAAGAAATCCCACCACATGGAGGAGCAAATGTAGTGCTAATATATCTTTCCTGGAGGAAAATGGCACGGGGAAAAAACACGAGAAAATAAAGGTTCTTCTGCCCTTGCTTTTTGGGGCTGTCAGTGAAGGAAATGAAACCCAATGGCTTTCCCACGAGGGCCCCTGATTAATCAGGAATGGCTTCTAGAGCAATAGTTTGTGGCTGAGGGAAGAGGCAGAAGTTGTTCAAAGAATGGATTTCCGTTGCCAGATCGACTTTTTGTTGTTGCCATGCGAGTAATTAAAACTGGCAATTAAGCAGGGAAGTGATCAAGTGATCACTTGGGAGCTGCTCCACACGGACAAGGAGCTCCAGCAAGGAGCAGGGAGCACCCGTGTGGGTGAAACAGCGAGATTTAGGGGTTGTTCCTGAATTATCCCAGGGAAAGGTGGGTTTGGGAGGGGTTTCTCTGGGAATTCCCTGCAGGAAACACAAGTTTGGATTTCCTGGAGGCACCAGGTGAATGAACGTTGTCATTTTAATCTCGTCCCTTGCTTGTGTGCAGCTCTTGGGGCTGGTGTTGTTTTATTATTGATGGGGCAAACACTGCACAGCCTCCACCTTTCAGAGCAAAACCATTTATTTCTCTTCATCAAGCCCTTGGTGCCGGCCCAGAAGTTCTGCTGAGGACTCCCTGTGGGGTCTGGATGAGTCACTTATTTTCCTTTGGTTCTGTTCCCTGCCTGTAAAAGCGAGGTCCTTGTTCCTCCTCAGGGGAGCTGTAAAGGCAGAGGAGCTGATCCTGTGTGAGCTGTTCAGAGCCACTCACGTTGGAGCTGCAGGCATCACACTGGGAGGAAACATTTCATGGGCTGTCCCTGTGCTGACACCTTTTTTAGCTTTACAGGGCGAACACTGATAGGATTTATCACCCGGAATTATTTTTATGTGACCGACTGGAGAATGTTATTACCGCACGTTAAAAAATCCGAAGCAAAGCTATTTTTTTATCCCGGTAAATAAGCTGAAATTCGGATTTTTCTGCCTGTTTTCTTCATGCTGCATCCCTGGAAGTGTCAGCTCTGCCTTTTTTTGCATTCTGGGCAGGAGGAGCTGCGTGTCTGGGGTGGAGCAGAGGCTGCAGTGAAGCCGAGCTCAAGTGCAGAGCTGCGCCTTCTCCTGCTGCTATTTCTGGCACGCAGAGCCTGAGCTGGGCCCAGCCTAAGTCCTGACACTCACCCTGGCTGTCACATCCCTCCCCAGACGTGGCTCCCCGGGTTTTAATCCACTCCCAGCACCCGTGGAGTGGCCAGGCACGAGCTGGGGGTGTGAAGCTCTCGGTGTCCATTCCCCCACGAACAGAATTCCCCTCCTGGAGACCCCAAACCTTGGATTTCCTCGACCCAAATAACTCAAACAACACCCAAATATCTCAGCATCCTGGGGCCTCCTGGGTGAGGAGAGATCCCTTTTGCCCAGGAGTTTGCAACTGGGGTGGATGCAGCAGGAAAGAGGAAGGGATGGAGGCACTCGGGGCTGGGAACAGGCTGGGAATTCTCCCTGCTGGTTTGGGATTCCTCTGTGGGTCTGTGCCAGCCCTGCCTGTCCCTGGGCAGGAATCAGGGCCTTGCACCCACCACCAGCAGCAGAAACCATTTGGGTGTCCTGTCCTGGGGTTTCACTCTTAAGCAGTGCCTGGAACGCAGATTTTTTGTTCTTGAGAGAAATGGTTTGGGTTTTTTTTTTCTTCTTTAAACTGTGTAGTAATAGAAAACCTGGGAAAGACCTCTTTGTCTCATCTTTTAAGTGATTCCACCCTCTCTTTAAAAAGAAATCAGTGCTGGTGAGGAGTCTGGCAGGAGGTCTGGGGGATGCTGAGGAATTTGAGGTTCCTCAGGTCTCTCTGATCTCTCAGGGCTCTTCCCAGACATTAATTAAGGCTCAGGGTCCTTCCTTAGGTGCCACAGTTGTTATCAAGGATTGGAAAGAGTCCCCAGTGAATTCCTGGAGGAGATGGGAATGGATCTGTGGACTCCAATCTGGGAATTACAATTTCCAGAGTGACCCTGGCACTCCTTTCCTACTGAAATACATTTCATTCCAGCTCCTCTCTCACTCTCATGGATCTCTAAATTTAATTTTTCTACTTTTCCTGCCAGCTCAGAATCCCAAAATGTCCCTAAACTTTCTGCAAGTTGAATTGAGGTTCAGCAGTTTCAACTCCAATTGAGCAACTTCATCAAGTATTATTTTTATTGGCTTTTTCAGAAAAAAAAATTTTGATTGAGGGACATCACCTTTTCATGCAATGATTGCATTGAAAATTTGAATGAAATTTTTAGAAATCATTAAATGTTGACCAGACATTTTTTTGTGGCAGCCTTGTGGGTTAACATGTTCATACAGCTCCATCTTTTAGTGGCAGATATATTGTAAAATTTGCCAGATTTCAGTGTGAAACCTGAAATCTTAAGAAGTTTTATCCCCAAACCAGGTTAGATTTATCTGAAATTAGAGTGAGATTCCTGGAGCTTTTGTTATGCTCTGAATTAATAAATCCTTAAACTTCTGGTGCCCTGAACCCATGTGAAATGTGAGGGGTTTGGGTGCTTTGTGTGAGATGGAATTGGCAAATCATGCAGAGTGATAAATAATTATTTCTGTGCCTTCATCCACCTGACTTTGAGCTTCACCTCGAGTTTCAGTTTGGTTCAATCCCTTTTGTTTTAGGAGGGATTGGGGCAGGTTGGGAACTCCCCCAGACAAAACACAAAATCTGGGTACAGTGTTCCCACTTCTCTGATTTTGGATGGATCAGTGTCTGTGACCTTTGTGACACTGAGAATTTTGCTGAATTCTTCCCTTTTCCCTAATCCTGGGTTTCAGTAAATGCAGGGCCTTTCCCACTGCCTCATTTTCCTTTCCCCTTGCTTTATTCACCTTGAGATCCAATCATTTTATTGCTTTCTCACTTCATTATTTCAATTTCCCCCCATTTTCCAGGGATGGGTGGAGTTGGAGCTCGAGGAGAACCTGTTGGGGTGGGGGGAAAAATCCAACCACCACTTTTTAGTGCTTGGGGGAGGCAAAACTCTGTTGGTTTGGAGGGAAAGTTGTGGGTGGAAAGAATTTGGTGAAATGGGACTGAGAGGATTTTGAACCACACTCTGTCCTCTCTGTTGAACCCCAGGGGATCAGATGAGGGTGACAAAAAAACCCAAATTTCGGCTCTGCAGCTTCTTCCAAGGACTCCCAGGGATGGGGTAAGTGTTGTCCTGATGGTTCTACATTTTTACAGAATATGGATTTTATCAGTGGCTTGGTGTGGAATTGTCTGCAAAACAGTGAGAGTTAAATGAGAGCCATTCTGGAAATGTCCAGATCAAGGCACCTTTGCCTGTTTTTGCTTCCCACTCTGAATTTTACCTTTTCCTCACATCGTTTGATTCTTCATTTCTTTTAACGAATGCTTTTTACCCCTCTGAAGGCATTTTGTTAATTTGGAAACCTCTCTCGTGTATGCTGTCCTTCCAGCTGAGCTCTAACCATTATTTTAAAAGGTATTTCCTGAATGATCTCTGTCCACTTTGCCCCGAGTGAAGTTATTGACTGGTCTCAAAAAGGCCTGGAGGTTTTAGAGTTTCTGCTGAGGTCCCTGAAGCTTCCTCCCTTCTGAGCATCCCTTCTCCTGCGTGTCTTGCCCTTTGAATTGCTAATTCCAATTGATCTGAGGGAAAAAAATTTGCAATGGTTTGTATTTATTCTACTTTCTGCTCTGACAGCACCTGCCAAGGTCTCTCCTTCCTTTGATCCTATCTCCATGATTAAATTCACTCTTCCTTTCTGTTTTCCAGCTTCTCTCTGCAAACTTTCTTGCACTCCATTTCTGCGAGAATTTCCTGCAAGCCCTGTCCCTGAGAGGATGAGAGGAGGGGATACCAATTCTATTTCTATTTATTTATAAATGGACTGCAGAGATTGGCCCCTTTGTAAATATGAGAGCAATTCTCAGCCTCTTTCAGTTGTGGTCATTTCACTCCGAAGGAAAACAACCCCAAACCCAACAAACCACAGAACAATGGAGAAACACGAGAAGTTGTGGAAACCCCTCAAACTTTCTCTGTTTAAATTTTGAATTCCTGGTGGTCACAGGGACAGGTGATGCTGCCAGCTGAGGGTTTTTTTGTTTAGTGCCTGGCCCAGAGCAGCAAATTGAGCTAAAGGTGAAGCTGGGATCAAATCAAACAGAATGACACCTCGATTTTATTTTTATTTTTGCCAGCCTGGGGGCCCTTTAGCATTTTGGAATTGGAGTCTGTGCAGAACGGGCTTGCTGGGCTGCAGTAAATGAAGTGTCCGGATGCCGGTGGTGATTCATAAAAGCAATTAAAGGAGGAAAGTGCTTTTCCTCTGAGTGTAATGCCGTGGTTGGAGGATGTCCTTAAGTGAGTGTGAAGTGCTCAGGCCGTGGTCAGGGGATGGGGGCTGTTCAGTTCCAGGCCATGGATCTGTTTCCAGCAAACACTTCCTTACCATGTGTTGCTGCTGATTAAAACCAAATTTATTTTTTTAATTTTCTTTTTTTTTTCTCACAGACTCCCAGAGCAGCTGGGATGGGAAGGGAGCTCTGGAGATGACCCAGGCAGGGTCCACAGGGACTCATCCAGGTGGGGTTGGGGTGGCTCTGGATGGGGAGAACCCAAAACCTCCCTGGGCTGAGGAAGTTCTTCCTCAGGCTGGGGTGGCACTTGTTGAGTTTTACTTTCTGGCCATTGTTCCTCATCACCAAAACCAGTCTGGCACCCTGCTCTACACCTGCCTTGGGGATATTTTTATGTGTTTAGCAGCTGAATCTTATTTCATTTCTATTTCAATGTCATTCCCATTTCTTCCTTCTTAAATTTGAGGACAATCCTCCTGAGGATGCAACGTTTTCCACAGGAGAAATGTGGTTGTGGAAAAATTGGTGATGATCCATAATTGAAACTCATCAAATATGAATTTTTCCCCCCTTAGAGCAATTCCCTGGCATTTCTGACCTTTCCCAAGCAGAAAACACCCCATTTGTACAGCTTTAAAGCAATTGTCCAGGAGCAGGGCTGAGCTTGGTTGGAACACCATGGAGGTTCTTGCTGTACACGAGGATCCATCAGTTCCTAAGCCAGAAGCAGAGCCTGAGGCTCTCCCTAAAACTTCCTTTGTGGCTTTTCCAGCCTTCCCAACCCACCTGGTGGATTTTAGGGATGGTTATTGAGCTGTCCCAGAGCAGGCGCTTTGTCCAGGGGGATTCCTCTCGCTCCTCCCGGAGCCTGCACAAATCCAAGCTGTGCCTTCCCTTGGCTTTGCCCTCCCATCCTGCCCTTGGTTCTCCCAGCCCAGGGACGCGCAGGAGTTTACTGATTTATCATGGATCATTAGGTGGAAGTAACTATTCTTAAAACATGGGGATGGATGCAATAATTAGGGATGTGCTTTTGTTAACACCGCCAGCCTCTACCCTCTTGTACAGTACCCTTGGGTACTAAATAATTACCCACTTTGTGTGGTTATCTAGCTCACTAATTACCCACAAAAATTGGGGTCAGGTGTTAACTGCTTGAAATAAGTATCCTCCAAAGGCTTGGCTAAAGTGTGTAAAGAAATTATGTGTTTGCTACAAAACTTTGGGGGGGAAAAAAAACCCAAACTTTTTTGTTGTTGCTGTTGGGAAGGAAGATAAGGAGACAATGGACTCGAAATGTTCTGTGTGATGGCAAAATGTTGCAGTGGTGGTGAGGGGCTCAAAAGGGAGTGAAAGGATGGTTGGCAGATACAGTCACTAATCCAGACTACTTTTCCCAAAGATTAGATCCTTCAGTGCACAGGGTTTGATTCTTCCCCTATCTAGGCTGGTGCCAATCAGGATTATGCCGGTATAAATAAGAAAATTTCTATCCGTGGATTCCCAGACTGACTTTGCTGCATAATCCCACCTCCTCCATCACCCAGGGACTTCTGCATTGCACCCAATAATTTAATTATGGAGCGTATATTTATTTCCATGCGTTTATTTTAGCTGTCCCCAGCTCTGCGTGCACGCGGAATTTCGTTCGGAGGCTGCTGCTCATAAAATGCAGTTTTTTGCTTGGAGCAATAATTTGATTCCTGTGCTCAGGGAGTTACCCCAGTGAGTCAAAGATTTCTAGATAGCCCCACCCTCCCCAACTTCCCGAACGCTCACACTGCAGCCACTTTCTCTTTGCCAGACCCACACAAGATGTCTAACCAGCCAAAACCCCAAGGGGCAATCCCAACCTCCTGCCTCCCCTGTTTCAGCCCCAGAAAACTGGGAAATGAAGCCACGGCAGCCCAAAAACCCTGGAAACACCCGGCACGTGTAACCAGGGCTGTTGAACAGCCCTTCTGCCCAGCCTGGGTTCTTGCATAGGTGCTCCCCGCCTTCAGTACAAAGGGAATGGGTTTCAGGGGGAGCTGAGAAGGTGTTTCTGGAAATCCTGGTGTCTCTGGGTGCCCGGATACCTTGATTTCCTGAGCGTCTGTGCAGTGCTCAGCGTAACAAAGAAACCGCCCGGATTTATTGCTGTATTTCGCGTGAGGTGCTTCCTCTCCTCCATAGCCAGAACACCTCCTGTTCCTACAAACACCTTTTGAAAGCCTGAGTGGATCCAGGTATTAGAAATCACCGCCCCCCCGATGTTTGGGGGAGCGTGGGGGGAGGTCGGGGGTTCGGGGAAGGCCCCGGGACGAGGCGTGAGCTGGGTTTTGGGGGTACCTGCGCCCCGCATTGTGCGGAGCATCCCTGGCAAAGGCAGGGCTCAGGCTCCCAAAGCACAATGCAGATTTAGTCGTCATCTTTGTCTCTCCCCCCGCGCGCCCCCCCCCGTCCCCGCTGCACTCCCCGCTGATGTTAACTGTCTGTATTATTATTTATTGTTATCAGGGGATTTGGTTTGATCAATGAAGTGTATATGCGTCTGACGGACATTCGGGGAGGAAATGCTTGGAGAATGAGTAACATGTCTGCAGCGGAGGGTGTGCGTGAGGGAGAGAGGGAGCATCGGTGCTAGAAACATTGACTGATGAGTTCATTTGAAAATCCAAGGGCATATAGCTGGTAAATTAGCACATATTGCAAATATAGTCCGGTGCGAGAGGCAGCGGCGCTGCCATGGAGCGCAGGGGTGGGGTGTGCAGGGGAAGGGAAGCGGGGGGGGTCGCGGAGAGGAGATTGTCAGCTCTAAAGTCATCACGGGCATGAGCCAGGCAGTCTGCCTGCCTCACTGCAGACGTGGGGCGGGGGGTGTCCGTGGGCGGGTGCGGCGTGGCGGAGGGGGGCAGCGGGGGGGCACCCGCGAGAGCCAGCGCTGGATTTTTATTGTTTTAAAATGCACAGGCAGCCGCAGAGATGCGAGGCGAAGGGGCTGCAGCCCCTCCGCTTCCCCTCCAGCTCCGCGCACCCCGTTAGGAAGGGGCGGAGCGGGGAGCGGCCGCCCGGAGGGTCCCGGGCTGGTACCCGGCGGGGATGCGGCGGGGCCGGGGATGCGGCGGGGATGCGCCCGGCGGGTTTCTCCCGGCAGCTTAAGGGATTACTGGGGAGGGGTGACCGGCAGTGCTGTGTGTGAGTGTGTGTGAGTGTGTGAGCGTGCGGGGCTGGCGGCGGGGGGAGCCGGGTCCTTATTCTGTTAAAGATTTAAGTAGGCATGCAAGGAATCTCTAGGATAGTTGGCAAAGGGCGAGGGTGGGGAGCGGGGGGGGACGGATCCAAAAGAGTCTGTAACCAGACACTGAAGCTTTCCAGGAGTGAGAGTGTGTGAGAGAGAAGGAGACAGAGCGAGAGGAAGAGAGGGGGCAGTGTGGTCTAGTACATTTTCATCTGGTCGTTGATTTGAGCCTGATGCTTGCTGTCCCTCAACAGCCTCCCTTGCCTGGATTTTTTCTTTCCCCCTCTCCTCTCCTTTCCCTTCTACTTCATCGAAGCCTAGGGGAGCCAGGAAAGATTAAATGTGCTTTCGAAAAGGCAGCCACTTCATGCAGCTATGTCTGCTTCCCCCCCACACCCCCCAGCCACCCCCCCACTCCCCCTTTTTGAAATAAAAAAAAAAAAAGAGAGGGGGAGACAGAGAGGGGGAGAAGGAAGGAGGAGGAAGAGGAGGACTATAGTTTAATGATGTCGGGACTGGCTGATCCAGAAGGAGGAAAAAAAAAAAAAAGAAAAAAAAAAAAAAGAAAATATTTGAGCTCCTGGACGAGGAAGGACTTTGGTGAATGGGCTCAGACTCCTGAGGTGAGAAAAGGACGGAGTGAATGATGATGATGATGATGGTTCCGTAATGGTGCCTGTTACCGCTGCCCCCGGCCGGGCGGCGGCGGGGCCGGAGCCGGGGGGGACCTGCCTTCGGCAGCGCCGGATATTCTGCATTTTTAACCTCGGGCCCTCCGGAACGTTTCGGCTTCTCCCCGCTTATGCCGCCGGGCCTAAAGCGGTTTCAGAGCTGGGTGGAGGGTGCGGATCCGTATTATTTATTTGGGCGGGGGGGG
>JAHLSL010000054.1:4020117-4059285 GCA_025920805.1 Petroica traversi
TCCCTTCCCTTCCCTTCCCTTCCCTTCCCTTCCCTTCCCACTCCAGAATTCCAGGCTCAGGTTCAGGGGGATTCTCAGCCCCGTTCGTGCCCGGGAGCTGCAGAAATGTCAGCGCTGTTAAAACTCGGTTTTATTATAAATATCCAGCCCGGAATCGTTTCTTTTCGAGCTCACAGAGCTCCATCCAGAACGATTCCTGCAGACAAAAGGAGGGATATTGCAGTTGGAGGTTTATTTTTGCTTTATTCCTGTGGCGCCAAGGCTTTCTTCTCTTAGGGTTACAGAGTTTTTCCAATAATAATTTCCTCAGTTTCCATAAATTTACGTTTTCATTAGGAAAAAAAACCCCGAATCTGTGGGCGAAAAGATGGGAAAATGGAAGAGAAAATAAATATTAGGCATTAATTGAATAAAAAATAGAATAAGTAAAGCTTAATAAGGATTGAAGATCTTTTTCATCACTAAAATAAAAACCACCAGGCTGGAACAAGTTTCAATTAAAGTATACCCAACATGCTGCCACTACATTTGATATAACACATTGCTGAATATTCTGTGCAATATGTGAGGCAAAGAATTAAGAAGGAGAAAGACAAGCAAATGAGGAGTGGGATTTTTTTTTTTTTAATATAGGGGCTTTTTTAAAAGGAAAAATAACGTAAATTTTGCAAAACTCTGGTGTCTGGGAGTTTTGTCTGAGCAGCAACTGTAGCTTTGAGCTCGGTGACTTTGACCTCGTTGTGGCTGAGTTGGGACTTGCTCTCCCAAGTTGAAAGGCGCAGGGTTTGGTGGCAGGAAAAGGTAAAAAAAAAAAAAAAAGAGAAAAAAAGAAAGGTTCAAGGCATTCTTGCAGTTTTCCATTTTTGCTCTTTTATTTCCAGGGGTTTAACAGGACCTAAAGTTGCACAGTGCTGCAGCTGGAAAAAAAAAGGAAAAAAAAAAAAAAAAAAAAAAAGGAGAATACTTTTTTACTGCCTTTCTTCCCTGAATCATTTCCAAGGTACTTAAGGATTTATTGGGCCAGATAGCAAATTGCAGCCGGGTTGCTGTGCAGTGGGTAGTGCTGATTAGATGATTGATTAATTCCTCATCGATTTCTGATTCCGAACTGAAATCACATTATAAACGCTCGATATTAAAATGTGGCTTGTGCTGAAATCTGATTGCAGGCTCCTCACGGAGTCGGTCAAAATGCCGGCTGGAAATACCATAATATTCCAAATTTTTGTTGGATTTGTTAACCCTTCGATTCCTCTGTGAGGAGGCTTGGCCATACCTTGATGCTTTAGAGCAATAAAATGCTTATTCAGAGCAGGTTTTGCACAGCCCTGGAACACCAGGAGAAACTCCACGTTCACCTGCACCTCCCACCACTGCCAAACCATTTTGATTTTATATTTTTTTTTCCTTTTTCCGCCTCAATCCTGTCCTTTTCTCCATGAACGAGGAGGGGGAAGGCAGGCAGAGGGTTGAGGAGTTCAAGGCGTGGGTTTCCCAGAGGTACCAGCCCAGTTCTGGAGAGGAGCCTCGGTGCCAACTGTGCCGCATTCCTGCTGCCCTGCCTTTTTCCCAAGGAAAGAGCATCCCAGTTCTTCTTCCTCACTCTTGGGAACACACACATTGTTTCAATAATCCAGGCAATAAATGCTAATTAGTAATGCTTAAGGACCCTACCAGTCGGAGTAATTATCATAATTTACCTCTTCCTCGGTGAAAAAGCGCTCCTTGCCGATTTTAATTTTTTTTTTTCCCTAAAATTTTCTCCCCTTTTTTTTTTCCCTTCTGGAAAGAATTCCTGGTTAGATTAATGATAAATATATACCTTTGTGTATGGCACAGGGAGCTGGAGCTCAGCATGTGTGAAGATTTTTCCCAAAATTTTCTTTTGAACCTGATATTTTTCCTCCCCTCTCTGCTCTCCCCTCCTTCCCCAGCACCACCAAAAAAAGCCACTTGCAGAGGGAGAACAAAGGAAATCAGGAACTCTAAAGGCATCATTAAGTATGGAGAGCAACAGCAAGGCAGAGTGTGATATGACAACATATTTTATGGCACAAAAGTAGAGATAATTAAATAATTCAGTGGTATTCTTAGCTAATTAGCACAAAGATCTTTCAGGGGCCATCAAGAAAATGGATCTCATCAAAGCTAATAATAAGCTGAGTTTCCCAAAGATCCTGTTTTCCAGCCTTGCTGCTGCTTCCCCACCTGATACAGTAACAGCAGAGGCTGCAAGGAGTTGCACAATTTAATTGGGCTCTTCCTCAAGATAATATTTTCCATGGAAGGGGATCAGGTATTTAGAGGAAATGAATATGCATAGCTGGAATTTTCAATATTAGTCAATAGCCCAGGGAAAGATCGCAGCTTCAGAAAAGCCTGATCTGTTACCAGTGATCCATTTAAAAGATTAAATTATCAGCCAGGAGCCTCTCCTGGGTCGATTGGCATGGGGCTCACTCCTTGGGATTTGGAGCTGGTGGATGAATCCAAGATCTTTTTTATGGAGTTATTGGGGTCCTGGATTGGCTGATTTCAGCTTTCCTTGGGCATTGAGAAATGCGTGGCCGAGTGCAGAGGAGGTTTGGGACCTCTGGTTTAACCTGGGCTCTCATTCCAAGGCCAAAACCAAACTGGGAAGAGCTCCATCCTCACCTGTGGAATTGTTTTAGGTTTTCAGTAGGGTGGCTACAACTCTCATGCCTTGAAAATGTTTTGGTTTTTTTGGGTTTTTTTTTGATTCATGAGGTTTTTTTAGCTGCAGTCAGCGGCTGCTGATGTTCCTGAGCTCAACCCAGGCTGGCAATCCACAGATCCTATCCATGCACAAGGACCTGCAGGGCATGGATCCTGCTCCTGGAAAACTCAGGGAGGCAATTCCCAGTAATTAGGTGCATCAAATATGGCTCAGAATATCTGGCTGTGTTATTCAGAATATCTCACTGAGCTCCTTTGATCTGAATGCATCCCCAAGTTCACGAGAGGCGTTTGCAAACTCTGCTGCCTCTGTGTTTGATACATTTGGGGTTCCTTTTCCCTCTGCCAAACAAAGGAATTCCTGAAAATTTCCCTTTGCCAGCCAGTTAAAAATCTCCTGCTTTAAATAATGTGCATCAGCCTTGGTTTCAGCAATAATTCTTGTTTTCACCCTGGGCCCAGACTGAGCTTTGCTCCTGTGTTACAGTTTTGGTGCTTTTCACTCCACGGATGCCCAGACAAGTAAAGCAGTGGGGTAAGATCTTAGTTTGTGATTATTATTGTGTATGGAAAGGAAAAACTTCCAGGCTCCCCCTGAAATTGTCCCTAGAACATGGAAGCAGATTTTTCCCTGCCCAAAAAGAGGTGGAGACTCATTTATCCGAGGTGAAAGGAGGGAACAGGAGGGGGAAAGGCACCTGAAGTGCTTTGCCCAAGGAAGCAAAGCACAGTGATATTTCTGTCTCCTGGTTTGCTGCTCTTGAAGCACAAATTCTTCTTCTCTGGAACTTTCCTGTTTGGATGAGGTTCTGGCATGCCAGGAGCCCCTCTGGTTTACCCCACATGTAACAATGAAATCCATGGTGCTTCTGTGAGAAAGTCATGCATTTTTTTTCTCTTCTGTTTTTCTGTCGTTCACTGCTCTGGCACTGTATTTGAGTATAGGAGGGCATTCCAACCAATCCAAAACAAAACAAAACAAAAAGATAATTTCCAGGATGAAAGAGGAATCTGCTTTCCGTGGCGAGCCTGCTGCAATTGTTTTTATTTAACAGCTCTTCCCACACTGCAGTCAGTGAATCTCTAATCTCCTGGACTGAAATGTCTGACACTTCTAGAATGGTTTATTTGCTGCCTCGACTCGCAGAGCTCCACCTCCAGCAGTGTCTCAGCAGTGGGCTGGGGGTGCTCCATAGAAATATCTGCTTTTCCGGGGGGTGGGAGGGATGGAAAGACGAACACGGGCTCTCACCCCACCCTTTCAGCGAGGGCATCTCCACTTGAACTTCTGAAGGATCTGAGGGACAAGGAGTGGATGAGCTGAGCTGATGAATCCGAGTTTATTCCATGGCTGCTCCTGCCAAACAGCAGCTCTGCCCAAGCCCTGGTGCATCCCTCTGGAAGGTGGGCAGGAGGGCAAGGAGGAGGAGAAGCTCAGCTCCCAAACTGCTCCCTGTGGCTTCTCCAAGCAGCTGAACTTTCCCTGGCAGCCGTGTCTGGGAATTGCACATCTCTCACCTGGCTGCCCTGCTGGTGGCTTCACTTTGGGGATGAATTATGCAAGAAATGCTGTGAAGCACCACAAGTGCTGAGGGTTGAGAAGAGTCCTCTCAGTGGATGAACTCCTTTGTGGATAAAGTCTGGCACTCACCTGGATCCCTCCACGAGAGGGCACGAGGCGTGGAAAGGATCACAAATTAATCAGTGGACTTTGCTTTTTTTTTTTTTTTGCTTTGCTGTGCTTGTATCATGTCTGAACATGCAAAGAACTTGGTTTTCCACCAGGAATCCAGTAAATGGCACCTCTGTAAATCAGTTACTCCAAGTGTGTTTGTCTCATTTGCTCACCCCTTTCTCCCCTTCCCAGCAGGGCTGTCAGAGCAGCTCCTTCCCTGGATGGAGTGGTTGGGGCTGGGTTTTTCCTGGGGTTTGGATACAGCTTGGGGAGAGGGTTGGTGGGCTCGTGGAGCACCTCACACACAAAATTTGCCTTTCAATTGAAATGTGTTCTCACTCCACCAGTGCCTGCCTGTTGCATGTCACTGTTGAAGGTCCAAATAGGCAGAAAAAAAATCCTGAAATCTGTATTTTTCTCTCCCCTTTTTGTTGGATAATTCAGAAATAACAGCACAGCTTTGGTTTAATTCCTGTTATTACCCCCCTTTGCTCTTTTTCACATGGCCTGACCTCCTGTGTGAAATTTTGGGGGATAATGTGGATTTTGGGAGATGCTGCAGCAAAACTGGAGCAGGAGGGTTTTGAATTAGTGGCTCCTTCTTGCTGTCTTCCCGTCAGCATCCAGATCCGTTTGGAATAGATGGACAGAAGACTTAAAAATAGTGATCAAAACCCAGCAAAAACACAACATTTTGTGCTGAAGTCCCCATATTCCTCAGGCATCCAAATGCTCCTTTCCCTCACGGTCACGGCACAGAAAGGCATTGAAAAGGCAAATCAAACTGCTCCTGTTTCCTCCCCCCACCTTCTATTTTAGGACATTTTAGGAAGGGTTTTCCCCAAATTCCAGCCCACCAAAGCACAGCCTGTGTCAGTGGCATGGAGGGCTCTGTGCTGGTGGGAATTCCCGGGAGATGAGAGGCAAGAGGAGACCCCAGGGCACAACCAGAGCTCCCAGCAGTTGTTTCTCCTGCGGGATCTCTCCCAGTCCAGGCGTGACCCTGCAGTGGGACACTGGGGGAGGTGTTTCCAATTTATCTTCCCAGCTGAGATATGGAACCCAAGGTCTCCTCTGTTGCTCAGGGACAGACACCCAGGAGAAGTTTTGTTCCTCTGGCACATGCTGTGTGAAACCTTCCCTTCTTTTTATTCTTTTAATTAAAAAAAAAAAAATTTTTGGTTTCAATACCCTCAAAAAAAAGAGACAACAATGCTGTCGGAGCTACGTCCTCATCTCAGAAATAATGATAAAAAAAGACAAAATATTCTGGGAAGTGTTTGATGCTCTGCAGGTTGGAATGGATGAAGCTGCTGGAAATCAATGCAGTTTTCTAAAACACATGGAGCAATATCTGTGTTGTGCTCACATGTGATGGCACCTCATTATTCAGTAATAATAATAATAATAATTTAGCAACCCTTCTACAGCAATTTCACCTGTGGAGCTCCAGCCACTCTCTGCTTAGGCCTGAATTACCTCTCACCTTTGTGAGGTGGGTATGGAAACGTTCCTGGTCCTGATTCACACAGGAAAACAATCACTTCCCTAATTTTTGACATTTTAACCTCTTTGTCCCCCTTTCCACACTTTGGTTTTCCTGATAACACGGAGTAAGATTATTGATTTTCAACCCAGCTATTGAAAATATTTATCAGGCACAGCAGTATCAAATATAATCTGATTTAATGGGTTCTTTTTGAATTTTTTTAATGTATTTTTTTCCTCCTGGACAGGGGATGGGAGGCTGGCTTTCCATGCTGAGGGTTTGCTATGCAGAAACCCGAGGATAAGTTATTTTTGTGGGGTGAGGATGTGCTGAGCACCTCTGAAAACCCAAACCTAAAAGCACTGATTAGAAAGTTTGGCTTAAGCGTTTTGCCTGAGATGGCAGGGCTGATAATTGGATTTCAGCTCGCTGAGACCCAGTCCATTACTGCAGCCATAAATCACTCCTCTAATGCACCCTGAGTTCTGAAATGTTTCCTTTACAGCCTCTCCCATCTGTGCCTGTGAAGACACCTCCAGGATAGGTAATGCACAGTGGGGGCATCGAGCTGTGCCTTCAGCAGCTCTGAGTGCCCTGCAAGTTGTTGATTCCCACCCTCCGAGCAGTTTTGGGAGGTTTGGAGCTGAGTGAGCTGCATTTGGCAGCTTGAGCAGCTTTTAGGAAGGATTTTCACTCGTGTTAGTGAGGAGAAAAGTCCCACAGCAAAATTGCATGGGCAAAGCTCTGCTTAATGAGGACTTCTCGGGATGCTCAGGTTGCTCTGGCCTCAAAAGCTGCAAAAGTCCTGCTTTCGAATTTATTTATATTTTTAAATAGAAATAAAATATTTAAATTTATTTATAAATTTATATTTATATTTAAAAATTAATATTTATATTTATTTTTATTTTTTATATTTAAATAAAAACTTATTTAAATATATAAATATAAAACCATATTTAAACGTATTTTAACTACAAAACCAAACCCCTCACTGCCTCTGCACATATTTTCCTCTGTCACTAAATTCTGCCTCACAGCCAGCCAGGCCTCATGGCAGATAAATCCAGCAGTGAGGTGAGTCTGGAAAAGTCAGGATCAGGGAATTCCCTGGAATAAAGCACAGGATTTGCCATGGGAAAAGCTCTGACTCATCTGAGATCCCTGCACTTCCCAGCTCCATCTCCACCATTGACAGAAGTACCTTAAACTACTTTAAATTTAATGTAAATCTCAAGAAAGCCCAGCCCAGAGGGGTTTGGAAGCTGCAGCTGGAGGATTGACCAGGAGGGCTGTTCCATGAGGGAATTGCTGATTTTGATAGCAGCCTGCCCCTGCTTTTCCACCATCACATGGGCCAGAACATCCTTTCATATCCTTTCCTTTCCTTCCTGCTTTTCCCTGCTTGCTGCTAAAACAGAGGACAAAGGGAACGGCTCTCTGGTGATCCCTGCTCACAATTAGCAATACCTGAGCAATTAATCCCTGAAATCCTCACCACTCGTGGTGTCTCCATGTTTCTTTCATAAATCCAAACATTTTTACCACTGGAGGAGATGCAAAAATAGAGATATTTAAAAGTGTGAGCATTTAAACCTGCTCTTTTATATTTTTAAATTAATCAGGTTCTGAGTTTTGGCTTTTTCCCTGTATCTGCTGCCTTCAGGGCCTTGCCTTGTAGGAGCTTTGGTGGATCCCAAACCCACGGATGCTCTGGAAGGAATTTTTTCCAAAGCTGACCCGAATGTCATTGTCAGAATTGCAGCAGGCACCATCCTGACCCAGGGACAGCAGGATCAGATGTTAAAACACTGAACCAAGAGCTCAGCAGCAGGAGGGCTCGTTCCTGCTGGGATTAGTCCTCCTAGACATTTTTTAGCCATATCAAGAGGAAGTTTGGAACTAGATTTAATCAGTTTCCCAGAAGCTGCTGATGCTTTCATGTAAAATGAAGAGTTTGGAGCCATCAGGGACCTTTCCCAGATTTGTGTCCCGAAGGGATGAACCAGCTCGGTGTAGGACGGGCAGAGTGGTTAAAGCTGCCCTTCAAAATACACATCTCGAATTCCCTTCCTACCTAAACACGCCCTCAGCCCCTGCCCCGAGCTTAGGAACACAAGAAAAGGAGAATTAGGCCACACCTGAGCACTCAGCGCTCCTAAAGTGACCCAGCTGAGTAAACCAAAGGGATTGCAACAAGCCTTTCATCTCCTAATGGGATCCCTTTGTGTTGATTTTAGCACTTTCTCCTCTTGGCTGAATTAAAGAATCCGCGGCGCTGACACGAACCTTTTATTGTTGTGCCACGTTATTCATGAATTATTCCACTTTCAGGGTTATTTTTGCTTTAGCGTGGAGCCTCATCCTAAAATACTCCTCAAACAAAAGACAGGAGCATCGTTTTTTCCACTTCCTGTCTGTCTGTCTGTCTGGAGCTGTGGGTCCCAGCAGCCTCCAGCTTGGAGGATCCACCTGATAATTTATGAGGATGGGATGGTGCGAATCAAGAACTTGGCACCCAGACTCTTGCATGTGTTCTGGGCAAGCTCTGGTCCTGCTCCTCGTAAATTATCACTCACTGATCCATCCCTAGAGAATGAGGGAGCACCAAAAATCCCCGAGCCTCTTTAAACAGCAGGCAAAATTTGGGCTTGGTTTATCCTGCCAGCCTCTCTCAGAAGACTCTGAGGCTGCAGAGAACTCGGTCTCACCTTTGATGAATAAAATCTTGTGACATTCAGCTCTCCTCTTACAAAGAACAGAACACAGAGGTAACATCAGAGCCATGTGATAAGGGAAATTCCCCTGCCCTCTCGGTACAAAAAGGATCAGGCCATCTAATATTGCACAAACTGACATCTCTCTCCTAAAAATAGCTGTCTGCACATTCAGTCAATGGGCTAATCCAATTGCCTGAACATTCTTGGGTGCTTTATCATTTAAATTGTAATAAATCACGGGTGCCATGAGCTGGATGGAGCTGCCTCGAGCTGCACTCCCACCAGGAGCATGCGGGGACCAGATGAAATCAGGGTGATGTGATGTCATGGAGCTGAAAATTCAATGCATGCCCTGTTTTGTCTTTAAAAGTTGGCTTGGAGGTCTCTTTGAAATTAGGGGGGTTTTCCAAAAATCACTGCCCCCATCCCATTTTGATTCACTATTCCTTACCTTCATTCATTTTAAATAATGAGCACATGGGGCCTGCCTCTAAATCCATTGAATTCTATTGAAAAATTACTATTGATTCCAGACTTTGGACCTGCTTGATCGGGAATTTTGCAGTAAAACACAGAACAACTACCATGAGTATTTTAGGGCAGCTGAACTAACACACTAATGCTCCCATGAGTTCCTCAGGAATATGCTTCCACAAACTAATACCCACCATTGTTGGCAAAAATTTCATTAGATTTAGTTTCCCCTGGTTTCTTTCTGAAGAAAAAGTAATGGGATAAACCAATTTTAACTCTCCTAAGCAGCCCCTGGACATTCCCCTGGACCACCTTAATGAATTCCCTCCTCTCCTTGGTTTTATGCATGTTTCAGATATTTATACAAGATGTATGAACATAAAAGGATTATTCATAACATTATTGTTTCTGAAACAGGGGACTAAAGCTAAACATAATCTGGTTCAATCCCCAGCTGATGTAAATCATTCATGCTCTCCTGGAAGTTGCTGGATGCTGTGCTCCCAGTCAGGAATTGCTTTCTGCAGGGATGGGAGGAGGGAGAGCAGAGGGCAAAACTGGTGGGAAGAAAATCAGGCCGCCTGCGGATGGAAATTCATCCCAGAGTTTGGCTCTGCTGCCAGAGGGGAAGGAGCAATGAGGTCCTGGCTCTGCTCACAGGTAAAGGTGGGGTGGAAATGCAGCAGCACAGAAATGAGCCCGACCCAGCTCCCTGGATAGCAACCCCAGCTCCATCCCAGGAATTGTAAATTATGTGTTTTAGCTGTTTCAGACCGAGCTGCACGCCCTGCTCTCCACTGCTGTGCACTTCAGCCCTGTCCAGTTCTGCCAAATTCATTTCTGCAGAGTTACAATGACCCAAATGAAGCCCCTTGGGTTGGTGCAGGCTGGTGATGGGCAGAGCTGGGGGTAGGGATGGAGAATTCCACATCTGACTCATTGCTCTGAGTGTAAAAGTGAAATAACAGGAGATCTAAGAAAGATGATGAGGTTGGAATGGGAAATTGAAGGAGAAAAATGTGGGGAAGGGGAAAAATAAAGCGACAAGGGCTCTGTCTTTTATTATAAACCCTGACCTCAACTGTAAAAGGGAAGGGGCTGGGCAGCATCAGCCACTGGGAGCAGGTCAGGGACACTGCTCTGGCACTGGAGTGTCCCTGGGGATGGAAAAATCCCTGCAGTGCAACTCCAAAGGAGGGCAGAGCTCACCTCCCTCTCCTGCAGCTGCCCTTGGGCTGCTCAGTGCACCTGAAACCGTCCTTTTTAACCCCAAATTGAGAAGAGGTAGCACACAACAGAGCTGGCACATTCAGTGGGAGATGCCTCCCCTCTGGCCCCTCCAGTGGAAGCTGCAATGAGCAGCAGCTGCTGAAAATAGCCTTGGAGAGAAGCTCTGCTGCATCAGAGCACACGAGAAGAGCTCCATGTTCCACCCTTCTTTCCTCACATACTTTAGAAAAGTTAATTAAAGGAGGCTGAGATCTGAAAAGTGAGAAGCACCATCGCCAAAGCAGCTCCTCTGTGTTCCTTTTATTGCTCCTCTGACCTGAACACGAGCACAGACCTCATTCCTGCTCCTTCCATGCCATATTTCCACAAAACTTAATGCCTGCAATGTGGGAAGCAGCGAGAGATTATCAGATGCTCAGCTAAGATGGATCTAATGGCTGAGTTGCAGTTTATAGGGTAAGTACAATTATTGTTAACCCCCCCACCCCCTTTTGCAGGCGCAGGGAAATTGAATTATTTACCCCAAATTTCACATGAAGTCATTCAGAGAGTGAGGGAATTGGCCGAGGTAACAACATGTGCAGAGCTCCTGCAATAAAGAGAACGTGGATTTGAGACCAGTGCAGCTTCTTTTCGTGCACGGGATGAGGGCATGGCTATCACCTTCCAACCCCTGTGAAATCCCAGCCAGTTGTGATGAACTCGAGCAGCAGAGACAAAATCTTTAACAAATGGGGCCAGGAAGGAAACAGCTTTAATTCTTTGGCCAGAAAGCCTCTCTGATGATCAGTGGTTTACATGACTACACACAGACAAGAACCCTCTGGGCTTTTTTGAAAGTCTTGTGGTCTTCGTATTTATAGGAGAAAAATGCCAAGAAATATCAAAGCTGTATCTTGTCTCGCTTTGTTAGCACGATCTCCCAGCCTGCAGAGCTGATTCTTTTTATTGGAGATGCAGGAACCCCTCTTTTCCCTCTGTTTCCAGTGAGGACCTTCCAAGCTTGGCACAGAGCAGCTTTCAGTAAGGCCTTCAGCCTCTGGCCTTGAAGCTGAAAGTCACCATGGCCCTTTCATGCTGAAATTCCTGGTAGGAAGTTTGGTTTCCATGCTTTACTATGGTTTTCCTCCCAACTTTGATTTTCACTCTTGGGAGTCTCATTTACACTCAGCTGCATCCGCATCTCTGGCCTTAATCTTTCATAATGGAGTGCCCTACTTATCAAAGTGTGACAGCTCTCCTGACCCCCCACCCACTCCCCACTGGAGAGGCAGGAGCCTCTCCAACTCTTATGAAAACAGAGAAGTTAAATTGGCCAAGCTGCTTCTTGTCATACTCCAAATATTTGGTCTCCTCTGTCCCTGCAGCTTGAGGCCTTCAGTGCTCCATCAAGATCCCTAAATCCAGAGAGTCTGAGGGGTGTTTGTCAGGGGGTTTTCATGGATAAATGGCTCATTTGGGGTCATTATTTGCTGGACATTGCTTTATTCTTGAATCATAGAGGTAGAGGATGTCCTGAGTTAGGAGGGACCCACAAAGGTCATTGATCCAAGCAGAATCCATTGATTCTGGCCCTGCACAGGCCCCAAACAATCCCACAAATCCAAAGGCTTCTGGAGCTCTGGCAGCCTTGGGGAATATTCAATGCTCCACCACCCTCTTGGGGAAAAAATATTTTCCAAATATCCAATAAAACCTTCCCTGTCACCCCTCCAGCCATTCCCTCAGGTCCTCACAAGAGCAGGGATTTGAAGGCCTCCTCAAAGGCTGATAATTCCTGAATTCTCACGTTTCCAGTGTGGCTGCAGCTGCGTCAGCACGAGTCAGCAGTGCCATCACTTGGGATGTGGTGCATGAGTAACAAACCTGCCCCTCAGAGCAGGACCAAATCTGTGAAGAATCCCTGTGTAGGAAAAAGAGTGGTTCGAGGTTTATGAGTAATCACTCTTTTTCGGGGGGAAACAAATAAAATTAGAGAGAACTGTTTATTCTTTTACTGGAGGGAACAGAAGGCTGAAAATGAAACTTGAAAATTGCATCAAAGGGAGAAGCAGAGCTGGGAGCACATTGTTCCCCGTGTCCACTGGAGATGAGGCCCATCAGCCAACTCTGGGATTCTTCTCAAAGAGAAAAACTCCCTCGTGCCAGCTCCATCTGACATGGGGACTGCTGGGCTGCAGGGTATAATGCATTTTGCCTGCATTTGCTGGCCTGCTGTGGGTTGGTGACAGGTTTTTTCTCCTCAGCTTCCTCCTCAGAAGTCCATTTAGAAGTGGCTCATATTTTGTTATTACCTCTGATGGTTTTGCAAACGACCGTATCTGGGAGTTAACTCTCATTTATGATCTCCTCATAATGATAAAGTGGTTCTTTTAAGAGTCCTGTTGCTTGCCAAAAACCTATTATTGCAGAAGTCTGAAGCCATTTCTGAAATAATTTATTGGACAACTGCACTCGGAGCAAGAAGCTCTCATTTAATACCAGTATTTAAATACATTTTAATGTACCCATAACCAGAAAACCCAGATGCCATGGATATAAGCTTAGCATTATCTTTCTCTTCAAAAGAACCATTTTCCCCAGCCCATAGTAAACGTTCTGTGCATCCCTGAAGATTTCAGGAAGGACACTTGGAGAAGTTTGCTGAGCAAAGAGGAAGCAGCAGGAAAGGCCAGACAGGTGCAAAGGCATCAAAGCTTCTCCTGCCTGTGCCCAGAGCTCCCCAAAGGAGCTGCCTGAGGTCTGGAAGCTGAGCTGACATGTCAGGATCAATAAACCAGGGCTGGAGCTGGTTCAGGTCCACGGCTGAGGAGTTCAGGACCCTCAAAGCCCATGGAAATTAAAGGAAGTTTTGCACTTTCCCAGAGATAGTTCTGCCCGTGAGGTCAGACCATGCAGGTCTGGGCCCAGCTGCAAAATTCATTTATTGTATAAAGGTTTGTTGTGTTATTTCACGTTTATAAATCATCCTCTCTCCCTCCAACACCGAGTCATTCACTAAGAGGAAAGTCTTGCTGAGTTATTTCCTTTCTGTGAGTCTCTCGGATTAAGAATTAGTTGAGTTTTTCCTTTTTAAAATTATTATTATTTTTGCTTTAAATCACATGGGCCGCGTGACTCACGAGGGCAGTAGGTGGTATTTGTTTTGGTGTCTGGAACCCCAGCGTCAAGCTTGTCTTTGTCAGGAGATTGATACAACATTGGTTTTGGCCAGGAGCAGGGGAGGAGAAAGGACATCACTTAGCAGATACTTAAAATGTGGTCAGGCTCTGAAAAGCGACTCTTAGAAATGACATTGTGGTTTTCCATATTTATTTTCTCTCAACAGCTTCCAGGAACAATCTGCTGAGCTCACAAATCCGAAGGTGATTTGTTGAGCTGTCACCTCTGCGTGGAGGGGTTTGAAAACCCCGCTCTTTTCCAGGGGCCTCTTCCATCACCACTGTTAATAAGGATTCCAGGACTGGAGAGTGCCTGACACGCTGCTGATGGATGCACCAGGCTGGGTAAACTCCAGCTTTTGCTCTGCCACGGCTCCCTGGGCTTATCAGGGCCGAGAAGGAGCCAGAATTCAACCTCAGCTTGAGTTAACACAGAGGTGCACAGAAGGAAGAGTTAAAACAGGATGGTCTAGTCGGTTAAGACAGCTCCAAGGCCTTAATTCAAGTCCCAAATTTAAAATAATCGTGGTAGGTGCACTCTACAGTGCCTCACCCAACTGTGAGAAAAGCAGTTTAGAATTAGACAAAATTATTAATATGTAGGTAATTTCTTTTAGTAAGATTGTCTTTTTTTTTCTTTTTTTTTTCTTTTTTTTTTTTTTTTAACCAAAGCAGGTAGGACTGCCCAAGGTTTAAAGGAGCATTTCCTGAGGTTTCAAGGAGCATTTCCCAAATGGTTTTCATGGGGCTTCCCATATGGCAAAAGACACCTGTGCTACACGATGGGGAAAAATGGAATTGATGTGTGGTAGCTGGAGAAAGGCTGTGGTTCAATATGTTGTGAAAACCTCCTGGTTTTTGGGAATTAATGACTCAGATAAAGCAGAACTCATTTTCTTCCTTTCTCGTGATGCACAAACAAGAGAATGCAGAGGGGATAGAAAAGGGAAATAGAGAAAAAATGGAAATAATAGAAATGAGAAATTTTAAAAAAACCCTAAATGCTGCTTTTTGCATTGGACAAAATCAGTTTGGGGGTTACCAGATCATCAGGAGTAACACCTTCATATTTTTAGATGCAGCTGGTGACAAATTCTAGTGCAGATTCCTGTTGCCTCTCGAAAACTGAATGGAAAAGAAGGAATAAGCCAACTTTCAAATGAAGGGTTTGGAAACAGCTTGCAATAAAGACAAGTTTGTGATTGCCCTGGTGACCATGGATGGAGACTGGAGGAGCAGCCAGATCATTCCTCCAACCCCAAAAACCAAACTGTTGGCTTCCTGCTACCTGTGCAGGAGCTCAGCTGGAGATGACGTTGATCCAGCCCCAAAATTTTGCAAGATTGTTTGAAATGCCACATTCCCTCCCCAAACAGCCAGAGCTAATTAGTCCACGTGGAACGAAGCTGCTGCTGCCAGAGTTAGCAGGGGTTCCTCTCTTCACAGACACAGCCAGGCAAAAAATAAATCAGCACAACTGAAATGTCCTGGGCTTGCCATGGCAAAAGGAGTCAATCACACAAGTGATGATATTGAGCAAAATCACTTCATTTCTTCCATGGAAAATATTCAAAGGCAGTCAAGATGCCAAAAAATTAAGTCATTCTTTTATAACCCATTAGGCTGTGGAGAAAAATGAGGGATGATCACTTCCTTTAGATACCTTAAAAATCAGGTAACTGACTTGCCCGTGTAAAAACATGCATGGGTTACGAATTTTTATTTCCAGAACATGTCATCTCTATGACTGACACGCTCAGAGCGTAATTTTCCTGTGCAAAGGTGGAGCAATTTTGGTTGGGCAACATTTATTGCTTTGCATTCTTTTTTAATTGAATTAACTACATTTTAAATCAGCATTTTCAGAGAAAGCTCTTTGGGAAGAAATGTGGCCTAATGAGACCTGAAGTTGTGAGCCAGGAACCCAAAGCCCTTTTTCAAGTGCTGTTAAAGCTGGTCCAAACTGAAGTAGGAGGAAAGAGTCCCATGGACTCTTCAAAGGGTCTGACTCAGGCAGATTTTTCTCTGTGGCAGTTTCCTCATCTTCAAACTTGGCAGAAATGCCAATTTCTGAGGTATGGGAGCCTAATGATTCACCCACACTGTGCAAGGATCACGGCGAGTTTCGCCTGGGGGACTGCAGAGAAATTACAGCAGGTTTATTTTACCAACAGCTCTTCCACAGAACTGTAGGAGCGAGGTTGAGTCTGTGAACTCAGGAGGTTGGGGAGAGAAGACATCCGTAAAAATCTCTGGAGGGAAGGGGAGAGGGTGGAACACGAATGTTGTGAGGGCTCAGGTTACGGGGCTGAGGAAATTTGCTACAGGTTTTGTTCCTGGGGCTTGGGCAGGCAGAGTTTTTGGCTCAGCTGGGAGTATTTTGTGTTTGCAAAGCCACTTACACCGAGCATCTACAGCTTAAACTTTGCAGTTTGGGTATTTTTTATGAACCCCAAGCCTTGTGTGTGTGTTGATTCTATTGGATTGAATTTATGGGTATAAAGAAAGGAGTTTTAGCTCATCTCCACAAAGCCCGAGCTGAACCAAGCCCAGACCCAGCCATTCTGGTGTTTAAATTTGATCCCAGGTTGGAATTGGTGAACTGGCCCCTCTTCAGTCATTCTGCTTTCAACCCTTGGCTGAATGTCCCCAACTTTGTCCCTGTGAGGCAAAACCAGGTCCTGTGGGGTTCTCTGATCCGTGAGGACTTCACAGAGATTTGCCAGGAGCAGGTGAATCCTCAGGGAATTTTTGGGCTCAGGAGGGGTCATATTTGGGCACGGGTCCCACCCCAAAAATGGGTTTTGGATCCTTACCTACAACCTCTCAGGGACTGGGAGGAACTGGGAGGAACTGGGAGGAACTGGGAGGAACTGGGAGGAACTGGGAGGAACTGGGAGGAACTGGGAGCAACGCTGCAGAGCCACCTCTTGTAAAGGTGAGTGCCCATGAAAAGTACTTTTTAAGAGCTTTTTTGTCCCCTCCCTCCCCACATTTGTGGAACAAAGGGAGAGCGCTGGGGGAGAACAGGGCTGGGAGCTCATTGCCAAAGGAGAGCTGCAACTGCAGCCCAGACACACAGAGCGAGCACAGATTACAGTCATTTTAATTGCTTGTAATGCAGCCCCCTCTCCCCCTCCTCGCCCTCTCCTTCCTCCTCCTCCTCCTCCTCCTGTGCTCTCTCTCCCCCCGCCAGTCCCCCCCACCCCTCCAGAGTTAATCTGTCGCTCGATTCTCAGCTTTTCTTTTGCTTCTGGTTTCATTTTCAGATGACAAAATTCAAGGCACACAGCTCTGCTGTCTGGTTGCCCTGGTAACGGCAGCCTATTATCGTACCTTGTCATTCATCAAGAAAGAATTGCACTTGACAGAGATAGACCAAAATGCCTGCAGTCTGCAGCATAAAAAAAAAAAAAAGGAAAAAAAGAAAAAAAAAAGGAAAAAAAATAAAAGGAAAAAAAAAAGAGAGAGAGGAAAAAAACTGTTTTCTTTTCTTCCAAGTGTGTAAAAGGCCTTTAATGCCTATTTAGCTACATGTTTTATTTAACGTTGCTTATTATCCACTAAAGTGATTGTCGAAACTCGGCGAAATAGATATTCCCTCCTCAAAATTAGATTTAAGTCAAATTTGTCATCCTGCCCAGCTTTCAAACCCTTCCAGCCTGGTGCACAATACGAAGGAAATGGTTAAATGATAAACGTTTTGCATGTTGGATTCGCCAAGTGACCACACAAATGCTGCCTTTCTGCTTAATTATGGCTTGTGTTGGGTAGCTTTTCCTGCTCTCTTTATGGAGCTTCAGAAATAATTAGCAGGGTACGTAATAAATAATTGAATTTTAGCTTTAATTAATCCTTCAAGTGTTATGGAATACGGATAAGTGGATGGCCGTAAAAAGTACATGTGTACACACGTGTTGTATGTCTCGAGGAGGGAGAGGTTTCTCTGAGCAGGAAAAAAATCTGTAATCACTCTTTCCAAAGTTGGAGCAGTTCCCAAATTCATTGTTCTTCAAAGGCAGGAAAAGGTAATTGCTTGTTATTTTGCCTACCTCATCCCTGCCATCTGAATTAACCCAAATTAATTCCTGAAATCTGTGGCCTCATACCTTTTGCTTGGTGAGCGCTGAAACTCCCAGTATTGGGATTTATTATTATTTTTTTAAACCTGGGTATTTTTCAGATAATTGTTTAAATAACCGTAATTGAGGGTTTGGGTGTTTGGGGCTGCTTTTACACCAGGGTTTTGGGCCAGGTTTGGTTTCTTTTTCTTACAGTGGTCAATTTGCTTGTTAAAGGTGAGATCTGCTGTAAAATAGCTTTTATTGGCCATGTGGCATTTCCAGCACAAATCCTCCTTGCTTGGGCTTTGCATCTCTGATCGTGGAATCTTTTGTCCAAGGAGCTCAGAGAAAAAAAAAATAAATGGGAGAGATAGCAGAGGCAAGGAGGATGACGCGCAGTTAAAAAAAGGGGGAAAAATAAAATTCCTTGCAGGGATCCTGATGCCAGCTCTGTTTATTTTCCTGGAGGGTGCCATGGGTGTCGTAGCAGGAACTTTGGGAGCTCACTTTGCACTCCCCCACCCGAAATAGAATCCTGAGTGTTGCTCCAGCTCCCTCTTTCTGTCTCCACAACCTCCCACGTGGGGAAGGGATGGCACCAAAGCAGAGCAGAGCTTTCCATCAGCGGGGCCGAGTCACAAACCCAGCGTTTGTGGGGTTTTTTTGGAGCAGTGACAACAAAACCAACCAAAAAAAACCCCTACAGCAACAACAACAACAACAACAGGGAGAGAGGGAGATGCCCTAAAATTTGTGTGAATCCATCCATTCCCAGAGCTGCTCCTGAACTTTCTCCTGTAATTCCAGAGTCACAAACCTGGGGTTTGTTTGGAGCAGTGACAACAAAACCAACCAAAAAAAAACCCCTAAAACCCTGTGACAGCAACAAAAAGAGCAGGGAAGGAGATGCCCTAAAATTTGTAGGAATCCCCCCATTCCTAAAGGCACCCCTGACCTTTCTCCTTTAATTCCAGAGTCACAAACCCAGGGATTGGGGGGTTTCTTCGGGGCAGTGACAACCAAACCAACCAAAAACCCCAACAACAACAACAAAAAGTGCAGGAGAGGGGGAGATGCCCCTAAATTCATATTAATCCACCCATTCCTAGAGCCACTCCTGAACTTTCTCCTTTAATTCCAGAGACAAAAATCTGGAGTTTATTTGGAGCAGTGACAACAAAACCAATTCCAAAAATGCCCCAACAACAAAAAGGGGAGGGAGATGCCCCTAAATTCCTATTAATCCACCCATTTCAAGACTCACTCCTGGACTTTCTTCTTTAATTCCAGAGACACAAACTCGGGGTTTTTTGGAGCAGTGACAACAAAACCAACCCAAAAAACACCCCAAAAACCCAACAACAAAAAGAGAAGGGAGATGCCCCTAAATTCCTATTAACCCATTCCCAGAGCCACTCCTGAGCTTTCTCCTTTAATTCCAGAGACAAAAACCTGGAGTTTATTTGGAGCAGTGACAACAAAACCAACCCAAAAAACACCCCAAAAACCCAACAACAAAAAGAGAAGGGAGATGCCCCTAAATTCCTATTAATCCATTCCCAGAGCCACTCCTGGACTTCCTCCTTTAATTCCAGAGACACAAACCTGGAGTTTATTTGGAGCACTGACAACAAAACCAACCCCAAAAAATGCCCCAAGAGCAGTGACGACAAAACCAACCCCAAACATGCATCAAAACCCCAACAACAAAAAGAGGAGGGAGATGCCCCTAAATTCCTATTAATCCACCCATTCCCAGAGCCACTTCTGAACTTTCTCCTTTAATTCTGCCGCGCCACCAGCGTTCATTTCCTGCCCAAGCCCCGTCCCACCTTTTGATTCTGAAACCTCCCTTAGGCGAGGGGGTTTGGGCGGACAAAGGGCTGCACAGGCAGAAACAATTAAAGCAGCAGATACAGTGAAAACCAACACCACAGCACCGGGGCAAGAAATTGCGCCGGACGAACGGATTCTGTCGCGCATTTGATGTTTCCACAGTCGCTCTTATTCCTGCAGGTTCCTCCAGCCTTCCTCTGGGCTGAAGGAACTCTGCCGTCCCTCAGGAGCTCATAAATACATAGAGGCACTGGAAATATATTTATTTGTTTGTTGATTTATTTAATTTTTTTTGGCTGTGTGTTAATATTACACGATAATCTTGTTGGAGGGGGGAAAGAAAATAAAACGCCGGTGCTCGATCTTCTCCCTTCAGCTGCAAAATGGCTCTTCTAAGCCCCTTTTAAATGCTCGCATATGTCTTGATGAAAAATTGGAATTTGGAATGTTTATACAGCCCTGAATAGTGCAAGTGAATATCCTTAAATTAGCTTTTCAAGTTGATTTACAGCCTGAGAATTCTGCAACAAGGCACGAGCGTTATCTGCGAAGAAAGGAATAGGTTTTGCTGTTATTGTCTGGCTGGGCGTCTTTGCTGGGAAACAAAATGGGAGCCAAAAATGCCAGCTCCAAAATGAACTTCCAGGAGGAGAAAAGGTGACGAGAGAATTAGCAAAGGAGGGAATGAACTTGCTCAAAAATGAAAGTGCTGATTGATTTCCTTAAAAACAAAACAAAACAAAACAAAAAAAAACCAGATTGATTTTCTTAGTTCTAACCAAGATTAATTGATCAAATCTCACAATACAGGGGAAAATCCAAATCCCTGGGAGTTGATATTTGTTTTGCTTGAGAAAGGACTGAACATCTATCAGCTATATCTAATTAATTGCTCCTATCTATTGATCATTTATCTCATTGTCTTTCCAGCCTCTGATTTTTTTTATATTTATAAAAATTTATTAGTTTATATTTATTAGTTTATATTTATATTCCTGCTACCTGAGTTGGTGATGGATCAGGAAATCAGGGCAGTGGGGCTGAGCTGTGGGGGTATCTGAGCATTTTTAACCCCACATTCCAATCCAGCCACCAAAAATGAAGCAGCTGAAGCTTCAGTTGGGTGAATGGAAATGGATTTGGTGATGGTCAGGGCATGAAAGACCCTCAGAACAGCAGAAAAAATGGGAAGCCTCACTCAGAAAGCACAACTTGAAGTGTCTCAGCAACTCCTTCAGCTTTATTTGTCCTCTGGCTCGTGGGGAATGGCTGATTCTCCAATGCCAAGTTTTTAAAACATCCTTGGGTTTGGAGTCGCCCTCTCCCTCCCAAGTGGAAGCCAAAGAGATTCCTCCTCTGGGCCTGACCCAGGAAAAAGCCCAGTCCTGCTGTGGTGGGAGGGAAACCCAGGAAAAAATTCCCAAACCACCAAAAATTCCCTCTGGAAGGTGAGGAAGGCTCTGTGAGGAGCTTTGTCCACGTGAGAGCCAGCAGGAGGTTTGATCAAACCCATCCTTTGGGTACACAATAAAACCTCCAGCAAACCAAACTTTTTGCCTCTCTCTCTCTTCCCCTTATTTCTTATTTTTTTTTCCCTTTTCTTTCCTCCTACTGCAGTGAAAATCTGAGGAATGCTGCGAGGAAAGCAGAGCTGTGGCACAGCGTGTGCTTATCTAAAGTTCAGGCAGAACAGAGTGGCTCTCTCCTACCTTGGAAAAATGTCTGAAATTAAAATGCCACGGCTCCCATTCCCGCCTGAGCTCATCATGAGTTACATCCCTGCCTACAAATCTTGCCTTTGCGGGGATCTGGGCTGTGCTGGAAGGGAGGTGCACTTGTGGGGCAGCAATTGCAGATATTCCTTTGCTCTACATTGTAGAAATTCATAGATATCTATTGTATGTTACAGAAAATACCATATTGAATATTAATATATTAATATATTAACATTAATTAAATCAATATATTAAATGTTTAATATATTAAATATTAATTGTATGTTATAGAAAATATAGATTTCTGGGCTCTTTTTGTCGTGCTGAAGGTTAAGGTCCACATTCACCTTTTTTCAGACTTATTTCAATGGTAACAGCCAAGAACCTTCTCTGGAGGCACTGAAACAACACATTTTTAATTGTTTTCTCTTAAATCACTTATAGTGGAGTGTAAAGAGCTCAGAAAATGCAGCTGGAGAGCTGAGGGATATCTGTGAAGGACAGTGTGGTGAAAGTGACTTTTTTTGGTGGAATGATGCAAAAATATCTCAGTGGTGCCATCCTGGAAATCCAGGATCTGGTTGGGATTATTCTCCTCAAGGAAAAAAAATAAGAATTTTTATCTACTTTCACTGTTCCTCTCTGAGGAGCAGCTCACTTTAATCTCATTATCACCTCCAGATTTTAGGTCTGATTTTCAGCCACTGTCTTGGCATGGCTGGGTCACTGATTTATGAGGAATTTATTTCCAGTATGGAATAATTTTTCTTTAGGGAAGGGGACATTGTGTGTGTTCCTAAGTTTCTGCTCATTCCAAACCAATAAATTAACCCTGGATCTGATTTCCCTGAGTCCAACCTGTCTCTGACTTGTCCTTTTTTATCCTAGGGAAGTTTTTCCTGGAATTTCTTATACTGGAGCAAAAGAGGCTGCTGGAATTCCCTTCCTGCCAAGAATTGCCCTGAAATTTATTCTATTCCTATTTCTATTCAATTTATTTCCATTCTGATTGCAGGCCTAACATCTCCTTCAGTGGCCTAAAAATATCTGAAATTAGGAAGTGCAAGTGAAAGGCGCTTCCCTAATTCCTGATGATATTTTTCCTGTATGAGGAAAGGTGGCTGCAGCTCAAATAAAATTAAGGATTTTGGGCATATGGGCTCAAATGATCCATTTTAAAGTGTCAAAGGAAAATGTGGAATTTCCAAGCTACACTTGTACTTTTGAAAGCTGAAATAAATCTTCCCTTCCACATCAAAACCAGCGCAGGATCCTTTTTTTGTCCACTTGGAGTTGTTACATCCATAGAAATCCCTTCATTTACACATTAAGCCAACTTTCCTAATTTTTCAGTCTTCTCCCAGGGCAGGTTTTAAATTTAATTGAATTAAGACAAGGAGGGTGACTATTTCATGCAGCAGGACAAAGCAAATGGCCCCATTTGAAAAATCCCCTTTTTCCTTTTTGAAATTTGCTTCCCAGTTTCCATCAAGATTAAAAATTTCTGGTTGGGGAATTGGTTTAATCGTTAGGTACAACTTATTGCCAGACTAAATATCTGCAGGGAAGCATCAGTGGGTCTTTGAGGTCTCCTTTCTCAATTAAATCTGTAAAAACCCCCAAAAGCTTCTTTTTTATGACCAGTTAAGTGTTTTGGCAAAGATTTCAGGCAAATTTCGTAGCCTCTCCACCTTTTCCTTCAAATTCCTGCAGTCAGGTTGTTTTAAACACTGATATTTGATTATTTCTCCATTAATTCTCCCCAAATTGTTTATTCTCAGGAGCAAAAAGTGATCAGAACCACGCCCAGAACCTTTAAAAGCTCCCGTTCAGAAAACGAGGCAGAAATCCAAAATTGGATGAGGATTTCAGCTGTGGAAGAAAAAAAAAATGGACTTTACAAAAATACTCAGTGTTTTTCAGTTCTTCCTATTTGTTTCAAGCAAATCATTTTAGGCATGGATTGATATTCCCCACCACCAATAAATGGGATAGAGCTTAAGGGAGTTAGAGCAGGATTTTACCACCCAGCAGCTGGTAAATACTCCTTCAATTCTTGATTTAATGACCAACGTGGATTTGCATGGAAAAGAAAGCAACAGAAGGAGGAAAAAAGCAGAAAATCTCCTGGTTTTGTGGGTCCCATAAATAAAGGTTTCCCTGTGCACCACAATCAAAGGATGAGCGTGGTGGTTTGGGTTGATATTTTAGCATTAATTTTCAGCACCGAGCAGGCTGCTGGGTTTTAATTCTCTTTTTCCTCCTCATCAGGCATTTTTTTAATTGAAATGTTGGTGTGGGGTTGGGACCTGAAGCAATTCCAGACCCGAGTGCCAGGTGCCTGAAAAGGATGAGGTTAGGAATGGAACACCCAAAACTTCTCCTTGCCTTCCACCTTTTGAAATTCTTGGTTCTCTTTGGGATTTTACCAATTTTTCTCCTCAACCACCAGTGCCAAAATCACCTTCCTGTGCCCACCCCTCTTTTTGACATTAATTTCCACAATTCCAGGAGCTGTTTCACGGATAAAAGTTGCCAAATTGGTGGTCAGGACTCTGTTGCTGGAGAGTTGGAGGTCTCGGGGATATAAAAAGAATTTCTAGCTCGTGGTTGAGGTCAAATATTGCAATTTTTACCTCAGCTGTGGCTGGGATGGGGAGAGGGATGTGCCCTACTTAGGATGCTCTGCTGGCAGGGGGTAATTTTGTTTGCTTGTTTTGATTTGGGAAGCCTCAAAACAAAAGCAGCTCCAACCAGGCCGTGCTCATCACAAAAGCATATTTGTAAAGATATTCACTGGTAGGAGTTAAACAGAGCAGAAAATGCATTTTATTAAATTTTTTTAAATTTTTTTCTTGCTGGTGGTTCAGGTGATTTTTCCCCCCTGCTTTTGCTGCACGTGAGAGGCATTTTTTAGGGCTGGATCGTTTTCTTCTTCTGTTTTTTAAAGAAAAAAGGAGCCAATCTCGTGTGTGGCAGCAAACAGGAGCTGATCTCACCATTTCAGGGGGTATAAAACCCCCTGCCTTGAGCATTTCTCTCAGGACCCCTTGGGGAAAGCGGAGGGGAAGCCACAAAAAACAAAAAATGCCAAGGCAATTTAAAAAAAATACATTTTTAAAAGCCTTTTAATGAGCAACTCTGCTAAAAGCACCTGGCAGTGACTCCCAAACAAGTTATCCTGGAGGTCTGGTGGATGCTTTGCACTGGTTATTTGTGGTAGACTGGATTAAATACAGTTCTGGATTTTTAAATATGATATAAAATTAAATATAGTTCTGCAATTTCCAGCAGAAATCCTGCTGAAATTCCTTCTGGAAATAGAGATTCCTCGCTGGACCAGTGGATTTGTCCATCTCTGGGTAAAAATCACCCCCAAACCTCCAACCTCACTTTGGCTCAGCTCTGGCAGCCCTTTGAGCAGCCACACGTCACTGCTGGGGACAAATGATCAGCAATTCCCCCCAAAAAATCAGACTTTCCAGGGTCTTTGTGGGCTGGAGAAATTGGTCACTTCCATGTGAAAAAACAGGAAAAAAAAACCGGGCAGGCTCCAATCCTCGTTCTTTTTAATAATTCAGCCGCAAATAGGCAATTACTCTCAGCACTGAAAGCATCAATGTACACAAAATCTATATTTTTCCAAGTGATTTGATCTGCGCTGGAGGGAAAGGGATGAATTTGTGGAGAGTTATTGTGAGGAGTTTTAGGAAACATTCCTTGTGCAAGTCTTGTCTCTAATAACCTCTAATAACTCAGATTATTGCACCCGTGCCTTTATTCTCACATGAATTAATATAACCAGGGAATAAACTCAGTGGAGAGGGATTTTTGGTCTTTTCTGAGCACACCTAGAGTGAAAAAAAATAATTTTTTCCCTCTCTTTTTAGCATCTTCATTTAAAATAAGCCGCCTCAAAACCCTGATGCTGAAAAAACAAAGGAGAAAGAGCAGCTCTTAAAGGAAATGCTCTTAAACATAAGGATATGAGATAATGAAATGGGCTACTGGGATAAGCATATTTATTGGGTTTGTTATGTATCAAATGTAACAAAAGTAAAGTGTCTGAAGAACTCCATGTGTGGTTCCTTCACACTCTTTGATCACACAATTCCCCCTTTAATTCAGATGCAGTAGAGCTTAAGTGGCTTCATTGATGTGTTAAGTGTGGAATGATTTTTGTATAAAATAAAAAAAAAAAAAAAAGAAGAAGAAAGAAAAGAGAAAAAGGAGGAAAAAAAAAAAAAAAGAAAGAAAAAAAAAAGAGCCCATTATGTGTCCAGAAAAGCCTTGTGTGCACTTGTTTATTGAGACAGGAAGTCGCTTTCCCACACCGAACAACGGTGCTGAAACACTGGAAAAATTGTGTGGGGAAGAAAAGTAAAGGAAACTTAATTTTCTACCTGGCAGAAATCGGCCTCCGGAGGAAGAAGTAGACAATGAGATTGGGCTCCCAGCGAATAATAGAGGCTGATTGATTTTAGGAAAATGCTCCCCACCATTTGGGGAGGGGGTTCATGTGCTGCTTTTGTTCGGAAAATGGGAGGCTTTGGTGCGAGCTCTTTGTGGCGAGGCTGCTGCTGCTGCTGCTGCTGCTGGAGGGGCAAACCCCCAGCAGAAGGGCTGGCAGGTACAAAACCAGCATTTCAATAGATATTAAAAGGAAAAGGACCACTTTTAGGTCATTCCTTGCTGGTTTATCACCGGCAGGGATCGGCGCGAGGCTCTCTGGAACAAAGCCTGGGATGCTGCAGTGGTGTAAAAATCAGGAGAGCTGCTTTTATCTGAGACAAAGGAGAGACTCCCTGCTCCCACACCTGATACCCAGGCCTGAATTTTAATATCTAAACCAGCAAAAAAAAAAAAAAAATTCAGATGGGCAGGTTTTTTTCAGGCTGAGGGTTAATATGTGTTTACTCCCACCCAGAAATTTGATCAGGAATTAAAATCAGCTTCTAATATTCCGATTGTCTCAGTCTCCTCTTTGGCCAGGGAGCATCTTGGGCTGAAAGTGAAATGTGGAATGCAGACATTTCTTGGTGTTTCAGGAGCAGCCGTGAGTGCCCACAAAGGTCAGGAGTGCAGCAGGCCCAGAGCTGTGGGCTCCGAGCCCAGAGTTTGGGTCGGGGGAGCAAACCCAAGCTCTGAGGAGCAAGAGTGGCACAAAGACATCGAGTGGCTCATCAAAGGTCACCTCATTCAGAGATAGCAGAGACCAGGCTAAAAATCAGAATTTGCAGGTTCTGTGTTGCTGTATTTTCCTATTTCTTGGCTTTTTTTTTTTTCTGGATTTACTCAGCAAATAATGCTGTTTTCTGCCTCTGCCACTGTTGTGTGCTTTTGTGCTCGGCGCCGAGGTCTCTTTTCGCTCTGGAATCTTGTAAAAAATGTGTGGTTTCCTCGGCCCTGCTGCCAAAACCAGGGCTATTCAAACCAAACAAACACAAAACCCCTTCAGAACACCGAGTGGGCTCCATAAATGTTACCTTGGGGTGGGTTTGTGCAAAATGGTCAGAGGGAGAAATCCCAAATCTTCTCTTCACCCCAAACCAGGCCTGCAGGACTCAGGGGCAGCCACCTTGGCTGTGTCCCTCTGGCTGCAGGGCACTCATTCCTTTTACCTGGGTGCCAAAATCCCCTCCCAAATGCATGTCCTGGACTTCAGGATTTTCACCAGCCTCTCTTTAATCCTTGGAAAGCAGGGCAGGGAGGGAAACCAGCCCATTCTCCTACCACACGTGCGCCTCCCCGCTGGCACACGCAGCTCCCCCTTCCCTAACCCTGCTCTCCCAGAGCCTTTTCCAGCCCATATAAAACTCCTCTTCCTTTCAGCACCGTCTCCCCACACCCAGCACATTCCTTTCATGTGCTCAGCCCCACGGCCTTATCTCTGCCTCTCGCCCTCGTTATGAAATGTGTGGTATGTTGCTGCTCCATGAGAACAGAGAGAGCTGCAACTGGGCACAAGTTAAAGGACTCCTCTTATTTCTCTCCAGGAGAGTCAGGGTCAGGATAAACTGGCAGTTCCTTGCTGTTTGGGTGAGGTTTTTCAATGCCTGTTTCCTTGAGAATGAAAATAAATCGGAATTGCCATTGAACCCATCAGTTACGTCTGGATTTTGAGGATGGCTTGAGAAAGGGTGTTCACACTGAGCACTGATTTGGGGTCTGAAGTGTCAGTCACACCTGACAGACACTCAGGCAGCCCAGAGGGTTTGGATGTTGAGCTCCTGAGCTCGACCTGGGGCTCTGGCTGGGCCTTTCTACCTCTCACCATCAGCACGGATTTTCCTCTCTGTTCCCAGAGCTGCAGGACCTCGGCGAGGAGCAGAATTCCGTGTCTGGCAGGCGTGTGCTCCTCAAAATGCAACTGTCAGACGCTTTGCAGTGGGGTTTTCAAGGAGGGATGACTCCTGGCTTATGTCTGCATCCACCAAAACTGGCTGGAGCAGCAAGGTAGGGAGATGGATGCCCCTGAAAATCTCACTGTGAAATGCTGAGATCTCCTCAGAGCTGGACAGAACCCCCCTCTCCCCCCAATTCTTTGCAAACCCAGACTGCATTAGCCTGGCCATCCGTTGAAAAAGAGGAACATGTTCGTGACCTGCCATCCATTCCTGCTCCTCCTGACCCTCCCCCTAGCCCCACTTTGTCAGCCCTTAGTGAACCAAAAACTGGCTTTTCTGATTTGAATCATGATTCAGCCTGATGCGATTTGAAATGCCTGAATTCTTAACCCCCTGCATGATGGGATTTTATCTAATGGAAATGCCAGCAGCCTTTAAGTCAGGCATGGCAGAGCCTTGCCAGCCGCCCTACCCAGCATGCTAAATAAATGATAAATATTGTTGCACATATGTTACATCTGTCAAAAGTCTCAGCATCACGCATCATTGTGTGGCCTTTATAAGGTGATGAAAGGAGCAAAAACAACAACAAACCCTAATGCAAACATCAGATAGGCATTCGAGATTCCCTGACAGTGCAAATAAAATCCCCAGTTGGTGAAATAGGCGTTGAGGAAGGGGGATGTCTTTGCTGGGTGAGGTAGAGAGCTGAAAACACCGGATGAGCTGTGGATTTAGAGCTTCTCCATCAGCTCAAGTAGCCCCCAACTCCTTAAACTGCAGTGGGGATGGTTCTTTTAGTGTTTTCATTTAAGAGGTCCCAAGTTCTGCTTTGAAACAGCGGGTTCAGGTGTTTCAAAGGAGGAAGGGAGGAGAAGGGAGGAGAAGGGAGGAGAAGGGAGGAGAAGGGAAGAAAATAAAGAAAACTTCCTGGTGTTACTCCTAAACGCTGATATTCAACCTCACACCACACTGAGCTATTTGAGGTTGGGAAATCCAATTCTACTCTTCCCCAAGGCAGGGATTTTTAGCTTCCCTTTCTCCAGACAGGGCATTTGGCCAGGCACTTGGGGAGCTGGGCTCAGCCCTGGTGCCAGGAACCCGCAGCTTCCGTGCCTGCCTGAGCTCTGCCGGGGTCACCTTGAAGGGCACCCCGGCCCTGCAAAGGTCCCGCCGTGCCCGGGGGCAGGAGAGGGAGGGCAGAGGGAGGAGAAGGCTGTCAGTCTGCCCAGCCACCAGCTGAGCAGGGATGCTGGAGTGCCGCTGCATCCTCCTGCCCTGCAGCAGAGCCTCTGCAGAGCTGCTCATCCTCGCAGGAGCATCCAGAGGTTCCGTCCCTCCCCAGGGCAGCGGAGGAGCTGCTGCACCTCCTGCCCAAGGCTCTGCCTGAGGGCAAAATCTCAGCCCAAGGAACGTGTTCCTCTGTCTGTCTCCCTGCCTCCCTCCTGAAAAATAAGGGTCACGGTGGCATTTACCTCGAAGTCTATTAAAAACCATCAAACTCCCAGAGTGTGGCATGTGTGTTTCCTATTAGGGAGGCAGTTCCAGACTAATAACCATTTTTAATGGCTGTCGTTGTGCTTTGCACTAAATGATATCAGCCATTATTGCGGGAGAAAGGCAAAGAAGGCTGGAAAATTAAATGAAATCCTTCTGTGGAAATTTCAAAGGGGATCAAAGATGCTCCCCAGCTCTTTTTTTTTTCCCTTGAGTCCAGGTGGAGATTTTCCTTGTTTCAGTGTGAGGTGGGGAACCTCTGGAAAAGCACAACACAGGGGTAATTTTCCCCTTTCTTCTTTAAATGAAGCAACTGTTGGAAGTCAGGGAATTTTCTTAATACAAATGCGAGTAGAATTGGGTCCACTGAGGCTTGGGAAGGTCAGTGGATGGTGGGAGAGGACAGAATGGGTTTGGTCAATCCTTTGTTCCTCTAATCTGGTGGTGCAGAAATAAATTCTCCTTATAGAATGTGATTCACCTTAGCCTAAAATGCAGGTGAAAACAGATCAGTGCCCCAAAAATGGCTGTTCCTCTTCTTTATCTGCAGAAGGACCCAAAGATGATTAGGTCTGAGGACTTACCTTGAGGAACAAGGTTTGTTGACCTCCACAATGTGTTTTTAATTAGTTGTAGACTGCGACCTCAAGTTGAGAAAAATTCAAACCAGCCTGGTGATATTGAAGCAAGTAAAATTTGGCTGGGGCCTAATGGTTTGTAATTTAGTTTAAGACCATGACTGTGAGGCTTAAAAATCCCAAACAGTGGGGCTTGCTGGCACGTCGAGCATCTATTAATGACACGGCAGTGAAAGCAGAGGGGTTTTTTTTTTTCCTCAGGGTTCAGCCCTGCCAGGTTTTGAGCTGCCCAGACCTCCCACCATTTCTGTGGGAAGGGGAGGTGCCCACAAATTTGTAGGATCTGACCCTCAGAGGGATAAATGATCTTTTTGTCCCCTAATTCCAATGGGGTTGCCTCACTGGGAGAAGTGCAGAAGTGTCCTGGTACCTACAGGGAAACTCTGCAGGTCAGGGTGATCCATTTAGATTATCCTATTAAAAAAGATGCAGCCTGTTTTCCAAATGCACACAAATCTAACTAACTTAGTTGCTCTAATTAGCCCCCGCTGCAATTTCCACCGTGCCATTAAAATAAGTTATACTCAAATGCAATGAAATGCCTGTAAATCAAGGGAGATTAAAAATCCCTCTGGCTGCAGAGATGTGTTTATCATAAGGGCTTTAACATCCTGAATTTTAAGAGATGCTGCACACGGAGGCAGCCTGGGTTCACAGGGAGGAGCAATCTGTCTCCTTGCATCCTCTCACCGAGCTGAGAAACCAAGATAGACACTGCTATTGTATTTTCCTTTGTTTTTTAGCACAAAATATGTGCAAATTCAGTTGTTTAGGCTGAAGGTGGGTGTTGTTTTGAGCCTTCTCTCCGGGTTTTATTTCCCAGCTGATGGTTGGGTTGGAATGAACCTGAGAGGGAACTTCAGGAGATTATCTGACTTGTAATGAATTTGGTGTTAAATCCTGATTTTTTTTATGTTTTTGTTAAAAAGGAAATCAGTGATTTTAAGTTTTAAAGTGAACTTTGAAGTTAACATTTGACTAAGGAAGTGACACAGAATAAAAATTACTTTAGGGCATTTTATGGTATAAAAATTACTTTAGGTGCCTTAAGGCTATTCCAGCAAGGCTGGGGTGTGTCAGGTGAGAACCTAATCCTTGCATTAGTGCCAGTCTTCACTCATTGCTTATTAAGCTTATGCTTGATTACTGAATTCCCCATTTTCCCTCTCTTTTAGATTGAATTTCCAAAGACACATGGTGCTAGAACAAAAAGGGATGGCCTTAAGCTGAAGGAGGGCAGATTTGGGTGGGATATTGGGAATAAATTCCTCCCCGTGAGGGTGGGGAGGCCCTGGCACAGGGTGTGCGGAGAAGCTGTGGCTGCCCCTGGATCCCTGGAAGTGTCCAAGGGACTTGGAGCAACCTGGGATGGTGAAAGTCGTCAGGATGGATGGGCTTTAAGGTCACTTCTGACCCAAACTAGGCTGGGATTCTGGAATTCGGGGATGCTGGGATTCTGGGATGCTGGGATGCTTGGATTTTGGGATGCTGGACTACTGGGATTCTGGGATGCTTGGATTTTAGGATGCTGGGATGTTTGGGTGCTGGGATACTGGGATTTTGGATGCTGGGATTTTAGGATTCAGGGATGCTGGGATGTTGGGATGCTGGGATGCTGGGATGCTGGGATCTGTTTGGCTGTATCCCCTCTCACTTACACTCCCTGCTCTTTCCCCTCCTGTGCAAAAACCACAGAGAAAATGGGCCCAATCTGTTTGAAACGCACGAGGAGCTGATAAGATTCATCCTCAGTCCAGGTCTGGGGAGATTAATTGCCTGGCTGAGATTCACTTAGGGAAGGCTGTGGCTAATCTTCAACCCAAGCTGCCTCCCCAGCATCACAGGAGAGCACAGCAGTTATTTTACGCCGTTGCTCCCCGTGTTTATTCTGGCTGAATCCTCCATCCCTCCCCTGCAGCCCTGCCGGCAGCGTTGCCATGTCACTGCAGAGCCTTCCTCTCCCCAGCAGTTGTGCAGAATTCACTTCTCCTCCGCCGCTGCTCCTCAGCAGCAGCAATTTGTCATTCACTCCCCAGGAAGAGCTGCAGCTCAGTACCTGTCGTGCAGCACAAACCCAACTCCTGCTCGCAGCACCGGACCGGGACCTGCTCGGGTTCTCTTTCCCCGGGTAGAATTCTCCTTCTGTTTCAGCAGACAAATAATCTGTTGCGACTCTTATTGCTCCTTATCTTTCGCAGCTTGGCCCGGTTCCACGCACCATTTTGTTCCCAGAGATGCCTAAGCTGATTCTTCAGCGCCAGCCAAAACAAATGAGAGTCTTGGCTGGCGGCGTGGCAGCAGCAGCTGGTTCCACTGTGGCTCCTGCACAGCACTGGGGCACTCGGGCCTGGATTGGGATCCTTGTCCCTCCTGAGGGGTCTGGGGAGCAGGCAGGAGGGAACTCAAGTCTTGTGGAGTTGCTTGGCTGATCTGGATTTCAGCGGAGCAGGGAAAGTCTTTATTAGAGTCTGTTTTAATCTTTATTTATCATGTGCTGTCCCTTGGCCACGAGGGCCTCACAGGTGTTCAGTGGGAAGAACAGGGAATTGGGAATCTGAGTTTTCCCTGCATTGCCTTCCACCCCACCCAGGCTGCCAGGGCACCTCAGCTGGAGCTGGGGTGGCTGCACAGCCCCACAGAAAAGGGGCCTGGTCCCAGCCGGCCCTTCAGGCACTGGTGAAATGCAAATATCCCGATATTGCCCAATTTACCAGCCCTGGTGCACAGAGCAGATCGTGCAGCATCCCCAGGAGACTTTTAATGCCTACAATGAACACAATTTGAAGTAGAGAAACAAAGAGAAGGTGTAGAAACAAGGTGATGGTTAATGAATAAAAAGTGCAAGAAAAAACAAAGTCCAGCAAGTCTCTGGACTTGTGAAATTTGGGATCTTGCCTCAGCCTGAGCTTTCTGGTGCTGCTCTGCCGGTCACTACTGCACGGTGTGAAGCTGCTGAAGGAGCTGGGAGAGTTCTCAGCTTCTGTTTCATGGACTGAAACTTTCTTTTCCCATTTTCCTGTCCATTCCACCCAGGCAAGGGGCTTGTAATTGGGAAAACCAGATGGATTTGGGGACTGCCTGTGACTTTGGGCAAATTCCATGGTGTCTCATTGATTCTCCTTAATGCCCTGTCCTTAACAACAACATTTTCCTGCAGTTTCTATTGGGCTGTTGTGGGATAAAGATAAAACTGTCAAGGTGTGTGGCTGTGTAGAAACTGGGAAATCATGGTGGGTGGATGGATGGATGGATGGATGGATGGAGGCATGGATGGATGGAGGCATGGAGGCATGGATGGAGGCATGGATGGAGGTATGGATGGATGGAGGTATGGATGGATGGAGGGATGGAGGCATGGAGGGATGGAGGCATGGATGGAGGGATGTACTTATGGATTTATGAATTTATGGAATTATGGATTTATGGATTTATAAATTTATAAATTTACAATACAGGAAGGCCAAACTGGTCAAAAAATGTGTAGCCACACAGTCTCTGCCGAGCCGAAGGAACATTATGTCACCGTGGAAATGCCACACGTTTTATTTGAAAAGGACATCATGGCAAGGCCATAATCAGATCCCTCAGTGCCTTAGACAGCTTCAGAACCTGATTCAATAAAAACATGGCCGGACTCCAGCAGGATGAGGAGAAGCAGGCTGTGGGGACTTATCTCTGCTGCTAAAGCTCTGTTCCGGAGCACTCCGGAGCACTCCAGCTCCTCTGGGTTGTTTGCTCTTGAACAGGGAGTTTCTGAGGGGGGGACATCAAAAAATGTGATGTTTGGGTGGGGAGAGCTAATTGATTTGACAGTTAATCAAAAAGTACTAAGGGAAAATCAATACAGAGTAAAACAATCTAGTCTTCAGTTCTATATTGTATTCCCAGTGGCATTGTTGATTGTATAGCATCAATGTCATCTATTTCAGATGGAAATGTTACCAACTATAATGCCACTGTTGATGTTTCAAAACGCTTCTAATCTCATTTCAATAATAGCTTCTGTCTCTCTCGGTGACACACGTGCCATAACATCCCTGGCTAAATTGACAGCACTAATAACGCGCTGGGAGTTTTTATTATTCGGACCCCTGGCTGCATTTTTGATCATTCAGAGGGTTGTGCAGCAGGAAAGGGCAGGAATCTCCCTGAAATCCTCAGGTGAAGGAGGGTGTGGACACTCCTAAAGCTGTGCTGGCACTTGGAGGGACCTCAGCCAACAGGGATTTGGGGGTTCAGGGGTGACCCCAGAGCTGGGGAGGTCTCAGAGTGATTCAGGAAGGGCAAGTTCAGGGCTGAGCTGGTGGCCAGGACTGTGGTTTAACTGCTGGTTTAACTGTGCTGCCTCCTGAGCTCTTGGCTCCCTTCAAGTGGACTAAAAAAAATCCCACAGGGAAATTCCTTGCTGGTTTTCTGGGAACCCTTCCTCTGCATCAAAGGCTGACACACCGAACTCGGAGCCTCTGGTGTGGTTTTAGGGCTTGTTTTGTGTTCATCCATCTCACAACCCAAGGGGGAAAACTGGCTGAGCCACCAGCCCGGATGCTGCAGTGGTGGCCGAGGGTGAGAGGGACAGCTCAGGATGAATCAGGCTCTCCAGATAAAGCAGGGAGCTCTCAGTTCCTGGATGTCTCATTCCCAAGAAATTCAGAGTACAGCTCATAATCCTTTTAGTGATAATTTGACTGGAAAATTTAAGGAGGTCTCTGGAACTTTTTTTAATGGGAGAATTGCAGCACATTTCGTGTCTTCTCAGCCTCTCCTGGCCCAGGCTGAGCAAGAAAAGCACTGCCCAGGCAAAGCACTTCAGCAGATGCTTTGCTCCAGACTTAATTTCAACTCCACTGACCTTGACTCGGGCTTAAGTTTTACCAAATAAAAAAGTCACATCAGAGTGAATGGACTCGAAGCCTGTGCTGAATTTTAAACTCGGACTTTGCCAGAGCCCTGCACTTGAACCTGTTTCTGGAATATACAGGATGCAAGTGGGAACACAGAAACAGAATCTTTCCAATAGATCCTTCATTTAAAACAGCTTTCCCCTTCAATTATCAGCAGTGGATTTAAATGGGATGAAAATTCAGCCCTTTATTTCTGATTTTATCTTTTCTTTCCTCCCTTCTCTCACAGAGGAATTTTCCCTTTATTAACTTTTTGAGCATAAAATGCAGAAAATAAATGAACAAACAAAACCTGGAGCAATATGTGAGATCTTTAAACTAATTCAGCAGTCGTTATTACTGACATCAGGAGAAAGAAATGCAAGAACACAAATCTATTGCTTTAAGCTGGGATTTTCAGAAGAGCCTGTTGGAGTTTGGCACTCAAATCCCATGAAATCCCCTTTATACTTTTCACTTCTCTTTCTTTTATTTTAATTTATTTTCCCTCGACATGGGAAAGGCCGCGGCCCATTTTGTTTGGGAGGGTTGTTACACCAGGTTTGGGATCAGCAATCCACGACTGGAGACAGAGCTCTTGTGGAGCACAGAGGAACAGGGAATTTCTGCTCTGGGGAGGGATGGGAGAGCTGGGTTTAGTGTGTAAAATTCCAAATGTTGTTTCCCCAGAGAAGCTGTGGCTGCTCCTGGATCCCTGGGAGTGTCCAAGGCCAGGCTGGACAGGGCTTGGAGCAGCCTGGGACAGTGAGGGTGTCCCTTCATGGCAGGAAGTGGAAATGGATCATCTTTAAGGTCCCTTCCAACCCAAACCGTGCTGGGATTCCATGCTGAGGAGAAGGGAATCAGCACAGAGCAGTGGGAGGGTGAGAGGATGGAGAGGGAGCTGTGGAGGGGGACAAGGCAGAAATTAGGCCCAGAGGATGAGCAAGGCAGGGATACAATGTGGAATATCGACAAATTATGGACAGGTTCAAGGGATCCTGGTGCTTTCCAGCCCTAAGGGTTGTTGCTGTCAGGTTCCTCCATGAATCCCTCCAGCCAGAGGACTCAGCTGGTTTCCTCAGCCACCTCAGTGCATAATTACTGACATTCCTTGGCAGATGGACACGCTGGACATGAACTGTTTGTGACCCTGTGCCTGGTGTAGGGTCCTGCCCATCCCACAATAATTAATTAATTCCTAATTAAAACAACAGCCATATCCCACCATCCTGAGCTCACCTTGCAGAGGGACACGGGGGAGCTGCTTTCTTATCTCCCAACAACTTGTGCTTCTATCCCAGGAATATTTTAGTGATTTGTGCCAAACACCCCAACCCTTTTGGTGCAAACCAGCCTCAAGGTTGCTGTACTTAAGCCAGCCCTGAGCTCTGTTTCCTGACAGAGGAATATTGATATTTTTGAACACACCTCATAGAATTCACTCAGTTTTGCTTCTCTTTTAACTCCTTGGAATATTGATATTTTTGAACACACCTCATAGAATTCACTCAGTTTTGTTTCTCTTTTTACTCCTTGGAATATTGATATTTTTGAACACACCTCATAGAATTCACTCAGTTTTGCTTCTCTTTTAACTCCTTGGGAACCACAGCCCAAACCAGGGGTGTGAGCCAGATTCTCTGCCCTGGCCATCAAAGCTCTGAAAGATTTCAGCACTGCAGCATATCTTGAATATTTGGTTTCCTCCTCCAGTCCTTCCTTCGGCGCTGATTTCTGACCTCATTATGGTCTCTCTCACGAAGGTGAGGCACCCAAAACGTGCTGCAGCCCCTGAAGTGAGGCTGCTGCTGGGGTGACCTTTTCATTATCCAGTTTGACTGATTGGCTCTCCCAGCCCTCTCCCACACGGCGAGGAGGTACAAGCAGCAGAGGAAGGGGAACGCTGGATAATCAGCACAGAAAATGCAGAAAAGGTCAGGATAATCCACTTGCACAAGGGATGGATGTGCAGAGAGGGAGCACAGGCACGACTTGAGTTTCCTGCCTTCAAAGGAAGTCGTGTTCTTTTCCCAATCCCCTCCCTGCCCAAAGAAACCCGTGGAGTTTTTATTTTTAAAAATGCACAAGGTCTTCACAGGTTTTCACAGACCTGTCTGCAGGACAGGAGAAAAAGATTCGGGGGGAAATATTAGAAACCTTCCATTAGAAACTGTCTTTCAGAAAATAATTTCAAATGGCTTAACCCATCCCAGTTTTTTACTCTTTTCCCTTAAAAATATGAAAAGAGGTTTTACGTGAATATTGCAAGAGGCAGGCTGTTAAAAACTGCAAATAGAGTGAGCTATGCTCCCTTCTTCCATTGGTGAAACAGAACCAGCAAGAGAGAAAAAAGGAAAATGGCAGAGATTTTTAAAAGTAGTGTTTTGTCCTGTTCTCTCAGCTGCAGGATGGAAGATCTGAAACAATGACCAAGTGCTGGTTTTCTTCTGAAAATTTCATGGGCAGCTATTTAATATTTCTTGTTATTAACCCTCCTGCAGAGCAGCACAAATTCCTCAGCTGCAAGGAGGTGCTCAGGGACGGCACCACTGTATTGAAATCGAGATAGCTGAATTTATCACAGGAATGAGATGGATGCTCTGGCTCAAATTTACATGCCTAACAGCAGCAGAGGGACATAATTGAAGAATAAAATCGGAATAATCTGGGGGAGGAAGCTCCGTGTTCTTACAAATCAGGCTGGTTATCCTCATTAATCAAGCCAAAAAATCAGCCCTCTCCTTTCTTGGAGGTTCCCTTCAGGAGATTCAGCGTAACCCAAAGGGTAGAAAATAATTACCCACAATTAAAGGATGTGCAGGACAAGCCAAGGTCAAGGTGAAGCTGGAGGGAACTTTCATCAGCCACTTGAAGGCAGGCTAATAAAAACCCTGACCTTCATTATTTTGTTGTCCAAGAGAAACCCAACGTTGCTCAGCAAGCAGGGATGGTGAATTCCTGGTGTCATTGCTCATCTGGGATGATTTTTAGTCACAGAGAAATTTATTGGACAAAACCCCTGCAGACTGCTTCAAACAGAGAGTGCAGAACCTGAGAATGAGGGTTTGCAGCAGCTGCTGACTCATTCATGACTTGTTTTTGCTGTGATTTTGATTGTCCCTGCCCACCTCTGCTGCCTGGGATCCTGGAATGAGCATTTCCTTTTATCAGCTCAGGAATAATCCCTTCCCTCCTGGCTGTGCCAACACCTGCCTGAGGTCTCCAGCATTTCCCTGAATCCATCACTCCGGTTTGTTTTATGGCTGAGTCCTTCAGATCCCTGCACAGCTCCTTCCTGACATCCCTGCACGGTCATGGCCTTGCCCAGGCAGCCAGAAATGCAAATATCGTCCCAATTCCTGCAGGAAGGAAGGGGAAAATAGATCCATATTCACCCCCAGGCCCAAGTCAGTACCCTTGGGTTTGCCCCCGGGTTTGAGGATTCTCCACACCAGTTCTGTCCCTGAAATCAGATTTGGTGTGGAATACTGGGAAGGGCAGGGTTTAATCTGGATTTCCTGCTGGTTGGAGGCTGCTTCAGCTTTTGGAATTGGATGTATGAAAGCAGAAGAACTTTAAACCCTTTAGTTTCAGTATGGAATGGCATCTCTGCTTCAAATCCAGCCCTATTTCTTCACAGATTGTCTGAGGCCAGACTTTTTTTTTTGTTGTTGTTTTTGGCTTCTAAGCCAGCCTGGACCTTGTGCTGCTCAGGTCCTGTTTGTTCATTATCCCCGATGGAAGCAGGTGGAAGGGTCGGTGTTAATTGTGCCCCGGGGCTGTGATGGCCTCTCCCTCCTCAGCGCTGTTGGTTCCAGGCACTCACTGCCCACCTGAGCACTAAAAAATCATCTCTGCTTTGGCACCTCGAGATGTTTCTGACCAGACAACCCCAGATCTGTTATTTCCATGGTCTCTGTCTGTGTTTAATCCTTAATCCACTGCTCTGTGGGAATTGCTGTGTGCTCTGGGGTCATGACCCAGAGGATGGGCCAGGCCATTTCCAGGTGGTCACTGCAGGTTAAATCCCATTGCAGCTGCCCAATTCTTATGAAATCTGATTGGATTCATTTGGGAATTCACTCTCCAGCCACAGATTTTATTCCTTTAGCTCTGTGGATGGCCTTCCACACTGAATTCCCATCTGAATGCAACTTAATCTTCCTCTCCCTGCAGCGTCCCTTTCCCACGAGGGCTCTGAGGGTTGAAATATCCATGTTTTTCCCTCTTTGCCTGCAGCCACCCCAGCCTCCTGCAGCAGAGGGGGGCAGATGTCACCTCCTGCCACCTTTTTCATGAAGATTGATGCCTGCTCACCTCTCTCTTTCTTGTGTAACCAAATATCCGCTAAACATTTAGCAGATGGAAGCTGCAGAGTCTACCTGGAGAGGGAGAAGCCTCAGGACAGCCCGACAGGGCCAGGATAAAGGGGGATAAATTTCCTTTCCCGAGAGGTCTGGACCTTGCCTCTTGGTGCAGAGAGATGAGCAGACTGTAGGCAGATATAAATATATATATTTTACATCGATATTTTACAATCCCAGCCGGCTGAGGTGGTGCCCACGTGTGAGGAGAGAAGCTGCTCCTGCTTTGCTCCATTTCTCTGCTGCCACCATTTCTTTTCCCCCCTGGTTTTCCCCTGACTTCAGGAGCCAATACAGGAGAGATTTATTGCTAAGATGTCAAATTGCTGCCATTAGACCCAGGTTAAACCTATGCTTTCTTTTAGCCCCACTGGCCCT
>JAHLSL010000054.1:4059295-4088094 GCA_025920805.1 Petroica traversi
GGCTTCTGAGCTGAACACAGGAAAATGAAGGAGCTTTGGGGAGGGAGAACATGGTGAGATGGGACCTAAATTAATCCCTGCTGTGAATCCATCGTAGCCTTTGACAGATTGGGCTGGGAAAGGAGGCAGAGGCTTGGGACAGGGTGAATTATTTATCTTTTTTTCTTCTATTTTGCTCCTTGCTGGTCATGCTGTAGAGTTCCTGTATTTAATGATGTGGGGATGGAAAACAGGGAACTTCTTGGTTCTCACTCTTTAAGGGATTCCTTAAATTTAGGGCCACTGTCCTTCCAAGAGCTCAGCTCAGGTTGCAAAGCAAATTTCCAGAGCTCCCTGCTCCCTCTGATTCCCAGCATCTTCCATGGCTGCATTTATCCTGCGGATGCTGGGAAGCACCAGGAATGTTCCAGGAGTGAGGGTGAAGTTAAAGGCCACGTTTGGGAGGCAGGGAACACCCTCTGCTCCTCCTTGACCTGTTTCAGAGGCAGGAAAATTGAAAAGCAGGGCTGTGCTGCTGATGTGGGACAGGAAATCCTCAGCCTCACAAGGGCAGAGCCCTCCCAAAGGGATTTACCTGTGGGGCTCCACCTTGGCTGGCTCAGCAGGGAAAGAGCAGCCACAAAATTTGCCTTCCCATCAGCAGGGCTGCCCCAACTCTGGTGTGTAAATTGTAATATCTGTGATTTGTTACAACTCAAAGCTCCTGTCCAAGGAACAGCCTGGCTGCCTGGAGTGGAGCATTGCCTTGACACCTTCTTTGAGCACTGCCCGTTATTACTGTGCACCATTCTATAATCTGAATTTCAGCAGAACAGGGACGCTAATTATTAATGTGATAAATACGGCAGCTAATTAAATAAACAATGTGCCTTCAGACTCTGCTGCCATTTAACTATAAGGGAAGTCAAAATACAATCCTTAAAGCCCCCAGAATGAATCTGCAGAGTTCTATCAGTGACTGTTTTCTTTGTTTGGAAACAATTAAATCTCAGGAAGCAATTACAGCAACTGAGCTGCTGCTGTAGCAGCCAGGTAAGGGAATGTTCAGGTGGTGATGAGCTCCTTTCACATAAAAAAGCTGAGTTTAGGGGTTATTAATCTCAGCTGAGCAAGGCTTGCTTAATCCCCATCATTGTCCAGACCAGGGTTAAAGAATTCTAAATGCCTGGACAGCTGAAATAAAAATTCAGTATGCATTTCCTGGACTTTGACACCAAAGACTTGGTGTTGATTTGGAAAAGGGAAATAGAAATTATTTTCAGGAAGTGGAAAGTCCCAGGTAGAAGAGTTTCTCATCTTTCTGATTGGGGTTTAGGCTGCAGAGGGCCAGGCCAGGTCCAGCACAGGCCTAGTTCCATATTTCCTTTCCTAGAATCTGATCCATCCTAAAAAACAATTCCAGCAGCTTCAAAGCCACCAGAGAATATGAGATTCCAGTCTGTCCTGTTTTCCCCTCACTAAATATTAACTCTTACTATGAAGCACCAGGGTTCCTGTGCCAGCCCTGTGCAGGAAGGCACTGCCAGCTCTCCTGGATCTTCCCAATTCTTCTCCTGAGGAAGGAGAAGCACATTCCCCGTGGCAATCAGCCTCTCCCTTCCCTTTTTCCTTTTTCTCCTTTCCTTTCCCTTCCCTTCCTTTTTCTTCTTTAAAAAGAGAAAGGCTTGTGCTGAGCATCCTTCCTGTCAGGTGTTGCCTTCTCAGTTTACCTGCGGCACCATTAAATAGAAAATTAACAGTTCTCCTGTAGGGAGACGAATTCATCCTTGCTGTAAATCACTTTTTTGGGGGGGTTATTCCCTTTGGCCTCCCTGATCTCCACATTCCCCCACTCCCACGATGAAGCTGATACATCCCAGCGTGGCAAATCCTGTCACTGGATCCAGGGCAGCTCCAGGGGAGGACCATCCATCGCTGCCATCCCTGGCCCTGAGTCATTCCAGCTGCTGGGACAGCACATTCCCCCTTGGAGCAGGGTGTGGGCACTGCCCAGCTCAGCAGTGGAAATATCTCCCCCAGGTTTGCAGGGAGCTCCTTCAGAGACATTTCTGAGGAAAATCCCTGCACAAGGCAGGGGCACCTCTGGCTCCCAGGCTGTTGGGGAAGATGAAATAGGAAAGCCTTATAGATATGATTGCCTTGCAAAAGATGCTGGAAATATGAAAGTAGAATCGAAATTGAGATGAAGACAAGGTTTGAGTTGAAGAGTAACTAAGAAACAATGGCAGAGCTGGCTGAAGGGAATCCTCCTTCTGGATAGAACAATGCCCTCTGCCCAGGCAGGGCCAAAGGGCAGAGCAAACCCTGCCTGCCTGGCAGAGATTCCCAAAAGCAGTTTTTTTAAGGTTTAAAATATAACCCCATATGGTAATGTGATGATTCTTATAGGTTGCATGCGAATATTGTAGAGTTTGTAGCTTGTTTCAGATTGGTTAAAGAGAATTAGAATATTCAACAGAGAAGATGATTTATTGTATTGTAAATGGCAAATCGCTCTCTTTTTGCTCTCTCTTTTTGCCTCTTTCTCTCTCTGTCTCTGGCCTGCTCTGAGCTGTGTCTTGCAGCCCAGCAGCCTCTCACACCCACGCTCTTTCACAATAAACTCCCATGCTCTAAACCCATCTTTAGAGATTTCTCGCTTCTATTTTACCCCTATAACCAAATTCCACAGAGTTAAATCCTACACCAGGCCAGGGGGGAAAAGCCACAGATGGGACAGGTAGCAAGAGGGCCTGCTCTGAATCGGGGCAGGACCAGGTTTGCTGGGATTCTTGGTCATGGAACAGGTCCTTGGAGGAGGGAAAATTGTGGGGGTGTGGAGGGGAAAGTGTAGGGACACTGAGGGAAAGTGTAGGGAAATGGAGGAAAAGTGCAGGGATACGTAGGGGAAAGTGCAGGGACATGGAAGGGAAAGTGTAGGGACAGGGAGGGGAAGGATTTGCTCAGATTTGGAGCACGGAATCACAGCCAGAGTGGGAGGGCAGCAAGTGGACGTGGAGATGAACACCGAGAGCATCATTCCAGTGGAGCCAGAGCTGCTTTCCAAGAGAAAATGCAGGTCCAGCAGCTCCCCTGAGGGGCTGCGTGGTGTTTGTCACACACACAAACCCTGGGATTGCAGCACAGCCCTTGGGGAACAAGGGATGATTTAAATATCACCTAAAACCTTTTGTTTGTCTTCCAGTCAGAGGTTTTCTAAGTGGCCATGGTTCTTTGAACTTAATTATCTATTTATTTATTACCTGAGCCTTTTCTTGCCCTTGGTATTCCCTGTCCTTGCAGACTCAGGTTCTTACACCAAGTGGGGTTTGAATTGGGTCAATCTCCCTTTCCCTTTCCCCTGCTGGCACCTGAAAATCTCAGTTGAAAGGCATTGCCTTTCAACAGATCAAACTTTCAGTCCCACAGATCAAACTTTCCGTCTCTGCTGCCTTAAGGCAAACCAGGCTGGAGTGCTGCTGTCCTTTTCATTCCGTGCTTTCTCTGCTCCAGCGGCTGATAAGCCACTTCTGTCTGTCTAGTCATGTAATCCTTTAATTTTTTAATTTCAAGGAACTGCTTGCAGTTCACCATGACTCAACATTCGACTGCAAACTCATTTGAGGTGAGGGAAAAGTTGATTTGTGCAGGAGGAAGAGAAATGACAGTGAAAAATCTCAGCAGGCTGCCTCTTTTAGCAGATTTTTAAAAGAAAATTTTGCTGGAAAATTAAACATCTGAAATGGTGATTGGCTTGATGGGCTTAATCTTTTAATATTTACACACCGCCTGGTGCAATCCCTGTTCTGCTCACTCTGAGAACACGGGGAAGGGACATCTCTGAAAGGACAGGAGGGATGCTGAGCTCCCAAAAAAGTTGTGAAGAGGAGCTGGGAAGTCCAGGAAGTGGAGAATCACGGAGCAGCCACTTCCAGTGCCAGCCAATGGAAAATGAGTGGGGGAAAAAGATAGTTGAGCAGAGTTTCTGTTCACACCTAGAGGGTAACAAGGAGGGAAAAACAGCAGGGATTTGTTGGGCAAATTGTGCCTGAGCTGGGTGAGATCCTGTTCTGGGAGACTCGAAATGAATCCAGATAAAATTGGGAGTTACAGACAAATTCATGGGCAATATTTGGGTGTATTTCATACTTTTGATGGAGTAAAAAATGATAGAAATATCTGCCTTCAAAACCAGACCTGTGCTTGATTGCATTTCACTGTCAGGACAGTTCAAGGGCCTGCTCTTCATGGTGAAAATTGTACCAAAAATCACCTGCTGAGCCCAGATCCCTGGGACAACCCCAGGCCAGGAGTGTGACAGCACCAGGAATAAACTCTCGAGAGCCAGTGATTAAAAAAAGCCCAACCAGACCAAGATTGGCCAAAGCAGGGAGTTTATTCTGAAGTGCTTCCAAACGGCCACACATCTTTGTTTCGGTGGTGAAAATCCCTCTTTAAAAATTATTTCATTTGATCAATTAAACGCTACCAATTTCTGGATGCACTAACCACAAATTTGCTAAATTCCTGAGCTAATGAAAGGCTGGCTTGCTTTGACATGAATGGGAGTTTTGTTTGAGGAACAATCCAATAAGGACTTGGCCCAAAGATAGCAAGGAAAACATTTAGATGTTAAATATGTATTCAGAAGACCTTTCTACAAATCTTTTCTCTCGCAGTAACAGGACAGGAATTGTGTTCTCCAGAAGGGACAGTTCAGAGAGACGTCCAGCACCTCTCAGCATTTAGCAGGGAGAGCAAGAAACTATGCAAATATTTTAGTTTAGAAATACTTGCAGCTCCTTTTCAAACAATGAAAGCCTCAATTAAAGCCAGATCTCTGTTATTTAAAAATTCCAGGCAGCAACTGAGAGAGGGAGAGGGAGAGAGAGAGGGAGAAAGAGAGAGTGAGTTCCATTTTTTTTCCTCCTCACTCTCAAACATAAAGTCCAAGGTATTTGAGAGTCAGGAAAATTGTGTCTAACATTAAAACTGTGAGAGCTGAGAAGGCTGGAGCTGTGATTCTTATCTTCTAAAGAGTTTTGCAGTCATCAATACCTAAAGCAAGCTGGAGTACAAGAAATAGGTGACCTTAATAGATATAACTCTGTATGGGTTCATTGTAGCATGAAATTAAATTTTTAATCTGAATTGATGAACAAAAATGCTGGTTTGATCCTTCCCACACACACAATAGTTTAAATAGTTTGGTAACTATTTCACTTCCAGAATGGGGCTGCACAAACAAGGTCAGCAGCAGAATAATCCACTCCACGGGCCCTGGGCTGGGGTGAGGCACAAACAAAAAGCTCCGGGAGATCATTTTTGCTTTGTTAAATAGCTGCAAGCAAGGTTTGGGATTATTGGGAAGGTAAAATGATGTTCTTTTGCCTCTGGTAATTAAAAGCATGGGGGGTTAATCCAAAGTCACTGAAATCTGTGGGCTCTGAGCCTTTTGATGGACTTCAGTTCCATGTCCTGTTTTTATCCAGTGGCAGCCCCTGGGTTCGTGTGTAAATCACATTGAGCAGCACCTTTTCCTCTGAGCTCATCCCACCTCAGCCAACTTCCCCCCAAAGTGACACAATTCCTCCCTGCTCACCTTTAAAATGCTGCCAGGCTGAATTCCAGGCAGATCTGCTGTCTAGGAGGGAATTGCTAACCAGTTTTGGGGTTATGGACACAAAAATGCTGCTCTAAAAAGTAAAAGCTGAAATTAAGGTGTGTATGGAAAATCACCTGCAAAAAAAGCCCCCAACAAACTGATAGCACCCTAAAAAAAAACCAAAAGGACTTTATTGTCCTTATTTCACTTTTAAAAGCCAACTTTTCTCCATTTTTTCAAGTTCATAATTACCAAACATGACCCTCACCACCATCTTATTTACTGCTTCTTCTTCCCCTCACGATTACTAACAGAGATTTGACAAACACAAACAAATGGAGGGGTAAAAAAAATTAAAAAAAGAAAAAAAAATCCTCTTTTCATCGGACCAGAAGCTGAATTTGGATCTGTTGGTCAGCTGAAGCTGTCAGGAGGGCTGGAGGAATTATCTGCTATTATCTGCCGAGCAAACACCATCCCAAGTGAAAACTGATGCCGTGGCATTTTTCAGAAAGCACCAGGCCCTCACTCCTGAGTATCAGAGCCAAATGTTCTGCCATGGCCCTATACAATAGCCCAGGCTGACAATAGCTCAGTGTTGGGGTTGTTATGAAATCCAGGCTATTTTGGGAGGGCCCTATTGTTCCTGGTTTATAGGGGCTGCGGATTTGTCTCGGGGAACGTGGGATTCGTTGCAGAAGCTGCTGGAAAAGATGAAGGTTTGGCCCTCCCTGAGAGGGGAGAAGGGTCCCTCTGCCAGGCAAACCTTCAGCTTTGTAGGATCAACGTTCCTTGGGAGCACATTCAGCTCCTCACCCCTTTTTTCAACAAGTTCTGGGTGTTTCAAGGCTTATCCTGGAGGTTTCTCACCACCTTTGATGCTTCTCGGAGAAATATCTGATTTATCAGCAGTCTCAGGAAATATCCAGCTCAGGGAACTCTTGAATTTGCTGGAATGGGATGGGTTTGTCCCCATAATGGGGCTGACTCACTGCTGCCATTAAAGAGGAGGGGCTGAGCTCATGGCCTGGTCTGCCCTCTTTTCTCTCCCAGGGGACAAGGTCAGGCCAGGAAATTTAATAAAATGACTCATCTGACAGGAGAGGGACATGAGCTGACTCTGTGCTCTCCTGATTTCACCATAGGAAGCAGGATCTTTAGGGTCAGGTGACTGCAAAGTCAAATTTTGATGGTTTTGTGCAGTTCCATGGGATGCCCCATTGCTGCAGGAGTCCCTGAGTGTGTCCATGTCCCAAAAATGCCCTTGTCTCACTTCACTCTCCATTCCTGCCTCCAAAGCTGCCTCAGCTCCACAGATCATTTTTAATCCTTGCCAAAATGTCGGTGCCTGCTGTAACACTGCTTGATTTAAGTTCACAATTCCAGGTAAATCAACAATTTAGGGATGTATTCAGTTATATGGAAGGAATTCTAGCACTGGCCTGTTTTAGAGATGGAACCAAGTAGAGCCTGTGAAGATGACCAAAAAAAAAGGCAAAAAAGTCTCCTTGACTAATTTTTTTAGCTTTCTTGGTGTTGTTTTCCTCTATTTTTGCATGTTTCTAAATAAATCCTGACTTTTCAAAAGTCCCAGTGTGCTTCTAGATAAACCCTTCCCAAAACTGGGCACTCCTAACCAGGCTGGCAAGTGAACTGAGGCTAGTGGAACAACCCGTGGGGTGTCCTAAGCTTGGCCTTGGTTCCTCAGAAGAGAATTTCCCATTATTTGGGATCCTTTGCCTTTGATCACAGCCCCAAAGCTCAGCAGAGCTGGGACCGGCCTTTCCCAAGCCTTTCCTAGGCCACAGAAAACGTGGATTTGTGCCTCTTCGTGCAGTTTTAGTGGAGTTCCTGTAAGTTTGGACAGCCAGCTTTTCCCTGCTGAGATCAATCTGAGTGAATTTAGAGCTATCAACTCTCATTAAATACATTTCAGGTGTATTTTTTTCCCATTTCCCCCATTTAAGCCAATTCCAAGTTTGTGGGTGGAATGGAGACCAGCAAATGAGAGGGATGAGGAGTTTGCAGACAAATGAAGTTGGAGCCCTGGCTCCTGTTTCACCCTCCTGCTTTGGGAGGCAGAACGAAGTGACAAGGAGCACAGAAGGGGCTCATCTTCCTGGTGGCAGAACCTCCTGCAGGACTGGGAGCATTCCTGGGCATTACAGACACACAGAGAGGAGCAGAGAACACAAAAAGGAATATTTGCTGTCAGATTTTGTGTCCAAACCCAGCCCAGGTGAGGGAGCTGGGCCAGCAGCTGCAGGGAAGCACAAGAGAGCTCAGCAGGACAGAGCAGGATGCAGCAGGGAACTTCTCCAGGCTCAGCTGCTGAATTCCAGCACTGATCCCAGGGAAGGAAACATTCCCAGCCCCTTCTGAGCTCCCTGAGGAGCTCTGGGGGATTCAAGGGTCAGAATTTGATGGCCCTGTGCTGACATTTGTGCGTTTGCACCTTTGTTCCTCACTCACATTCCCACCCCTCGAAGAGGCTCACCTGGAACTGCTCAGGTGCTGCTGGAGTAAAGCTGAGCTGCCTCGTGCTGGCTGAGCACCAAGCCCAGACATTTGCAGGGATGGGGTTTACCTGGTTTGTACAATTCTCTGAGGAATGGTTTGCTTTGGAAGCTCACCAGCCTTCCCAGCCTCCGTTTGGAGAGCTCCCACTGCCCAAACTGCTCTAGGTCTCTCACCTCCTCTACTGACTGAACAGTGCAGCCCCAGTTGTTTAAAAACAGCTGCACTCCGTGGCATCAGAGCGTTTTATGTCCACTCCAAGTGCTCCATTCTCCAAGGAAAGCCTTTTCCTTTCCTCCCTCAGGCCCCCAGCCCAGCATTTAAACCCAAGGAGGCAAAGCCTGAAGGGTCCCCACCTCTATCTAATCATGGGAACTATGGCTTAGTATTGATATTGCCTTATTAAAGCAATTAGCTGAGCATTTCAGAAGCTTGTTAATGCTTCTAGAGTGACTTCTAATGAGGGATAATGATAACAAGCATGGAAGGTCTCTGGTGAACTTTAGATAATGATGTAAATCTGAGAAAGGTCAATGGTATCCGTGGATTCGATGATGGCCATTCCATTTCCGTTCATTACCTGGTTCAGCTTTTATTTTCTCTTCCCAGCCTATTTCCATCTGCAGGAACCTGTTCCTCATCCAATCTAGAGCCCCAGCACTCGGAGCACAGATTGACTTAGCCATGAAATAAATGATGCTGAGCCTTTAGTGCTCCTTGTAATGAGCTCAAGTCTAGACAAGAACAAATCAATTAGCAAGAGGAAAGCAGGAACAACAGGAGGCACCACGCAGGGGCTGTGTTTGCATTTACATAGCAAAACATTCCCCCAGAGGATCCCAAAACAAGGGGCTGCACTTCCAAAAACCAGGCTGGGGAGAGGATAATGCCAGAGGGAAGGGAGATCAAAGAGAAAGAGAAAAAAAAGGGTCCTGGAGGGAGGAAAGAAATGGAGCAGCTTGGGCTGGGAAGTTCAGGTGCGACAGCGAGGTCTGGAGTTGTCATACCTGAGCTTTTTGTTAACTTTTAGATAAATTTTAAATCTTGGCATTGCTATTAAATGGGTATTTTTTTGGCACAGAGATTCACTGATGTGTCTGTGCTGACAGATTTCTGGTTTGCCCCTGTGTTTTAATGTATATGTATTTGTATATTTGTATAAATGGTGCAGATATTCAGGCAAACCCTGCTGTGATAAACTCAAAACAATAAATCACTGCCCTACCCCACAGCCCGGGAGTGCAAACCAGGCTTTCCAGGGTGACAAAACCCTGGAATTGAGCTGGGAAAGGTTGGGGGGATCAGAGCAGAGCAGTGCAGGTGTCACAGGAGGCTTTGGCTGGAGGTCCCACGCAGCCCTTGGAGGAGGCAGAGCGTGGCCAGAGAAAGGGAATTTCCACCCCAGGGTGTAATTCTGATCTCAACATTGCTTTTTGAAGAGGTTTGAGGGGTAGAGTGAGGGACTGAAAGAAAAGTCTATTTAGGAAGAAGGATGGGGAAGGATGGCTCAAAAACTCCACGTTGGCACTGCCCGGGTACATTCAGGAGATACCAAAAGGCCATTTAATCTACCAGAGATAAGCAGAAAAGCCCATTACCCAGCCAGGAAAACTCCAAATAGAAATAAAGGGCACTTTTTCTGTTTTTTTCCCCTCAAGTGAGGGTGATCATCCAGGGGAAGAAGCTCCTCAGTGGATCAGTAGTGCCCCTCACAGAGGATGAGGGACCAGCAGGTGTGACCGGCCACACCTGAGGGCTCCCATTGCCCCCACAGCTCGATTTAAACTCAGATTAGAGCCCCAAATTCACCCAAGCTCTGCTGTGGGGACTTCCCTGCTCTTCCTGACCTGCAGGTTGGATTTCCCAGGTTAATCCTGGACTTTCTCCATCACTGCAGCACAAACTGCATCCTTGCTGCCCGTGCCTCAGTTTCCCCAGCAGACCAAATTTGGCCTGGATTCCTGGCCTGCCTGGGCACTGGTGTGAGGATTAATAATTAACAACGAAATTTTTAAATCTGGGCTGAGTTCAGAGCCTTGTTCCGGGGCTGGTGCAGAAATCAAAGGAGGCACAAGGCAACTGTAAATCATTTTCAGGAAGTTGTTCCATGCCTTTGGTGCAAAGATGTGTAGAAGGAGAAAGCGTTAAATGCTCTCTATTCATCTCTGCTGAGATCTTGAGCCCAATATTTAGATCACCTTCTGATTATTAGTGCAAATATTTACTCTTTGTTTATTATTCTGCACATCTCCAAGATGGAAGAGGCAAGGAAGGAGGAATGGCTGCTGAGAGGGGCAGATGGGAATTATTAAATAGGTAAATAAATTAAATAGCACATGAATCACTCCAGATCCCAGCCTGGAAAAGTCCCCAAGATGGGGAACCCCTTTTTTAGAGCACAAAGGGCCAGGAGTGGAGGGGGCAGTGGGATTTGGATCAGGATTTTTATCTGATCCTAATTTTTAAGCTGAAGGTTTCCATGTGATGGGATAAACACTGAGATCCTTGGGCTTTCCCAGGTATCATTTTCAGTGCTAAGCTGCTTTCCCCAGTCCTGCCTTCATCTGAAATTCCTTTCTTGATTGATTTATGTTTGTCTGCATATCTGCACTATTTATGTATTTACAGATAAATATAAATACACACTCTACATATATATAAATGCACTCTACATACATATAGACATATAATTAGAACTTCAGAAGTTCTTATCCAAAAGAAACCCCCAAACCAACCCAAAACAGCCCCCAAAACCCACACAGCATCACCATGTAGCATCTGCTGTCTCCTCCCCAAGTTCCTCCCTGAGGAGTGGATGAAGAGTAAGAGTTGCCCCATGGTTTGGATGAAATTATATCTCTTTATTAGGTCCCTCTTCTCGGGAAACAATTTATTAGCCCCAAGAATGTTGTGTTATACTACCTCCTCCTTTTTGCCTGGGAATTTACAGTTCACACACTGCACCAGCACATAAATCCAGTTTATTTCTCAATTTATTCACCTGGAACTAAGTGGATTAAATCTTTTTTTTTTTTTTTTCCCTTTAAGGGAGTTCAGCACTGCATTTCCAACCAGCACCACTGCAAACAACAGCCAGACAAATTAGAGGTGGCTGTGGCCGTGCAGTCGCTTTTCTACTCAAAAACTTTTATGCTCGCCGGGCTTAATGGCGATTTATTTTTTTTCCTCCCCCCCTTTTTTAATTTTACCTTTAATGACCCTCTTAATAAACCGGGATTGATTAGAATTTGGCTTTAAGAGATGAAAGGGCTCTGCAATTATCTACTTGTATATGCCCTTCAGTAAACTACCTTGTCTGCCCCTCTCCCACCTCCCCTTCTTAAGAAGACTTTCCCAGGTCCCTCTTGGCTGCGGTTGAACGATGTTGGCTCATGTCCATGCTGCAACAAAGACCTGGCATTCCAGCTGTCTGCTTCTAATCTCCAGTGTCAGCTCTTGTTAATGTTTCAGCATGAAATCAGAGGGGGCAAAGCTGCATGGAATATTAAAACCATGATCAGAATTCCGCTGAAATGCTGATAGTCTGCGAGAGCGCCATTAGGAGGGCCGGCAAATCGCTGCCTGGCGTTGAATAAAAATAAAACAGGGGAAAAAAAATATCTAAAAGAAAAGATTTCCATCCACGGGGGGAAGTACAATCAGTGAATCGCCGGGCTAAATTAGCATTTTTTCAATTGGGGATCGAAGTTGATTTATTGTTCTACACAACATTAATGTAACTGTGTGCTTGACCTGTTAAGGCAGCTAATTTTTCATTTAAATGGGCCCTTTCTGTATGCAAAAAGGTTGTAATCATATTTCAACTTTGCAAAGTGATCAGGGAAGTACTGGACTGTTTCAAAATTGTCTTAAGGAGTCTCTCTTCCCTCCCTCCCTCCCTCCCTTCCCCCTCCCTTCTGCCTAGTGGTCAAGGGCAAGCAGTTTGGGGTTTTTTTCCCTTAAAAAAAAAAAAAAGCTGTCTCAAGTAATAAGCTTAATTGTCATTTGACTTGAGCTGTTTTACACCACTTTGACCATGTAAAAAAAGCATCTGAGTGGGTGTAAATATCACAGCCCCAAGCCCTGCAACAGGAGCTGAGTGTACCGGGAGGGTCTGTCCCATTAATAATTGCAGGGTTTGCATAAAAAAGGGGGATTTTTATCCTTCCACGTTTATTTTTCTCACTGTCCTAAGCAAACAGTTGCTGGATATGGCTGCAGACATCTTGAATGTCTAAAAATACTAAAAAAATAAATACCAAAAAGCTCTGATTTCAGTGGCAGAAGAATTAAGAATTATGAGAAATAAAGGCTGAGCAATGTGACCAGCACAAAGCTGGGTACAGAACGAGCAGTGCAGCAATTCTGCTGCTTTTAATCGACTTTGCACCACCCCTGCATGGGAAGAGCTGGAGTTTTCCAGTTTGCTTTGCAAATGGAAGCAATGACTTACTGGAAGTGACGCTGCCTGGGCGAAAGTGCTGCTGATGGTGGCTCTGGAGAAAAATGAAGCTGTCCAGGAGCAAATTTCATTTTCTGCTCTGCAAGGCCACTCTGTTTTTTCATTTCTATTTGGGGAGGATGGGATGGGGGTGTTTAAAGGCAGGAACCCAGTCTGGGTGAGGAACCTGCTGAGGTCGTCCACGAAAGGCAGAAATGCAACTTTTGTGAGGAACCTGCTGAGGTTGTTCCTTAAAGGCAGAAATCAACCTTTGTGAGGAATCTGCTGAGGTTGTCCCTTAAAGGCAGAAATCAACCTTTGTGAGGAATCTGCCGAGGTTGTTCCTTAAAGGCAGAAATCAACCTTTGTGAGGAACCTGCTGAGGTTGTCCCTTAAAGGCAGAAATCCAGCTTTTGTGAGGAACCTGCCGAGGTTGTCCCTTAAAGACAGAAATCCAGCTTTTGTGAGGAACCTGCTGAGGTTGTCCCTTAAAGGCGGAAATCCAGCTTTTGTGAGGAACCTGCCGAGGTTGTCCCTCCCTTCCTGGGTGAGGAGGTGGAGATTTGGCACCTCCAAGGCCGCCAGGATGGGAATCCCTCCCACACCTGAGCCCAGTTTGTTTCCTGTTCCATGTGCCCACCTCAAACCCCGTCATCCCCAACTGTTGCTGCCTCCTGGTGCAGCTCTGCCCCAACCTGGGAGAAGCCTTTGTCCCCAGTGACATTCCCCAGATGACAATGGCCAGCAGCCCAGAGCCTCCTCCCCGAGCACGGGAAGATAATATACATTTCCAATTAGTGGCACACATTCTGGTCATGTTCTCTTTTTACTCCCTAACTATCTTTGTTTTGCTCCAGAGCTGTTCGGTCATTAATGAAATCCTGCAGTTCTGCTAATCCTGGGTACAATGCAGCTTTTCTCTGCCAGGCTATCCCTGACATAAAACTACAGTTACCCAAGCTCCCCACCACATTAAGATTCGTTGTCATTTGCCTTTCATTACATACCTGATGTAGCACAGTAGCAGTCAAATGTCCTTGGCAGGCAAAGCAAAGTATTTAATTGTATTAGTTTCTGCTTGCTCCGCCTTAAGAACATTTTTTTTTTTTGCCTTGCGAGGGAAGAAAAAAAAAATCCTGTATCATGGAAACTTTATATTTCTGTTGGATGTAAATGGAATTATACTTCTGCAAGGCATGCTGCAGCCCCCTCCCCAGCAGCACTGTATTGCCAGTGCCATATGAAATGCCTCTCCGGCGAGGAGAACAATGAGGCATTCATCAAAGGCAACCAGTGATTAGATGTTTTTCATTTTCAGAACTTTAAGAGATAAATAGGGGCCCTGTTCCTCCATTTGATGTACAGTACTGGTGGGATTCAATTAATCTCTGCTGATAAATTCCAAATTTCTGCAGGAGTGTTTCTGAGGGGGGACGAGTGGCACACAGAATGGTGGCTTCAGTTCCTCAGAACGGGGGTTTCAATAAAGAAATGTATTAAAGAGGGCAGGATGGCCATGGGGCCTGCAGGGCTGTGAAGCTGTACAGCTTCCTCCTTGCTTTTTCCCAATGTCTCCCTTCAAAACAAAAAAACAAAATAAAAATAAAAATAAGAAAAGGACATTGGATGGAATAAGGAGCAAAACATTAAATCTCCAGCCTACATTTTAGGATATTTGAATTCTGACTGAATTTTCCATGGAGTTCTTGAGTCTCTTGGTGTGTTTGTGCCCAGTTCTCTTAAACTCCATAATTTTCTTCTTGATCAAGATGCTGGGGAAATTTTGGGTTAAAACACTTCTGACATGCTCATGTGCCAGGGGGTAAAAATATTCCAGTACCACAGGGTAAAAATGCTGAAGTACCACAGGGTTAAAATGCTGAAATACCACAGGGTTAAAATTCCCAAGTACTTCAATTTAAAATACTCAAGTACCATGGGGTTAAACAGTGCAGAATTCTCTACAGGTAACTAAAATTACCAAGCTGAATTTCATCAGTTTTCATCTAAATATGCAGAATTCCAGCCAAAGGGAGGGAAAACCTGGCTGCTCATGGCCTGTGAAAAACCAGCGGCTGAGAGCACGGCCCAGGCCGTGTGTGTGCCCCAAAATCTGTCCCTGCAATTGATCACCATCCCCCACCTCTTCCCATTGATGATTTTATTAATCAGATCGATGGGTGGACAGGTCTCAGAGCTGAACGTGCACCTCGTCCTTGCTGCAGCAAATGAAGGATATCGATGGAGCAGCTCCGTGCGGCTGCTGCTGCCACGAGAGCTGGGTGGGTGCACCAAGAAAATAGGTCAGGTTTGATCAATACTGAGCTGCTTTCAGGAAGGCTGGATCTACTTTGTGGAAATGAGCCAGCTCAATTAAAAGGAACAAATAAGGTGGGGAGGTATCAGGCTTAATTTAGGGTCGGGGTAAAGAAGGAATTGTGGCAGCGGAGTTGCGCGAGGGCTCTGAGGGAGCTCAGTGAAGGTGCTGCCCCTCAGAAAGGTTCCTGACTGATGTCACAGGGAATTCAGGTGACACACGAGCTGCTGCAGCCCTCTGGGGAGGGTTTAAACACTTTAAAGCCCAGCTCAGCACAATCCCAAACTTGTAGCATCGTGCACACATTTTAAGGGATCTGCCTTAAATCGCCATGAGCCCTTCTGGGTCTATTTGTGGTTTTTATCATGGTCATGTTTCACTGCTAGAATTTATAATCTGCCTTTCCTTGTGATTATTCTGCACTAAAACCACACTCTGGGCGTTTTGCTGCAGCACCAGCAGCCATTTATTTGGCATGGCACACACCGGGGAGCCAAAAGGCTTAAAAAATGGTGTTCATTAAGGGTTTGATCCTGCTCCCATTCACCTCTCTGGAAAACCTGCCACTGGTACTCCCAAAATAGAGCCAGATCCTGATTTCACCACTGAGGAAAAGATGGGGATTTATGGTCAAACCCTGCACTCCTTTTCCAGAGCAGCACCACGGAAAAACCAAGGGACAAGTGGCAGCTGTACCTGTGAGATGAGAAATGTTTTTGGCACAAATCTTCATTTTTGGGTTTGAAAGATGCAGCAGCTCCTCTGTAGTGCCCAGGATTGATGTCAGCCTTGGTGGGGTCAAGGGCTTTTGGATCAAACCTAAAGCCAAACTGCTCATAAAAAGTGAAGAGCTAGACATAGATTTGGGGGAGAAAAAAGTGCATTTTTTTGCATTTCTCTGGTTTTATCAGGTGCTTTCTGAATGCAGCTCAGGCTGTATTATCTGCAAGATTTTATGTCACTGCAGTATCTCAAGCTGCACCGATAACAGGATCTCACAATGGATTCTTAACACAAAACATGTAGAGAGTTTGGGAAGGTTTAGTCTCTGGATTAACTGAGTGGAAAATGTCTTTCATTGGAGCTACAGATGGCTCACAACACAGGGGAGGAATCTGGAGGAAAAAATCAGAACCTCTTTGTCTTTTCAACTTCATTAGGTTTTCCAAAGCTCTGAGCAAGATTGTTCATGAAATGAGAGAGGGAGAATTATTAGTTTCCATACTCCCTCATTTGTTTTCATCCCCTCTTTTCCCTAACAGAAAACATTAAATGCATTTCTCATTTTAAAAAATATGAGTGTGGGGGGAAAAAAGAATTTCAGCCTTTTGTGGGTTTTTTTTTTTTTGTACATGCAAGAAGCTGCTACTTGAAGACCTAGCTGGGAAATAAAATGAAAATATTTTACACTCAGTTCTGAACTTGAGGCAGTGGAAAAGAGCAGTTTGATGATAATTCTGACTTGTTTGGGTTTTCTCCATGAGGTTTCTCCATGTGAGAGACCTCCATGGAGGTTTCATGGTGAGGAGCTGGATTTCTAATGTGCTGGGGTGAGGTTGGTGTCACAGGGACATGATGACGAGTTGTTCTTCATCAGGGCTCTCACCAAAATCCAAACCACAACTTTTTGCTATCAACCCTCATTAAATATGTTTCAGGTGTATTTTTGTACTGCCAGTCCCAGGGGCCTGGGGGAGAGCTGGGTGGGGGAGCACAGTAGGGACAGCAGCCCCGAGCTGGGGACAGAATATCCTCCTGTACGAGATTAACTTATCCAATCAAACCCCAGTGCTGTGATCAAGGAAGTCAGGGCTCCCTATGATAGAATTTCCAATCTGGGCCCATTTTCTCTTGGATTTGAAGGCGTGTGTGGGGATAATTCTGTGCAGGTTGAAGTGGAGCTCTGAGAGCTGATGGAATCACCACCAGCAGCGTGCGAGCACCATTCCCGCCTCTTCCCAATGACATTACTGAGAAGTCAGGGTGATTCTCATTTAATTTTCCAAGCCCTTTACTGTAAAAGCCTCACAGCTCCATGACAGAACATTTAGAAAACATCTCCTCTTTGTGGGAAAATGAAAAATCAGCCCAGCCAGCAACTGCAGAGGAAATCTGCAGCCTGTGTTTGGAGCACATTAATAACATGACGAGTGACCTTTCTGGAGACAAGAAATGCGTGGAATTGATTGTCCTACCCAGGAGCTGGGCAGAGCTATAGATCGGTTATTTTCAGCCCAATCTTTGTTGTGGTCACATCTTTGGCCAGTGCAGGCTCAGTGTGGGTATAGTTTAGTCTGGTTAAATCCAAATACAGCCGAGGAACGAGAACAATGCCTTGGTGTGGCTGCCAAAGGTGCAGCTGCTGGTGGCCATGCTGGAGCTTCCACATTGTAGAGCTGCTCCTAAAGAAGAGTTTATAAAGCCTCTGCTACCCTTAAAGCTGCAGATTCTCACTTTTCTAATTTATATTTATATCTATTTATATATATACACATTTTTGCTATGAGCTGGCAGAACGATGATCATTCAGCCCCCGGAAATTTTTTGTGTTTTGGTTGCTTCAAACTTTACCAGGGAATAAAAATCCCAGGGTCCAATGTCCTTCTTATTCAGAATTAATCCCCAGAGTATTAATGTCCTCCATGGTTGTGGCAACCTGGAGATCCCAAATCTGAGACAATCTCCTGGTGGGTTTCTCCAGCCTGAGAATTGGAGTTTTCCTCAGCTTTACTTGGAAATCAGAGAGGCTTCCCTGGGTTATATCACAAAAAAAACCCAACCTCTTTCCCTTTAGGTATTTCTTTCCCCACCCAGTGCCTTAAACTTCCAGGACAAGCCAAGAAGGAGAATTCAGGGAGCAAACAACCGGCCTGAAACCCTGGAGGTAATTTTCCAGCTGGATTTCAGGGAATTGCCTGGTACCCAGGAGTGGGGTGGATGGCTGCTTCCTGCCTGTATCCAGGAGTAATATCCAGAATCCATTAGAGGGATGCCTAATCATCTTAACCTGTCAGATCCCAACCACCCTCTTTTAAGAGCCAATTTGTTTTTCTGCCAGATCGATGTTCTTATCTGTAATTGCACAGGCCATGAATGGCACCCAGTAACCAGTTAATATTCAGCTCCATTCCACAGCAGGGTGGGGAGCAGGGAAATGTCTTAATTTAAACATTTATTGTACAACTGTGAAAATGTCCTAAGTGAAATTAATTGAAGCTCGGGGAGAATAACTTATAAATCACCTTGTCTGGCTTGCATAAAATGATACAAGGATATGCAGAATTCTTATCGTGGGGCTCTGTGGAGCTGCAGAAAGCTTTAACCCTGAGGTTACTGCTGTTCTTGCAGCTCCAAGATGGGAGAAATCTGACTCCTACAGGTGATGTGATAAAGGCAGGGCCCATCTAATTAATAAAGAGCCACCAATTTTTACTGCTGCTCCTCAAACAGGGCTTGAGCCAGGCGATTTAAGCATGGGGTTGATACTTTAAAAAAGGGGGGGAATAATTCACCAGGCTGTGCTTTTCACGGGACAAACACCACCAGAAAGTGGAAAAAACCAACCCAAGTGCAATCAGCAGAGCGGGATATAAACAATGCTGGTCTGAGCACAAGCTGGAAATTAGGAAGGGTAAGGGGGGATTTGAAGAGCACAAGGAGATGCAAACAACGCGCAGAGAATTTATTGATTTGCCAGGAGCTGTGGGAGCGGGAGGGAAAGGAGTGGTTGCACTTGAGAGAGGCTTGAAGAACACTTCAGGAAAAGCACAATATTGCAGAGAAATAAACACCATATCTCCCTTTTAACTCTTGAAGGGAAGCAGAGGAGCTGTGAGCACACACCTGTGATTTGTGAAAGGCACCACTGAGATATTGATGGGAGGAGAAAAAATAAAAGTGCTAATCCTGCCCAAATCAGCTGCTCCGTAGGAAAGCTGCCCCTTTGGAGATGGTCCTCCTGAACACTGCAAATCAGCAAGGCTTAATTAAGGACTGGGTGAGGCTGAATTGAAAAAAATAGACTTCAGGAAAAAAACTCCTGGATATGAGACAGAGGAGCCAGAGCAGCTCCTGGAGGGGAAATCACATCTCTGGAACAGACACTGGGAGCAGCTCAGCAAAAAGGGGGGAAAGGAGTGACAGAATTTATGTGGATACAGAAAATTTTGGGATAACATCCCTGACAAGGGGTGCTAAGGAAGCCAAACACCCAAGGACTGATGTGGTTTAGGTGGGAGGAAAAAGCCCTTCCCATCCCTACAACTTCCCAGGATGGGAGGGAATACTCCTTTTCCAACTCCAAAATCACTGCTGTGCCCAGGGTTTTGTAGTCACTTGAATATATTTACTATTGAGTTGGGAAATGTGAAAAATAAGGTGGGGAAAATGAAAAATAAGGCCGGAAAAGTGAAAAATAAGGCAGGGAAAGTGAAAAATAAGGCAGGGGAAGTGATTTTGGGGCTGAGCTGGAGGTGGCTGAATGGTTTTAATGGAACCCTGTGTGGTCAAAGGGAAATCTTGAGGGGCTGGGTGGAAATTCCCAGCTGGCAACTCCAAGGGGACTCTTCAAAAGAATATTTGGACAGCTCGTATCTATCCGAGTTATCGCCAGAGGGGAAGAAAAAAGAGGTCTGGTAGTGAACAGTTCAGTGGTGTCACTGCTCAGGCTGCAGCAGTGGCTAAAAAAACACCAGTGAAGTGGTAGGAAAAAGCCACCAGCTCGTGGGGAACATGATATTGAAAATATAAGATATTACATTGGTGTCCCATGATTTCGGTCACTCCTCAGCAGAGGGGGGACAGGGAATAAACAGAAACAGCTGGGCCACGCACAACAGAAATAATGAGAGGCCTGCAGAAGTGCTCAAAAGAATAATTTCTTGAAAGAGATTGTTCAGAGGAGAGAAAATAGGAGTAAATAATAAAAGGAGCTGGGAAGGTGAATTGCAGGACATTGAAAACGCTTAGAAAGAACGGGGTTTTGTACAGTTGACAAAAACCTGTGGAGCCCTTTGTCTCTTGACGTGGTTGAGGCCAGGAATCTGGTGGGATTGAAAAATTCATTGAACATTTGTACAGTGAATGGAAACATCTGCAGTGAAATGGGTGGGATGCTATTCTTAGCAAAGAACCAGCACCAACCCTCCTACTTCAGGGCATAGTTTAAATAGTGGCTGAGGAAAGGGGAGGGGAGAAAATTCCTCATTAAAGGTTTTCCCTTGTGATCCAGGAGGAGATAGGCACCAAAAAAAAAAAAAATTTGATTATCACTGCAATAGGTTTGGCATTGCCTTAAATAAATATTTCAACACATTGTTTTTATTACAGCCTGTAGGTTTTTTCTTTATGATGGTTTATTGCCATGTTATCCAAATTTTTGTGAAAGGAAGGGGAGTTTGAGAGTGAAATGAAATTCCTCCTCCTTGCAAATATGGCATCATCAATGCACAGCTGTACACAGGTGCTGGGGGAAGTGGTAGAACAAGTTTATTACACTCAATTAAAAATTATTTCACAGGTAGATGTAGGTGCTAGAAATAAAATATAAAAATATATTATTTGTGGTATTCCTTAATAGGGAAGATCAGACTCCTGCACAATTTGCATAGGCAGGGAAGGACTGAAAATAGGATGAATTTTGGTTTATGGTTTTTTAAAAATTATTTTTAAAGTTATTTTTACCTGAGAGGAAGCTCATCTCCAGCAAGGATGGAGGGCAGGGGACAGAGGAGGTGCCCTGGGGCCGTTCTGGGGGTCCCAGGGCAGGGCACCTGTTGTGCTTTGCCCCTAAAACCCCTGAGCACTGGCAGGTGCCTCATCCCAGGGCAGGGGCTCAGCCCAGCTTCCCTCAGTGGCCCTGGATCCCTTCACAAAAGGGTCAAAGAAAACCTGGGGAGCCCAAAATTCACCAGCCAAAAATTCATCCCCGGGGAAGAAAAGAAAGCAGAACAAAACAGCAAAGCCCCAGCCCGGGGTTTTCAGGCAAGCTGGGACTTGGTGACACAGGCAGTAAATTTGACAGCTTCTTGCCACCTCCTCCTGGTGGGATTTACTTTGAACTTTTCAAGATAAACAGTGCTAGAACTGGGCTCAGGTAGGGCTTTTATGGCCGAGCTCTGCAACTTTCCTGCAAAGCTCAGGGCAGGGCTCTGGGACAGTCCTGGCCACCTTCCCCTGGTGCAAAATTGTTATAAAATCACTGAAAATGCACGTGCAGGGAGCAGAATCTGATCTTCGACTCAAAAGCAGACACAAAACACTGAAAGAAGGGAAGAAAAGCAACGTGTTAGAGCAGAAAATATGTCAGGCAAAGGAGCTGTGCTGCATTCTTCAGTTGGGATAAATATGCATGCATGTGCGTGTATATTTATATATATTTATATATATAGCTGGCTTCACAGGGAAATTTTGCTCTGTTTTGAAACCCAGATCAGTGCAACAGGAAAATAAAATGCTGAGCCACCACACAAACCTCTTGTCTCTCTATTCTGTGTCAACTCTTGCTCACAGAGAATAGCATTTCGTTTCCTACTGTCGAGGCAGCAGCAACTAAAGTGAATGTTCATATGTGTGGTGAGGCATTTGTCCCTGGAAAAATAACATCTCTTCTTCTATTAACGTTTTAATTAATCCCTTTTAGTTATGAAATGTAACTTTACATTACATAAAAAAAAATTACATGCAGTCTCTTAATCTGCTAATCCTTTCTCCAGACAAGCTGGTTCTTTTTAAATCAACTGCCATTTTATCAACCCAATGGAGCAGAGATCCGGACTCAACTCTATTCAACAATACATTCTTTTCATGAGAGACTGGCCTAGCTAATATGACACCACAAAGGGCTTGAGGAATTCCAAATACCCAGCTCTTTGGATTAAAAGCATAATAATCCCATGCAGTTTTTTGTTCAGAATTGATAGAATGGTTGTATAGTGAGTCACACTTGTTTGAACTTATCAAAGTAACAATATATCAAGCATTTCGTAGGATGATATTTTATTTTCTCAGGTCGATTCAACTTCTTTCAAGTTGTGGGGTTTTTTTTTCCCCCCTTTTTTTTTTGGTGAGCGTGTATTAATGACTGCCAAATGCCCCTGCAGTTAAACAATTAAAACCTATAATTAAGCCCAGAATCTGATAGCTGCTGTTTCAGGGCCGGCTTTCTGTACAGTTTTTATATAGACACGAGCATTGTTTGTGCCGGGGCAGCGAGCTGTGCTCGGCGTGAAAAAGCCCTTTTCGGCTGCCGTGACTCCTTCCCCTGGCCGTGGGCATGACTTTGCTCTTGTTTCCAGAGCTGGGAGCCAAAGCAGGACAGCTTTTGTGTGTCAGGGAGCCCCTCGGGAGGTGGCAAACGGGATGAGCGGCACCGTGGCCTCAATAAAGCCCCGCGCGCGGAGCCGCAGCCCTGGGGAGGCTCCTCTGCTCATCCCCTCCCTCTCTGCCGGGCCTGGAGCGAGGCTGAGCCCTCACTTCGCTCCCAGACAGGTTTTCTGAGCTTGTTAAAGCCATCAGCAGCAGTAATTAGCTCAGGGGGAGCTGAGGCGGCCGTGGCCTGGACGTGGTGCAGCTCTCGTTGGGGTTTTTGTGGCTGATGAGGCTTTCATTGGGGTTTTCATGGCTGGTGAGGCTCTTGTTGGGGTTTTCATGGCTGATCAGGCTCTCGTTGGGGTTTTTGTGGCTGGCAAGGCTCTCGTTGGGGTTTTCATGGCTGGTGAGGCTCTTTTTGGGGTTTTTGAGGCTGGTGAGGCTCTCGTTGGGGTTTTCATGGCTGGTGAGGCTCTCACTGGATGTTTTCAAGGCTGATGAGGCTCTTGTTGGGGTTTTCATGGCTGGTCAGGCTCTCGTTGGGGTTTTCATGGTTGGCAAGGCTCTCGTTGGGGTTTTCATGGCTGGTGAGGCTCTTTTTGGGGTTTTTGAGGCTGGTGAGGCTCTCATTGGGATTTTCACAGCTGGTGAGGCTCTCACTGGGTGTTTTCAAGGCTGACATGGTTCCTGCTGGAGCCAGGAGGACTGGGAGCACGTTTTGAGGAGCTGATGGGCTGGACCTGCATTCCAGCTACCACAGGAAGACGCAACAGCGTTGGGAATGTGTGACAGGCTCCACAGAGCGGCCTTAGCGAGGAACACCTCGGTGGTTGCTGTCCCTACAGATTCCAGGAGAGCAAGGAACAGACATTCCCTTTCTCCTGAACTCCACAGGGCACTGCAGTTCCAACATTCCCATCTCTGGAAGTGCCCAAGGCCAGGCTGGATGTTCTGGATTAGTGGAAGGTGTCTCTGCCCACGGCAGGGTTGGAATGAGATGGATTTTTAGGCTCTGTCCAACCCAGCCCATCCCAGGATTTTCACTCTTGTAACACAAACCCCGATCCCTGATCCAACACCTCCCCAAAGCAGCAGTGTGGGAGAACATCTCACAGGGCAGCCACACTTCCCTGGGATGAATCCAAACATCCAGAACTTGCCAGGCCAGTGGGACAGAGCTGGAATTGCTGAGTGGGGCACAGCAAAACCCACGGAGCCTCTGGGGATGCTCCTTCTCTTGTTGGCCTCCACTTTTTCTGCCAAAACCAGCCCTGAGAACCCTCCCGTGCTGCTGCCATCCTCCCCATGCCCTGCTGGAGGAGCAGGAATGTCTTGTGGCTGGGCTGGTGAGTCCTCAGCCACGTCCCCGCAGAGAACACAGAACTTCCTCTATTTTATTTATGTTTTTGTTTTCATTGTCATAACTCTTCCCTCGAGTTCCCACCCCTCCTACTCCATATGGCATCTCACAAGGGAACAATAGAGGGCTCTTCAGGGGTTCCTACTATAACTCTTCAGAAGCAAAGGATTCTCCGAGGAGCTGGTTGGATTTTTCCTCCCAATTATTTCAATATTTCTACTGAATTTCAAAACTAAATACATTCTCAGCAGAATTGGCAGCGCTCAGGCGAATATTTTTCATTTTTACTTTCGACCAACTGCGGAGTTAACCAGAACATTTTGAAATTTGATTCCCCTTGCCAATGCCTGCTGCAAAGAAGGGAAATTCGGGAAGGGTGGTGGCAGAAATGTTTGCTGATTTCCCTCTTTCTTCTCTTTTCAGTTTGGGGCCCGACCCCAAAAACCAGCGAGCCACCTCCCCGGGCTAGAGGAACAAAAGTGTTAACAAGGAAGCAAACACAATTTAAAACTTCAATTCTGGAGGGGGGGAAAAAAAATTTAAAAAAAGAAAGAAAAAGGAAGAACAGCCATGATTTTTTCAGGCCAGACGAGTTCTCCTTCCCTTTGCCAGGGGAATATTGTTTGCATGCCTCCTTCAAGGAGGGCTTGGTCCCTCCATGCTCCTCCAGTGCCCCTTTAAACAAACACCTCCCAAGGCTGCAGCTAAAAATAGCACCGAGGTGGAAATGGCTGGATAGGTTTCCATGCCCTCCTTTGTGTTCCCATTTTTCAAACACACCAACCTTCTCCCCTTTCCCCCCACCTCCTCCCTTTCCCTCCACAATGTGTGGTTATATATAGAATATTTATAATAGTTCCTTATTTCCAAGCAATTTTCACCACTGCCACGCAGCAGGAAGAAATTGAGAAATTGCCGGTTGTTTATTTATTTATTTCTCCGTGGCAATGTGCACTTAATCCTGCAGAGTGTGGCAAAAGATTCTGCCTGGATGGGGTGGATGGAAACACAGACAGCCTATAGATGGATGGGTGCGTGTTTGTGTGAGCTTTTTAAATGCAGACCACATTGATTGCAATGTGGAACTCATAAAGATGGGAGATATTCTTATCTCTGCAGGAAATAAAGGGGTTTTTTTGGGGGGGAATATTTATGGGCAAGATATTGCCCAGCTCATCCACCCCATTATTCACTCGAAGGCTGGAGAGGTGCAAGGGGGGTCAAATGTTTGCTGGGAAGGAAGGGAATGAGAATGAGGGGACAAAGATCCCATTTTTGGATTCCCAAAATCCTTGGAAGGGACTTTGGATATCACTCAGTCCCACCCCCATGCCCAGGCAGTGACCCAGGAATGTGTCCAGGTGATTTTGTTATGTCTCCAGGTGATTTTGGGATGTCTCTAGAGGGGGACACCCCACGCCCTCCCTGGGCAGCTGCTCCAGGGCTCTGCCCCCTCCATGGAAAGAGCTCCTTCCTAATGTTGAGGTGGAACTCGTGTTTTATTTTATGGCCATTTGTCCTCATCCTGTCACTCTGGGCAGAGCCTGGCCCCATCCTCTGGCACCCCTTGGAGTTATCTCCATGTCACTGAAAGCCTGGGGGGAATTTTGGGGGAATTTCGGGGAAATTTCGGGGGAATTTCGGGGGAATTTCGGGGGAATTTCGGGGGAATTTCAGTCTGCACTGTCCTCCTCTCCCACCCTTCCCTTGGCATCTGCTGTTGGTAACTCTTAATGGGATGTGGGGCTTAATGACTAATTAGAGCCCAGCCCATTAATGATCCTTCCTCCTTGCCATGGGAAGGGGTTTAAGGGGATCACAGCTCTGATCCCAGGCTGAGGCTGAGGATTGCTGAGGTCTGGGTTTGAGGTTTGGGTGGCTCTGGGGTCCAAGGCAGGTACAGATGGAGCCCTGCAGTGTTTGAAGGGAATGGGAAAAGAAATGAAATTCCTGTTATTGATCCTGGCTCCTTCAGAGCAAAGGTTCATTTATTCAAGGTTTGCTTCTCACTCAGGATCCACCCAAAAAAGAGAGAAGATTCAGGTATTTTCATTTTTGTAATCAAGCCCAGTGAAGTAGAAAAAGGGAAGGAGAAAGGGGAAGTGCAAAACTTGAGTCAGGACTTAAAGGGGACTGGATTTAGCCCAGGTTCAGTTCTAAGCTTTAACAGAGCTGGGTAAAACCACCCCAGGGTTTGTCTGTAAAATCAGCTGTGCTGTGTTTCGTTCAAGGTCCTTGTCACCAGGAGCCAGGAGCTGATGCTCAGAGTTCCAGGAGAATTCCAGCAATGCCCTCACAGCTCCCCAGAATGTGGCTTTGACTTCTGGTGACCCGAGTGCTCCCGTCTGCCAGCTCAGATGGGCCTTTCTTCTATTTATTAATGCACACGCACTCAAAATTCCTTTTTATCAATGGATTTTGAACCCTCTGGTGCTGCCGAGTCCCTCAAATGCACTGCGGGCTGTGTGAGAAACAGGTGTGGCTTTCACAAGAATTTTTTTCTCCTGATTCAAAGCGAGAATTTTTTAGGACCGGGACTCCCCTGCCACATGGAGAATACGAAATCCGTAACAGAACAGCAGCAGGGTCTGAGTTTTTGGGGTTTTTTCCCCTCGATTGCAGCTGACAAGCCCTGTCTATCAGCTTAGGGGAACGAAAAAGAGCAAGCAGCCATCCCAGCCTTTTCTTCCACCGGTACCGGGCAGCACTGAAGGGAAGGGCTGTTATCCGAGGGGATCAGAGCGGGACAGGGACGGGAGCGCGGTGGGTGCCACCGGCAGCATCTCGGGATGCCTGGCTGCTCCTGCGGGATCCCTGGAATGCCGCAGGATTCCCGAATTCCCTCTGCCGGGAGCGGTGTGCGCCCGGCAATGCGGGAGAGCCGCGCTGACAAAGGCTGGGGCTGGGATTAAAGCGCAGATTAAACTCGCGGTGTGTTTTGTCCTCGCTCCTGAAGGATCGGGCTCAGGCTGTTCCCCTCTGAATCTGCCGCTTTCAGCTAAAGGGTGATCAGAGCATCGCTTTCCTTCCCTCCTTCCCAAATTCCCTCCTTCCCAAATTCCTTCTTTCCTAAATTCCTTCCTTCCCAAATTCTTTCCTAAATTTCTTCCTTCCTAATTTCCCTCCTTCCTTCCTTCCCAAAAATTCCTTCCTTCCCAAAAATTCCTTCCTTCCCAAAAATTCCTTACTTCCTAAATTCCTTCCTTCCTAAATTCCTAAATTCCTTCCTTCCTTCCTTCCGTCCTTCCTGGCCCAGGTGTATTCCTATCCCTGCAGTATCCTTTCCTCCCATCCTTTTTCCCATCCTTTTCCTTCCTTCCCACCCAAACAGGCTCAGGGTGTTGTTTAAGGTGCGTTCCCATCCCACTCCCACCCTTTTCCTCACTTTTCCCTTCCTTCCCCCCAGCCAGGTGGGATTTGGTGGCTTCAGGTGCAATTCCCAGCCAGGGCTGGGGCTCAGCGCTGATTTTTGCACGGGGTGGGAATTACCCAGCTCAGTTTCTCACTCCCAGTGCCTTTATCAGGATTGTAACAGCAAAAGCTTCACAGGAAGAGCCCAGCACAACTCAGGAGATTAAATTCAAACGCTTTTTGGGGTGTGCTGACAGATTTACAACTTGAATATTTCACTTTGAAACAATTTCGGGCATTTCATATCAAGGTAATTGTTTGGCCCAAAAAGCAAATGTTTGCTGTCTCATTCATTAATTCATTAATTATTATTATTATGAGAGATCCAAGCTCAGGGCTTTATAGGTTCCGATCCAAATCTGTTTCCCCTTGGCATCATGTCAGCACTACAAAAATGACTTTCCATTTTGGCAGTGCCTTTTCCAGTGACACTGTGGCAAAAATTAATTAACCCATAATGCAAATTTGCCAAAACTGGGAGAAGGAGCCCTGACTCTTCCAAAGGCATCGCTCTGCAGGAAGGTCCGGGCAGACCAAACCCCTGATGGTACTGCCATGCTGGAAAATGCACCTTTTTAAAAGCGATTTTTAGTAATGCTGTGTGGGCAAAGTGAGCATTCAATATTATTCCCTTCCCCAGATGGAGGAAACAGTCACCAAGTGACTAAAAGATGTGCAGAACACAGCGTTCCTCGGCTGAGCCACGTGATTTTCCTGTTCCTCTCCTGCATTCTCAACGTGGAATGGGGAATCTAAAGGTCTGGATCCCCGGATTTTGCAAAAGGGAAAGATCTGGGCTCTCCTTTGAGTGCCCACAGTTCCCTCTCAGCGAGCTGTGCTCATGTCCTGGCTAAATTTCAATTTGCCAAGGTATTTTGGATTTTTCTAAAATTACGCTCTGGCTGTGCACGATTCTTCCTCGCTGCCAGGTTCAAGTTCATGCTAAATGTTAGGAGTTTTAAAAAGCATTCCACTATCCACAGATTTGCTCTGCAAAGTTTAGATTCCCGTTCTAAATCCAGGTGAGAGCCTTTGAGATGGATGTGGAGTCGTGGAAATGCCACCACGCCACTGTCTTGCCCATGTCAATTGTATTTTTTTAATTATTGGTACCAATAATAAATTTATTGCAGGGGTTATGTAATAGCATCTCCAAAGTCCTTTTTGAGCGTGGTACCTTATAGAGGATTTTTAATTTGGATTATTTTTTCTCATACAGCCTCTAATTGAAGTTTTGCCATGATTTCAACTACTTACAAAAATATGAAATTTTGTTTTATCCAGGTTTGGGAATATTTAATGTAAAAACACACTTACAGGCAGCAGCTCAGACCATTCCCCACCCTTTCTGGCTATATTCCTGATGAACACATGATGGGGAGATGATTCCTGCTGGAGAATTTATTGCCTGAATAAATAAATCCCAGGAGGGGAACCAGTATTGTCCTGACACCCACAGCAGTGCTGGGCTGAGAGGACAACAGGAATTTTGTGATCACACAATCCCAGACTGGTTTGGGATAGAATAGACCTCAAAAAACTTTTATTTACAGCCTGCTGCCATGATCAGGGGTATCTTTGATGTTTTAGGATGTGCTGAAACCTCTTTAGGGCACCCTTGCAGAACAGGTATTGTCCCAGCAGAGTGACACCCACAGAGGTGCTGGGCTGAGAGGACAACGGGAATTTTGTGATCCCAGACAGGTTTGGGATGGAAGGAACCTCAAAACCAATCAATTTCCAACCTCCTGCCACATCCAGGGGTATCTTTGATGTTTTAGGATGTGCTGAAACCTCTTTAGGGCAGCCTTTGCTGAAAAGGTGTTATCCCACCACGGTGACACTGGGCTGAGAGGACAAG
>JAHLSL010000054.1:4096303-4120323 GCA_025920805.1 Petroica traversi
GGGTTTTCTGATCCTTCTGTCCTGCATCCGGTAGAAAATCAGTAAAAATGATCAGCTAGGAACAAAATTTTGACCAAAAAAAAAAAAAATTGGCCAAAGACATAGAGCTGAGAAATCACCTCGGAGGGTTTTCTGATCCTTCTGTCCTGCATCCCGTAGAAAATCAGTAAAAATTAAGAGCTAGGAACTGAATTTTGACCGAAAAACAAAAGTTGCCCTAGCGGGATTTCCCTACTCAGCTAAAGGAGATTGACTCCTAAAGAATTTCTGTGACCCCAGGATTTTGTGTTGACTCTCACAGCTCCATCCTTCACCAAAAAATGAAAGATTTAATAAAAAAAAAGAGTTTTAATCTCCCCATGGAGGTGCAGCTCCTGCTCACATTGCTCCGATGCCCTCCTCTCATGCAGTCCCTGAGCAAATTCACCTTCGGGAAAGCAAAACCTCTGTGGTTGTGATAAAATCAATGTTTTCTGGGACAAAGACACAAGAAATCAAGACCTCCATGGAATTTAACAATAATCATTGTTAAAGCAGCAATTCAACAATAATCAGAAGTGCAGGAATTTGTTGGTGTGGTTTTTAGAAAATGAGACTGCTTCTTTTCTTGGGTTTTTAGAGAAATTTCTAGAAATCTGTGGACTTTGGTTGGGTTAAGTGACATCAAATTCACAGATCCTTAAACACCTGATCATTTGCAAAGAAGATCAGAACTTCTCTGTAATTTGGAGGGGGAGGATTTATAGAAATCCTGCTATTTGTTAGAGGCTGCTCAAAAGTTGTTTTATTGGTGTTTAAAAAGATGGAAATCTCATGTAGGAAAATGCACTTCGTTAACATGCAGGTCAAATACGAGAAATTTTTCATTACTCAGCCCTGATTTGATGGTAATTTGGATTTTTAATACTTTGTTCCACTGGGCAAGCACAGCAAAATCTGCTGCTTGGTAATAAAACCCCAAATCTGACGACTTTCTAGGGAAGCAATTTTGCCAACTGAAACCAAATCTGTTTGGGTTGGTTTGCAGGGGGAGGTTGTTCAAGGAGCTGCAAGGATGAGCCAAAGCCTTGGGAAATTCAGCTTCTTCCAGGGGCTGGATCTGCTCCTTCTGGCCTCCAAAAAGTGGGGTGGATGTTTGAATCTCCTCGTCCTTGGTCTGGAAAAGAATCTTTCTTTTTCCTCAAGAGCTCTGCATGGTTTTGGGAAAGGAACGGGCTGAAGCTTTGGTGGTTCCATAAATCATGGAATCTCTGATTTTTTTACCCAATTTCCAAGGTTTCTGTTTTCTCATTTAGCTTGGGGGAGTCTTATTTTTCTCAATGAGGTGTGAATTTGTTGTTTTATTGTTTGGGTGTGCTCATTGTTGGAGAGTCCCCTGTAATGGGGCTCTGGAAAAGTCCAAGATCACGGTGACCAGAACATGGAAAACTTGGAATCTGTGCTAAATTAAGAGCTAAAAATATAATTCCTAATTATTATTAATTATTATTAATGATTTGATTGCTTTTCAAACCTGATAGGGAGGAACTGATGGGAGGGAGATGCTTGTCACACTCATAAATCCTCATTTTTGTTCTCTGCATTCTCCATTGCATTTCGTGGCTCCCTCTGCACCTGAAGTTATTCCAGACAACTCCGTGGCCCCCAAAAGTTATCTCAGGATATTTCTCTGTGTCACCCAAGCTCAGGACTCAGCTTCAAGAGAGATTTGACACCCTCAGATCAAAGAGCAGGGTTTCCAAAACAGAATTTTCCCTCCTTTGAGTCCCTCAGAAACGGCGTTTAGGGGTCAGGGAGAGGCGGATTTATGACGTGAGAGAATAAACATCTGAACCTCTCCTTTATCCAGGATCCTGCATTCCTCCTCTGCTCCCTCTCTGGGATCATCCTGGCTGCTCTCAGGCATGGAAAACATGGAATATTATGGGGTCAAAAACTTGACCCAAAACCACTCCAACTTTGCTCCCCCTATAACCCCCCCGAGCCTGTTAAAAGGCAAAATAATTAACTAAAAATTAATTTCCTGCTCTGAGGGGATTCATTGTGGCAAAACCCAGGGAGGATTTTGAAAACGAAGCAATTTTGAATTTTTGTTTTGCTGTAAAAAAGTTTATTTGAAAATCCTTCTCATTTGAAGCAGGCCAGTCTTTAAGACAATGAATATTCTCTATCTGAAACACCTTTGCCTTATAAGTTTTGGCAGGAAAGGCTCTGGTTCTGCAAGAAATTGCACCAAATGATGCATTTCATGAATTGTTTCTCTCTGTGATGCTTCTGTGGTCTGTGTGTGTTTATTAATTGAGATATCTCTAATTAAACCAAAGAAATTTGATGTCCTACATGGCACTGGTTGGTTCTAATTGGGCTACCAGGCAATGGAATCATATCTGACCTCTTAAACTGGGAGCAGAGCTCCTAAAGAATGGAATTTTTAGGGATCCCCCATCTATTTTTGGGGCTCCTCCTCCCTTTTTGAGGATCCCACTCCCTTTTTGGGGATCCATTTCCATTTTTAGGGATCCCACTCCCTTTTTAGAGACCACCCTCCCTTTTTGGGGATCCCACAGCCTTTTTAGGGATCCCCTCCATTTTTGGGGCTCCCCCTCCCTATTTGGGGATCCATTTCCCTTTTTAGGGACTACCCTCCTTTTTTGGGGACCCCACATCCTTTTGGGGGAACCTCCTCCCTTTTTAGGGACCACCCTCCATTTTTAGGGACCCCATTCCCTTTTTAGGGCTCACCCTCCCGTTTTGGGGATCTCTTTTCCTTTTTAGAGACCACCCTCCCTTTTTGGGGATCCATTTCCCTTTTTGGGGATCCATTTCTCTTTTTAGGGATCCCCCTCTCTCTTTAGGGATCCCACTCCCTTTTTAGGGAGCACCCTCCATTTTTAGGGATCCGTTTCCCTTTTTAGGGATCCCCTCCCTTTTTGGGAAAAGGGCTATTCCCTTTTCCCTGCCCTGCAGTGCCATAAATCTCCTTTCCTGAGCTCATTTTTGGGCAGCACAGCCACAGCACCAGGTCCCTCCACCTGCATTTTTTCAATTCCTGGGGATGTTCCAGTGCCAGGTGGGGGGAAAAAGAAGTGGGAGATGGAGTCCTTGCAACAACCTCTGCCACTGGATCCTTGAGCAAGGCAGGGAGACAGCGAAAAATAGTCAACATTATTTCAGCACAGTGGGGAAGGAGGGATGAAAGCTCTGCAAATGAATTCATTGTGACAACCTTTGTGCAGGATCCGAGTGTTTGATCTTTTAAAAGATTTAATAATTCTTTGGAGAGATTAAAGAATGGAACTGGCTGGGAGGAGGAGAGGAAGTCAACTTTCTTTCCCCCCCCCCCTCCACATTCTGTCAAAATAGTAAATAAAAAAAGAGCAAAGCCCTAAATTTAGTTGGTTTCTCCTCATGTCACCTCTTTTTTTTTGGGGTGTTGGTGCATGTCGTGTTTGAGTCTTGAATTAGAGAAACTCTTGGAAATGTGGCCCCTCAGAAAAGATTTTGGGCCATGATCTAATGTGCTCATACCCAATGGAAATGGATCTAAAAAGCAAAGTCATTACATGCCTGGAAATCAGAATTTCCACCATTGGTGATGTTTCACACATTTCCAAAAGGCCAGAACTTCAACCACAGGGTTGAACCAAGTTCTGAAGGTCTTTGCACTAAAATATATCTCAGATGAATTGTTTAGTTTCTTGTAGCTTAGAAAACCTTCTGTTTTAGATGTTGTCTTAAACTAACTCAGATTGCTCTGATACAAAATATTAATTCCTGAGAGATGTTTTTGAGGAATTACTTAAAAAAAAACAACCCTAAACAACCAAAACCAACACCCCAGGAATTAAAACTTTTCTATCGAACAACCTGGTATTACTCTTGTTTTAAAACAGAGGAATCAATTCTGTCAAATTTTTGGGGGGAAAGTCAAACTTTTGTGCTTTGAAGAAATGCTGATGATTAAAAAATGAGGATTTCTGGTTTGGCCTGGCCATTACCTACCTTCAGCCAGCAAACAAATAAATGCAGTTTGGCCGGTAACCGCTGCCATATGCGAGTGGAACGGAGTGGGGAGAGTTTTGAAATCATTTCTCCCTCAAATACTGAACAGCCCTTCCTTGATCAGACCCCAGGGTCCTCCAGGCTGAGCCAGAAACTCCTCTGGACTGGAGCTGCACAGGAAGGGCACTCAATGGAGGCATCTATTTCAAAAGCCACGCTTAATGAAGATTAATTAGACCTTCTCCAGCAGCCCAGAGTTAAATACACACAGCCAAGGCCTTGGGCTTCCTCACACGGCCAGCAAAGGCTCCATGGAAAGCAGAGAAGGTTCAAAAGTGGGCGACAGAAGAAAGAGGGGCAGCTCCCCTGGAAAGTTACTTTAAAAATGAACCAGGGCGGGCTTTTCTTGTTCACACACAAGGAGAAAATGCTTTATTGGGTTCTTTGAGCAAGGTAGGAGTCACGTTCTGTGTCTGTTTGCAGTCGTGCAGCTTCTCCAGCCACTTTTATGTCACTGCCTTTCCAGCCACCTTCTATTTCATAGCCTTTTTGGTGGCTGAGGTCATCCCACCTCCCTTATTCCATGCAATATTTCCATTCAAAAGGACAAATTCATGTACCTGTACCTTGAATTTTTCATCCACAAGCTGGATTTTGGTTGGTTTTCAGGGCTTGGCAGTGACAACTTTTCCGCCTGCTTTGTTTGCCCCTGGGACATCACTTGGCCTCGAGTGCAGCCTGGGGTGAATTTAAGCTTTGATCCCACAGTTCCAGGCCTAGGATGTGAATTAAGGCTGGACTTGGTGATCTTGCCCAGCGTTACGAGCCCATGATTTTAATCTTTCAGAGGGTGATCAAGGCACCAATGCAGCACATCCTGCAGCTGGGGGCGTTGGGAGAGGCCAGCAAGGCCTGCACTTTTCCAGCTGCAGGATGGCCAGGAAGGAGGGGCTGTGTTTAATGCACCAAGGAAGTTTGACTTCCCCAAACCCATCCTAGGCCCAGGTTGTCCCCACTCAGAGCTTTGGCCACCAGCACAGGAGCGGGGACGGACCCTGAGCGTCCCCAGCACCTCTGGGCACACAAAATCCTCGCCGTGCCCCATTGTCAGGGCTGCTGCCTGCTCTCATTAACTTCAAGTGCCATCGAGTGCTCTGCACAATGGCCAAACCGAGCCCTCCGCTCCTTTCAAGCCATCTTTGGGGTTTCATATTTATTTGCACATCCCAAAAGAAAAGGGTTTCCCTGCTCGCCCCGAGCTGGAGGTGGACACACGGGGCCAAGGCGTGCTCTGCCAGCACAATGGCAACTTATGAATAAGATCATACTTGTATTTGCATTAACACGGCTGGCTTCTCCAGGCAGTTTTACATAATCTCCTTTTCAATGGGGAAGGGTGTCATTTCCCCTTCATTTCATACAGCCCCGCTTTGAAAATGTAGGGAGGAAGTATTTAAAGAAAGTCCGCATTTTATGAAAGGGAAAATTGCCGGCGTTCCTTTGTGTGTCTCAGTAGGATTTGGATAGATTACTCATACTTAAAAAGGAAGGGAGCTTTTGCTTTCTCTTCCCCCTTTTTTTAAAAACTTGCATTAACATGATGTATTGACATATTACAGAATCCAGGGAACGCTGGAGAGCGAATCAACCGCGGCTTTGTCCGCAAGTTGCAACAAATTCTTGAAACGTCGTCACCTTCTGAAATAAAATTGTCACATTTTGGATACAGGCAACTTTTCTACGGACTGAAGCTTCACTTCTGAGATAGGGACAACAGCGTGTCCTCTCTCTCTCACTTGCTTTTTGTTTCTGTTTAAAAATTAATTCTCTCTTTTTTTTTCTCTTTTTTTCTTCCTTCCCTTTTGATCCAATGAGCTGGGTACGATTGCAGCAGCTTTTAACCATTTTCATAAATCAAGCGACTGGAATAGATTTTAATACAGAATTGTATTACTGCAGGAATGCCAGGCATGCAGGCTCCAAGCACTAACACTTCTATTAGTTGAATGGAAGCCAATCCTTTAGCTGTAAGCATGTTAAAGGAAAATAATTCCCCTGCTACATTTTGGGGGGCTCTGATGTCAAAAATTCTCCCTGGAGTAACTCACAATTTTATTTTTTTGAGTTTTCCTCATCTCAGGGGGGTTACAACTGGTCAGTCACACAAGGAATATGTTTTATGGGCAGATATTAAAGCCCACAGAGCTGTTCCCCTCTCTCTGACATCCTTGGATTAAAAATAAACTCAGGGAGAAGTAGAAAATCAAGGTTCAGAGCTGGGAGAAGCTATCAGCTCCCACAAAGGCTTTCTATTCCTTCCAGCACCTATATTTATATTTGCTGATGACTCCTTGTCAATCTGACACTTGCTAATCAACCTTTGATGATAATTGTAATTCTTATTGAGGACACTTCATCCTGGGAGGTCAAAAGGACATTTTGCACACTGAAATGCACTCTGTGCACGTGTGGGACTGAATCCATGGGCACATGTTTATATTTACACGAGATGTTTATGCTAACACCTCTTTTTTTGGGGGGTGGATTTTTTAATAATTCTCCTTTCTCTCATTTGCTGCTGCCTTTTTGCATCTATGAAATTCTGCTCACTGCTAAATCATCACTGGAATTTTAAAGGGAGGGGTGAACCTGCTGCTCAAAACAGAGGGGAAAATGCAAGAAAATTTTAAAGGTGCTTTTAGTTAAAAACTTGATAAATATTCAGCTCACGTTTTTTTAAAAAAGAGAAGGGTTTTTGTGAAATCAGTTGATAACATCTTCATCTAAATCCATTTATTATCTCCTGTTTGAAAAGCACTTAGCTCAACAGGGCTCTGTGCCTTCACTGAGGTTTCCAGGTATCATCAGATCAAGAATCTTCAGTTAAGCACAGATAAAACACAGCAATGTTTGTTATTTTCTCCCTGCAAAAATAAAGCAAATAACTTGAGGCATCTGACACTGATGGTGTGGACTGAGCCAATTGGGAGGCTTTTCATTTCATATTTTGGCACTGAATTTTAACCTTTCTTGAGTCCTTTTTTTGCACTGACATTCCACAGGTTTTGGATGTGTTGGACCAACCCCAGTGGAGATCTCCACAAATATTCAGATTTTGAATGTCAGGGTACCACGTTTGCTAAGGAGTCCTGGATTAGGAACACTGGGAGTTCAACCAGAGGCCTCCAAGGATGGGTTTCCACCTGCACGGGCCATTTTTTGGAGGACAAAATCCTCTCCCAAAGGAGATCTGCTGTCAGGGGGCAGAAAGAGCTGGGCTGAGCTGCTGGAGGGTGATGCCCCAGCAGCCCCAATTTAACTGCCCTGTTTGGTGTGGTGTGCCAGCCTTGGAGCAGAGCGGTGGAAAAACAGGCAGGAAAATCCCTTCTTGCAGGAATCTCAGCATCACCTCAGTGCCTGGTGCCCAGGGACTGCTTCTGGCTCAAGAACTGACCTCAATCAGAGCGCGGGGCGAAAGCAGAAAAGCAAATTATCTCCCTGCTTCCACAGTTTGCTCCCGAAGGACTCCAGAACCTTGCATAAACAAAAACTAATTATAATACACACACACACACACTCGCACACAAAAATTTAGTAAAAACTCAAAGCTCTGCTCGCAGGCGGAACAAAAAGGGAGCTGGGAGAGTGAATGTCACAGTGCCATCTACTGACGCCAGCCCCGAGCGTGGAGGGAGAACACCCGACTGAGGGGGAAAAAAAAATAAATAAGGCTGGGAGTGTTGGAAGGATTATGTTTAAGGGAAGGAGATGACTGCTAATTAATGTGACAAGAGAGAAAGCCTCACCTACTGACAGGTTATTCATCCCACAAGTGTTCGAATCCTCCTCAGCGATGTCTGTCCCTGTAATTCCTGGAAAAAGGCTGGTGCTGCAGGAACAGCTGACCAGAGCCCTCAGTGCCAGCTCCCATCTTTCTATTTTGTCTTGATGAGCTTTACACCAGAGGAGAATTACAGCCTGCTCTGTGGCAAGCAATTTGGAGACATAAAGGAATGCAATTGTGGAATAAAACCCGCTCTGTGTGCTGTGAGATAACTTCACCTGACACAGAAAATGAGCGGTAACTCGGAGGCAGGTAGGAGCAACATGTAATCCAGTTGACATAAATGAAAAGATGATATTGGCAGAAAATTGGGCTGCGTGTGAATATAAAGGCTGTTGAATAACAGGGGATGGGAAATGACATGCTCAGCAGCAGCGAGGGAAAGATGAAAGGAGCTCAGAAAACATTTGTACCGGAGAAGCCAAGTGCGAGTCAACAAAAGGCTGGAATTCTCTGCTCCTCGAAGCAGAGCTGAGTGCTGCAGCCTCCAGCCCTACCTGTGCTCAGGCTTGGCAAGTGGGAGAGTGTCAAAACAATTCGGGTTTATTCTCTGCCTGCTAATGTGCCAGCTGAAGTGGAGGCTGAGATGCTCAGCAAAACCATTACTAAGCAAAATGAGGCATCATCATCCTCTGTATCACTGTCAGTAATTCCGAGGGAAGAATGAGATGAAGGACGAGCAGAGAGTGATTGGGGATGGAGAGGCAGAGGGGAAAAAAAAACAGTCAAGAGGTGAGGAGACTGCAGCACGCTGATTGAAAAAAATACATTCTGTGTATTCTGAAGGGTTGTGTCAAGTAGGAGAATTCAGGAGGAGGGGAGAAGGGAGCACCTGAGCTGTGTTTGCTGAGATTCACTCCAGATACGTGGTGGCAGATGGAGCTGACATCCTGAGAGAGGCTAAGAGGTGAAATTAATAATGAACAGCCTTCACCAGGTAAAGACAGAAGAAATATTAGAGCTGTTACAGGAGAGCAGGCAGGAGATGTTTGGATTTATGAGCTCTTTCTGGAGAGCAGCCATGGTTTGTCTTTATTTCCAAGTAACTGGTTCTTGGTTGGAGCCTTGTCGGGTCATCAGATCAGTGCCACCATCTCTAAAAGGCTTTCAGCCCTTCCTTTGGATCATCCAGCAGGCACAAAATGAACACGTGGAGCACAAGCACGATCTGCTTTTGGGGGAGCTGTCCTGATAAGCAAAAGCAATGGGAAAAAAGTGAGGGGAGAGAGAGGATTTTATTATGGTACCATCTGTCTCCTCGCTGTTAATATTTCTCTCCCCTCTTCGCAGGGATTTTGAAAACTGGGTTTAAGGAGGGATGGAGTGGAAGGGGTGGTGTGGAAGGGATGTGTGGAAGGGATGGCTCCAGAAGGGACAATGACAGTGGCTGTCCATCCACGGAGAGCAGGGTCTGCCTGAAGGCCCCTGCATGACGCTGATCCTAAAAGTAACACAGAGAGCCCAGCCCTGGCTTGGAGGAGGGCCAGGAGTGAATTCCAGCTCGATGTTCATTGTCTTGGTCTCTTTCTCTTCTCCCTCACTTCACTTCATGTAAAGTTTCCACTGCGAGTCCAGCCCAGCCCTGGGCAATGTGCTTTGCACAGCACCTGGGACAGGCTCCTCCTGAGCCTTGCAGCAGCCTGGCAAGGGCTCTGCTCTCAGATTTTTTCAGCTGACCCAGAGATTTCAAACAGCAGTTTCATTTTTCCTCTTTTAATTTAATTGAAGAACGTAAAGGGAGCTTTTGACTTTTACTGGTGGAACCTGAGGAGGACTGAAGCAGTTTAAACTTGACCGACCTTAATCGTGCAGGGCACCCTTCTAAACTTCTGTTTACCTCCTGTGAGCTGCCGAAGAGAGGAGGGGAAAGAGGGGAAAAGAGGAAAAAAAAAATAAAAGGCAGCTTTCAGTTACTAAACCCCCTCGTGGTATTGAATTCTAACCAAGTACATCCAGCCCTGCCAGCCAGAAATGCCAAAAGGAGGAAAGCTGCTGAATCAGAGGAGAATCAGGATTGAGAGGATGGTAGGGAATATGAGAGTAGCTCTAGGTGAGTTCATTTGATAGACTTATTGCTGTTCTGTATTTGCAGATCACCTGGGAGCAAACTTCTTGGGTTTTTTGGTTTTCTGTTGTTTTTTTTATTATCATCGCTGGGTTTTGTTCCTAAATTATTTAGCAAATGTTTTCTGGGAGCCTCTCCCAGCATACAGATGAGCTATCCCCTGCTACCTGCTGGGCTAAGGAATAAATTGTGCAGCTCTGAGCGGAGCTTGCAGGATGCCAAAAGCTCTGAGCACCCTGGGCTGGGGAAACGGGGAGTTCCTGCTGCTCTGCACCCCTCGGGTTCAAATTTATTTGCAGGGTATGGAGTGGCCACTCCAATCCTGTGGTTTCCTCTCTGCTCCCCCAGCGAGGGACTCTCGAGGGCCTTTCAAACTCCTCATGTGACAGCTCCTGCCACTCCTCAGAGCCACCCTGGCACCCTGTCCCTGCTCGGGGGCCTCTGGGCTGGCAGCACGTGGGAGGTGATGGACACCAAGGTCCAGCAGCAGCAGCACGAGGTCACCAGGCTGCTTTGGTGCCCTGATCTGACCTTCAAGCCTTTCCCACAGGTCTGCAGAGCCCTTCCTGGGGCTCCTTGGGACAGGCCATCATTGGTGACCAGCAGGGAGTTTGGGGATGATTTGGGAAGTTTGTTTGGACACTGGTGGCCTTCCCTGCCCCGTGGAGTGGCCCTGCATGGACGGGGTGGACAAACATCCCCACCTTTGCAGCCACAGTGACCCCTCCTGCTGTGGGCTGGGCCAGACCCCTCACATTTCCCAGGCAGAAATTCCTCTTTTATTTCTCCAGCAGAGACATCTTTGACCCAAATGAAATAATCCCACTGCTGGGTGGGAGCTCCAAGCCAGTGTCCATTTCCCTGAAGAATTTCTTGGGGTGCCAACCCAAACCCAATGTGATTTTGAGGCACCAAGCAGCTCGTTTGCAGCTCGTTTCTTGCTTTGCAAAGCGCCAGTCTGGTGGCATTATCAGGAGATACAGCAGGAATGTCTTTGCTGAGCGTGGTTTGCTACAGGAAGCTGTGCAGTCACCAGCTGATTAATGCCAATTTATTTAGAAATAGAGTCTGCCCATGGCTGTCTGCTTCTCCAAAAGATCCTGTTGTGTCCTTTCTCCACCACACTCGCTGCAGCATGTTTGCTAAAGTTGCTGCTGCATATGCTCGGGCAATAAAACATTTACAGCTATTGTAGAAATTGCTGCAGTAGGCAATTCTCCTCATTAATTTTACCATTCTGGATGGGGTTTCATGAGGTGTGAAGGCATGCAGAGTCATACCTGACACATCCCCGCTCCTGCTCGTAATGCCAACCTCTTTAAGGAAAAACAAAATCAGGAGGGGATGTTTTGGGGGGAGGTGGAAGTGGCCATTCCACATCCAATGATCAGTCAGAGGATCACATCAGGAATATCCTGAGCTGGGAGGGACCCACAAGATCATCCATGTCCTGCTCCTGCTCCTGCAAATGCACTCGGATTGTTCTTTGCTCCTTCTTGCCCAAGACTACGGAGACTTTAAAATACCTGCGGGACCCTGCAGGGAGAAATGGGCTATAAAAATATAACAATGATGATTTCTTTCCACCGCCTCCACCTGAGGAATCTCTGAGCGTGTTTCAAATATCAAAGAGCCAGAAACCCATTGTGGCGCTGTCCCCTGGGTAAAGGTGGGGAAAGGAGGCCCTGAGAGGCAGAAGGAATTGTGCAAAGATAAATGTTAAGCCAGTAGCACATCAGGAGCCTGACCTGAGGGCAGGCTTTGGGTTCTGACCCTTTTTGCAGGAGTTGTCTCCATTTTGGGGAGGATTTTTTAAAATCTGTGCTCAAACACTTCATATCTGGTCGAGATTTGGGTGTTTCCTGCAGAAAGAAGGCTTCTCTTCCATCTTTACACTGAAATATGACTGCCACTGTAACAAATCACAGAATGCTCTGCTGCAGCCCCTGTCCCAGAGCTGTATCTCAGCCTGACTCTCCTGGAAATATTACGACAGATGATGGATAGGGACAGGTCAAAGCAGAGAAGATCTGGAATCATTCTTTTCATATTCCAAAAGAATGAGCTCGTTCTGTTCCTCACACTTTCAAATTTTGCCCCAATTTATGGGGTAGATAAGGCTGGAATTTTGAAGGGCGACATCACGAATTGCTCTTCTTATTGATCGAGCTTTTAATGTGCCAACAATGAAAACAATAAAACTTGCATTTAAAAACAAACATTTCTAGCACAGGAGCCGCATTAAAATGACACAAATTGCTTTTTGTGGGCTGAATTTAACAGAACACCCATGAGGTTCCACTTAAAAACAACAAGCCAACAAAAATCAAATTGCATTGTTTTACAGGCAAACAAAATGGTGAGCGCGCCTTGGGCGACGTTTTCAGCGTGTTTTCTTGGGAGATCAAAGCTCCAATCCCATTAACCCTTCAAATGTCAGCCTGGTGAGTTCCTTCCCTTTACCTCGGAGCTTCTGGTGCTGCCTTCAGCGGGGAGCTCTGCCTGGATCTGCTGCTGTTCCTCCTCCTCCTCCTCCTCATCTCCACGGAAGCGCCACCTTGTAAGTGGGCAGAGTTCAAACAGCCCCTTCAGCCAGCCCACACTGCTTCCCCTTTTACTGACTTGGAGATCTGGCCGGGAGCCAGCACTAAAACCCATTTATTTTGTTTTTTAGCGCTGGCCGCGGTGCCGCGTTACCCCGCTGGCAAGGGGCTGAATGAGGCTTTGTTGGCCAGCAGAGCCGTTTTGGAGCAAATCAGGGTTTGTTGGACCCCTGTGAAAGATCTCCTGGACATCAGGTGTGTTGGTGATGGATGGCTGGTTGCTCAGAGTGAAGGAAAGCTGATTTATTTTGGTGTTTGGTGTCGCCAACAACCCTGAGCATCTCATGTGCTTCCTAAATAAATAAATGTCCAGGAGATGCCGCTTCCTGAGGGTTTGTTGCTTTCTCAGGGACAATAAATGAATATTTTGCACAAATATCCCTGTTCCATACGGAGGCTCGGATTCTAATCTGCCTTAACCCTCATTTTCCTGCTCTGCTGGGACCTTGCCTCATGTGTGAATACAAAAACCCTTCCAAGCAGTTGTTAATTCCAAATATCTGCGTGTCCTTGTATATCACAAAGATCAGGAAGGCAGAACAGATGCAGCCTTCTGGGAATGGTTTGGGACCATGGAAAGGATGGGAGAGGAGCAGCATTCTCCCTTTTCTGGAACTGGTTTGGGACCATGGAACTGGTTTGGAAGCATGGAAAGCTTTGGGACCATGGAAAGGTTTGGGAGAATGGAAAGATTGGGAGAGCAGCAGCTTTTCATCCTTCTGGGAATGGTTTGGGAGAATGGAAAGGTTTGGGAGCATGGAAAACTGGAAGAGTAGCAGCTTCTCCCCCCTTCTGGTATTGGTTTGGGAGCATAGAAAGTTTGGGAACATGGAAAGATTGGGAGAGGAGCAGCATTCTCCCTTTTCTGGGACTGGCTGGGGACTATGGAACCATTTTGGGAGAATGGAAAGGTTGGGAGAGCAGTGTTCTCCCCTCTGAATTTTCGGGAGCTGTGGGGTTTGTCCATCCCAGCCTGGGGTGATACTGAGAGTCCAGTCAGAGCTGGGAAACTTGCCAGGAGAAAGGGGTGAAAAGGAAGCACTTTTTTCCATTCAATTTAGGAAAAAATCAGAAAAAAGAAAGGGGAATAAGGAGGCTGAGCTGGGGAAGGTGGAGCTGTGGCAGAAGGTGGATGTGTCCCGGCTCACCCAGGCTGCACTTCCCCTTGCCGGGCCTCCTGTGCACATGCCAGAGCTGACTGTGAAACTCTGAAACTCTGAAATGCTGAAACTCTGAAATGCTGAAATGCTGCAGCCCCGGTACCAGCCCTCAGCTGTGTCCAGCTGTGTCCAGCTGTGCCTCCCAGCCCCTCACCCCTGCATTTTCACACAGGAACAGCCCCTTTCCAAAGGCTTCCCCCCAGCCCAGCACTGCGGCCTCACGGCGTGGAAAACACAGCCTGTTATTGGATTTTTGGGCTTTTTGGGGAGGTTTCACACCCCCAAATAACTCAGCAGTGTGCTAGGGTTGGGTTTTTTCACCTGAGTGCTTGAATCCCACACCCTGCTGCCCCCTTCCCTTTAGGAATGCCTCATCCTAGTTCTTCCCAAGGAAAAATGAAAGCTGACCTCACTGTGCTTTCCTTCTGAAGGACTGGGATGTGACGACCCAAAAGGCCAAGGACACAAATCTGACCTCTCTGTGACCAGGGACAGGAGCTGGGGGAACAACTGGAGCTGTGGCAGGGGAGGTTTTGTTGGATTTTAGGAGAGGTTCTTCCCCCAGAGGGTGTCAGGCACTGAACAGGATCCCCAGGGAATGGGCACCAGGGCTGCCAGGACAACCTTCTCAGGGACAGGGTGGAAGTTTTGGGATTGTGAGGGACCAGGTGATGGACCCTCCCCACTCAGGAAATTCCGTGATTCCCTGAAAATCAACCCCTGAGTGTTGTCTGCTCCTAAACACCTGCAGGAACACTCTCCCACGGGTGGCAGTGCCTGTTTGTCACCCTACAGCACCCACATCCCATGGCAGAGTCCCCAAATCTGTGCTACAAACTGCAAGCACAGAATAAAATCTCCCTTTGCACCCTTGATGTGCAGGTGCTTTGCAACAAGTGCCATAAATCCAGGAAAATGGGCAAGAATAAGAAAAAGGAGAATATAAGAAGAATATTTGATAGGTTTTCATGATCCAGAGACTGGCTGAGGAGTGGATTGGATGATTTTAAAGGTCTTTTCCGACTTGAACAATTCCATGAAGTTTGGTGGGTGCTGCACAAGGTTAAAGGAGAATCTCTTAGAAGCAGAAGGTACAGAAGTTTTGTCATCTTCACTCCTACTTTTACTTGACCCTAAATCCATGAGGAGGAAAACTGCATTTTATGATGGGTGAGGGGAAAAAAAAAACCAACCCCAAACCAGCCTTTTCTAGTGTTTATTTCTGGCAATTTGGAGACATTCAGGAGTGGCAGAGGTTGTTATTGCATATAGGAAGGTTTTATTGCTTCCCCTCCAGTGCAAACCCGGTCGTGGCTGTCCCCTCAATTTCCCCTTTCACTACTGGGACGAGGAAATGAAGAGAAAGGAGGGAAACACCAAAAAAAAGCAGCATGCGTTTCCCTTTGTCTGTCACTCAGACCCACACACGTGATTTGGGGGAGAGGGGGAACCAAAATCCATCTCCTGACAGCTGATTCTTATCAGACATGGCTTGAGAGGAGCTGGGAGGGGGTTGCCTGTGCCACCCTCTGCCCGTGGTTCTGTCTCTGCAGCTCCGCAGCTCTTGCAGAGACTTGTCCCAAAAATCCACATACCACAGCCAGAGCTGCCAGGACGCTGCTTTTCCTGCAGCTTTCCAGGGGATTTCGGGAGCGTGGGGAGCTGTGGCAATGCCGTGCTGGAAACCCAGACCCCAGGGAGAATTTCCCCACACAATGGGTTGCATTTAAAGATTTTTGCTCCAAACACAGAGTGGCGACCGCATCCAATTTCCAATGTGAAGCCAGGTGTGATTTTTAATTTTGTTTTTTATTAATTCTTTTTTTTCCCCCCCAAATCCAATCATCATTATTCTGCCCTGAACACCTCTGGTTTGAAATACAACTCCTTCCCCTGGTGCCAACTTGCAGGGAATAAAGGCTGACCTGGGCACTGGGTGGCCATGGCCAGAGTTGGTGGGACAATTACACAGCTCCCAAAATCCTGTCAATCCATCCCCTGCTCTGAGGCCGTTTTACAACTGGGAATATTTTTTCAGTGGGGAATATCCTTGGCTTGTCCTTGCTGCAGGATGATGGATGCTTCCACAGGGGAGATTTTGGATGGATTAATTTCCATCTGAGGGCAACGTGGCTGCTGTGAGGGAGCACAGAAACATCATCCCCTTACAGGGTGCTGGAGCTGCTTTGGGGTGGGAATGTGGGATCTGCTGTTCCCACGGGGCCCTGCTGGGCTCTCCTTTATCCCACACATCCCATGGACACGCTGGGATTGGTCAAGCCGAAACCTTTCCCTGGCTCTGCATTCCCACAGCAGAATGTTTTCTGTAAGGGAAAGTTAATATCCCACGTTTTTCCTTTTGGGATCACCGGGAAGAAAAGGCATCAAACACGCAGGACCTGGTGGGCTCTGGAGGCATCCTGGAGGCATTAGACATGGCTGGCATTCGATCCAACAACTGAGCCTTCCCCGGGCTCCTGATTTCCCCAATTTGTGCTCGTGCACGCACAATGGGCCCCATTATGAGCGCCACGTGCATCCCTGCCAAGAAACCCCGGAGAAGGGCAGATGTTTCCCACCCCAAAAAATTCATTCCTGTCAGGCTGAAAGAGAGAGAGGCCTCTCCCCAGGACCTCCAAGGCGCAGGAGTGCAGGTTTCTGGGGGGGGTTTGTGCACATTTGGCTCTTGGGGAGCAGCAGAATTCCCTCCCTGCGTGGTTTTGTCGCGTTCCCAGCGGGAATGAAAGCTGGGATGGGGTGGAGGAGAGCGGCTGCTCTCAGCTGGAGCCAGCTCAGGGCTCTGGGCAAGGGCACCCCTGGACTTTGGGGGAGATTTTCCCTCATCAGAATAATTTCCTGATTGTTGGCGTTGATGCCTCCTGGATAAAAACGCTCGTGGGTGGGGATGGGATCAATGGGAGTGTGTTTAAAGAGGGATCTCTGGGGCTGAAAGGGAATTCTAGGCCTGAAAGGGAATTCGAGGTCTAAAAGGGAATTCTAGGCCTGAAAGGGAATTTGAGGTTTAAAAGGGAATTCTAGGCCTGAAAGGGAATTTGAGGTTTAAAAGGGAATTCTAGGACCAGAAGGAGATCAGCTAGGTCTACAAGGGAATCTCTAGGTCTGAAAGGGAATCTCTAGGTCTGAAAGGGGGTCTCTGGGTCTAAAAAGGGATCTCAAAGTCCAAAGGAGGGATTCTGGGCCAAAAAGGGGATCTCTGGGACTAAAAAAGTAATTTCTAGGTCTGAAAATGGCATCTCCAGGTCTAAAAGGGGATCTCTTGGTCTGAAATGGGATCTCTAAGTCCAAAAGAGGATTTCTAGGCCTAAAAGGGGATCTCTGGGTCTGAAAGGGAATCTCTAGGTCTAAAAAAAGAAATCTCTAGGTCTGAAAGGGAATCTCTGGGTCTGAAAGGGGATCTCTAAGTCTAAAAAGGGGATGTAAAGGTCTAAAAAGAGGATTGCTAGGTCTTAAAAAAGAGGATCTCTACATATAAAAGGGGATCTCTGGGTCTGAAAGGGGATCTGAAGGTCTGAAAAAGGAATCTCTAGGTCTGAAAAAGGAATCTCTAGGTCTGAAAATGGCATCTCTAGGTCTAAAAGGGGATTTCTAGGTCTAAAGGGGATCTCTGTGTCTGAAAAGGAAATATCCAAGCCTGCACAGGGCTGTCTCCTGGGATCCAGGATGTGTACACACCAAAGGTGCCAGGGCAGGCAGTGGGAAGAGCATCCCCAAACCCAATTCTTGTCACCACAAAAAACTGTCCTTCCAGCTGCTCCCAGCCAGGCCCAGTCCTGGCAAAGACACATTTCAGGAAAATCAGGGAATGGGAAAAATGCAGACACTCCCCAGTTCATCACTTGGCACCTAAACAAGGCACAAACTGGGGCTCCAGGGTGGTATGGGGGGTTTCACTCAGGAAAACACAGCACTGATTGCTGCTCCCTTGGGTGCTGGAGGGAGATCTCTTGGAAAAAAAAGGTGAATCCTGGTATTTTCCAGGTGTGAGAAAAGGGATCATGTTCTCCTGCAAGGAAGTGGAAGCAGAGAACACTTAATTTCTAAACACTGAGCCACAGAAATATTGATAATGGGATGTTTTGCACTTAAGCTGTTACCTCCCTGTGAAAAACCTTTGTTTTGGCAAAAAAACTCAAACAATTTATTGAGTCTGTTTCAACTCAAGATGGAGCATTCCTGAAGTGGAGGTGTGCTCCTCATCCTCCTCCAAATTAAATGTTCCAATTTTCCATTTGGAAATTACTTTTCACTTCCATTTTTCTAGAGCACAAACACTTTTTTTTAAGGTCAAAATAGAAATTGAATTCTTTAGGTTTCAGTCGGAGCTGCGGAGGAAATATTTGCTGTGGGAACAGAGAGGATCTTTGGGCATCTCAGCACTTTGAGTTCTGATTTTTTTTCAAAAACACACCTCGAAATGTGGGAAAAGCAGAAATCCAGGAGAGATTCCAGCTTACAAGGAGCAGCTCAGTGTGAAGGTCAGCTCTCTATGTTCTCGCACAGCACGTGCCAGAATATTTCACTGCTGGGACAGAAAGTCTGTATTTAAGCAGCAATAACTCACGGGAGGAATTGACAGATTGGAATGCACCTGGTCCGGGCTGCTGGGCGCTAATATCATTCCCAGTTTTCTCTGCTGAAAGGCAGCTGGGATAGTTTATGGGATGTCCAGCTTTTCTTAGGGCTGTTTTACTCAAATATGCCCCCAAATTAAACTCGTGGGGTGGGATCCCTCGGGGGACAGATAAATTCAGGAGCGTGCTGGAGAGGCCTCTGTGTTTCCCACATGGCCGTGCCAAATTTGTCCCTTTAAGGACACCCCAAACTAAAAAAACCCCCAGAACCACCCCAAAAATCACCAGTTGCTCCTGCAAATCGAGGCCAAGCTTTGAGCTGGCGATATTGTTTAAAAAACAATGGGGCTCAATTAGATGGGAATTATTTTAACACTTCGGACGGCTGCCAAGTCATTTCCTTCTCCTTCATTGATTTTTTCCCCTTGCCAGTAAATATATCTGCGGCAGCAGGATGAAAGGAGAGGGAGGGGAAAAGCCAAGTGTTAAAAAGGAGACTGAAACGAGATCTGTCCCCCGAACCTCTGGGAAGGAGGAGGACATTTTAAGGCACAAGGAAGCAGGGGATTCACGAGGCATTTGGCGGGGTTAGGCCTGGTCGCAGACAGCCCAATATTATTTTCCTTGCCTGATCCTTTACTTAGATTGGCTCCTGTTTCTTCCCCTCATTGTGCAGTCCCTGCGTGAGGCGCTCTGGGTGTAAAGACATTCCACCTACATTCCTTTGCCACCGGCTGGGAGGAGGGGGGACTGCAATTATGTGGGCAAGCGAGACACAAAAGGCTCTGCTCCACAGCTCAGCCTCGTAAACTTCGGGTAACTTTCCCCCTTCAAAATATTAAAAAAAAACAAACAAAATCCAACCAAATAGTCTGGTTTGTTGCTCTCCTACCAGCCTGCAAGTGAAGGGTTAGGAGCTGTAACTATCCCACCAATAAATATTTCCCTCCCCAGCCCTCTGTAGATCACCACAGAATAAATAGGTTTTGATTTTTTTTGGCAGCATCTGTGTTTCTCTCTGGTATTTTGTTTTGGTTTTGGGGGGTTTTGGGGGGTTTTTTGGTTTTTTTTTTTTTTTGTTTGTTTGTTTTTTCTACCTGCATCTCCTCTCTGCTAATCACAGAATCCCAGAATGGTTTTGATTGGGAAGGACCTTAAAGATCCTCTCATTCCAACCCTCTGCCATAGGCAGGGACACCTTCCACTGGAATAGACATTTTATTGGATAAAAAGGCCACAGGTGAATAATTGCCCAGGGATATTTATGTCATAACGTTCATTGGGATCTAGTGAGGGCCATTATGGCATTTATCCAAGAAATTTCCAGGCTACAGGTGGGACCCTGTTTTTCTCCATCCCTGAAAGTCGCGTCACCATCCTGGTTACAAATCCTGGGAATCTCCCACCACAGGCACCACTGGGAGGGGTCTGGCTCCAGAAGGAGACACAGAACTGTCTCCAAAAAGCACCGTGAGACACAAACCCAGCAGTGATGAAATCCTCCAGCTGAGGAAGCTGGAGCATGGAACAAACTGTTTAGAAGTTCACATAAACTGGACCTTTTCCAGGTGAACATCCTCAGGCCTGTGAGCAGGGCAGGGTTTTGTTGGTTTTTTTTTGGAGCACTGAACTCCACGATCTGGGCTCTCTCCATGTGCAGGGCTGTGGAAATGCTGCTGCCCTGCTTTGATATTGATTTCTGTGCCCCTGCACTCCTTCTTCCCATTTTGTCTAATAAGCAAATTTCATTACCTGACTTCACGATTTTTCCTCTGGGCCATTAGAATTGCTTGACTGTATTCCTGGCAGAGCCCTTAATTAGAGATGGATCAGAACTGATGTCATTAAGCTGATCCATTAACCACACTCTTCCTGTGGCTCCAAATGCAGGTGGTTCAGAGAAAATGTGACCTGGATCCAAATCACCACTGAGCTCGCTGTGCAGAGCCCCAAACCTCCTCAGGCAGCCAAAGATGGAGAAGAAAAGTCAAATTAAACCTTCCACAGATTCTGCCTCAGTGGTCCTGGCACAGGAAATGTCTCTGGGTTTATCCTGCAACCAAAGCATTTGTGATGTTTAAAGGATTTCATTTCTTACTGCACTTTCTGGAAGGCTGGGTCCTTACTCCAGCAAGGTAAAAATGTTATCATTTTCCCCCTAATGACATAAAATTCTTCTGAGACTCAAACTTCCTTCTTTAGGCACCTTGAGAGCTCTCTTGAAACCAGTCCAAATTTCATATTTCCCTATAAACCCCAATTAGGGTGGAATCCATAGGCTGAGAGAGACATTTTGGCTTTCTGCTGCCTTGTCCAGCAGCCTGGGCACTGCTGAAATAAATGACAGCTCTTTTTAGAGCTGGCCGTGGCCAGAGGAGGACACAGAGGAGCTGAACACGATGATCTCAAAAGAGATGCTCTGAATTAAGCAGAGGTTGCTAAGCCACAAGGCTGCTGCAGTCTCCAACAAAAGTTACAGCACTCGGTCCTTGCACAGAATGGGGTTTTCCGAGGAAAAAAGTCTGCAAGGACATAACCTGAGCTGGTTTTGTCTGGAAAAAAAGCTCCTGAAGTCATCCAGGATTTCTCTCATACCTCTTACAGCATCCACAGGCAAACCAAGCAAAACTAAAGAGCCTCCCTTGCCCCAAAATCTGGAGTAGAACTGAACTCTGCATGGTTCTGGTGGTTGTATTTATTTATATGGACTTTACAATAAAAATAATATTTCATTCTCCCCATTCTTCAAGGGCTGCCCCAGTTTTTTGCCAGGGATGGCTCAGCACAGAACTCACATCATCCTTGAGGGCTGGGGCTGGATGGGCTTTAAGGTCCCTTCCATCCCAAACAGTTCTAGGATTTTATGATCTTCCTGGAAAGTTTCCCCACCTCTCCCCCAGCCAGAGAGGGTTAATTTGGCCTTTCCCTGAACTAAGCAGGGCAGCACCTGCTGGCAGGGTGGGGTGTTCCCTCACACAGCTTGTCAGAGGCAGATGATGAAGATGATGATGATGATTATTATTATTATTTTGTGAAATAACACGTTCCTTTGTCTGTGTCCTACCCCACAACCTTCAATCGAGCCTCGCTGGTCTCTCAGCCCTTGCTGCCAATTTTGCTGCTTTCCCTGTTTGCAGAAACCTTAACTCTGTGTTTGAATTGGCCTGCAGGATGTGTTTGAGGAGGGCCGGAGACTGAACAAAAATGGGAGGCTCTCATCCCCCCAAAAAGAAGTGTAATTTGCCTTTAAAGGCTCTTAAACAGCAAACACATTCTGTCTGATCCTCCTTAATAAAGTATCCCAGCAGTGCTACAGTGCCTTATTTGAGGTCTGTGCAGTCTCATTAAATTTGATGTGTCACAGAGGGCTTGGACATGTGAAAGGGAGGCTGCAGGAACCAGGATTGAAGTTTGCCAGATTTGCTAAGGAAAAATGATTCATTATGGCTTTTCAAAATGGACACCCTTCAGGCTTCCCGCTCCATTGATTGTGAGAGCAGGCAAGAGGGAGCGGAGGGGCCACCGCAGCCTGCAGATTTAACCCTTATTAACAGCTGCCTAAATTAAGGATTCGGTTTGATCTGGGGAGATGTGCTCACTCTCAGAGTAAAGAAAAGAAAGGTTATTAAAGATTTAAGGGCTGGATGGTGCTGTTGGAAACTCGGGGCTGGCTCTGCTGTAGGGCCGGGAGGAGGGCGGAGGCTCCAGGGTGTGCTCAGGTGGTGCCGAGCCAGCCCCACACCCAGAGCAGATCCTCAGAGCTGCCTCCTGCATCCCAGTGCCTTGGGAAAGGGACAGGAGGGGATGGGAAGTGTTTTTGGGGCATCCCTGTGGTGTGGCCATGGTTTGAGACCGGGATGTGCCATGGAGCTGCACAAGGATCACTTTGGTGGGGTGGGCTCCTCCTTTTCTCCATGCAGGAAGATCTCCTGGAGACCTGGTTTCATGGATTTGTGCCTTGTGGGGATCAGGAGATGATGGCTCTGGGGCACGAGGCACAGGTGTGTCTTGTGTGTTGATGCTTTGGGGTTTGTGAGTTGATGCTTTGGGGTTTGTGTGTTGATGCTTTGGGGTTTGTGTGTTGATGCTTTGGGGTTTGTGTGCTGGAGTTCGAGTTCCAGCCACTTCTTGCCCAACTGCTCTGGACCATTCCCTCAAGAGCTGGACTTTGTGGGTCCCTTCCAGCTCAGGATTTTCTGTGATCTGGGAATAAAAGCGGCCCAGTCCTGAAAAAATAAATTCTCAGGTATCTTCTTCCCTGTGCTTTGCTGGGAGAAGAGCAGTGCAGGGGGGTTTCTGTCGGCACCTTTTCTGTGCTGGGGGTGGGTGAGGAGAAGGGAGGGCTGGAAAGGGGTGCAGGGATGGCACCAGCACAGAGTGATGCTATTTTGGGATACAGCACAGACAGGTTAGGCTGGGCACCCAAAAACGACGTGTCCAGAGCCTGTGAGGATACCTGGATGCTCTCCAGGATCAGTGAATCCAGGCAGGAACCAGGGAATTTAGGGATTCCCCACACTGCCCTTGTGATGGGAGCAGTGATCAGTCAGGACTGAAGGTGTGGAAAGGGGTTAACCCTGCAAAAATGAGCTCTTGAGAAACTCATTGAATCCCCTTCCTCTCCCTCCTCTCTCCCTGAGAGCCTAAAGCCTAAAATTCACACTACAGCCACATTTCAACTCAGGACACCAGAGGGGAAAACAAAAAGAGAGGCAGGAAAACTGATCTGGGGGATCCATGTCTGTTCCTTAGGATAGCAACAAAAAGGAGCCAACCCTCCACGGGGGATTTCTTGATGCTGCAAAGAATTCTCCTGATTTGTGGCATCTGAGCGAGGAGGCCAAAAAGAAAAAACATTTGTGCTTTTAAAAAGGTTGTAAATCACGCCCTGAACGTTCACCATTTACATTTTAAGTGAAATAGGATGTCAAACCATTTTGCTTTATGTTTATTTTCAAATACTGTACGCTTTACTGTCCACTTTCTCCAGTGCCCATGCCATTTAAATCATATTGTATATAGCCCAAGATGCAGGGGAATATAAATCTCCCAGGGTGTGTGTATACACCAATTATTCTTGGGAAACGCAGCCAGCCAGAGTTCACAGTACCTGAAATACATGAATACAGTGGCCATGCTATTTCTGGCCATTTTTTGGGGAGGGGATTCTTACCCAGGAGAGATTTTAAGGGTAAATCCACCAAGTTTGGTGGTGTGAAATAGGTTAAAAAAAATGCATGTAAAATGAGATTTTTTTTTTTAATTGTAAGGAGCAAATTTCAGCTGCTGGCACATGCAGATGCTGCGTGATAAATAAAGTCTCTCAACCGCATTTTTAAACAAAGCATTAAAGCCTTCACACTTCCTGTTGGAGAAGTATTTTATTCCTTCCCCTTTATTTATACAGCGTGGCAGCGAGAGCAGGAATAAATTTCATCAGCTTCTCACTGCCTCATCGCCAGCGGAGACGCACAGGAACAAGATGAAACATTGTTCAAATAAAATGTAAATTTAACTCGCATGCCTTGTCCAGTAAAACACTGCGGGACTTGGCGAGGGAGAGCGCGGCGGGGCCGCGGGAGGGACGGCCCTGGGCGTGGGCCAGGACTAAATGAAGTCGTGGGGGTGTCAGGATGTGGCTTTGGGCTCGGGATCCAGGCTTTGGGATTGGGATCCAGGCTTTGGGATCGGAATCCAGGCTTTGGGCTCAGGATCCAGACTTTGGGCTCAGGATCCAGGCTTTGGGATCGGGAT
>JAHLSL010000054.1:4120333-4147864 GCA_025920805.1 Petroica traversi
TGGGCTCAGGATCCAGGCTTTGGGATCGGGATCCAGGCTTTGGGCTCGGGATCCAGGCTTTGGGATCGGGATCCAGGCTTTGGGCTCAGCTCCCTCCCCGTGTCCATGCTGGGAGCAGTCACAGCCATTCCCTGGGTGCTGGCTCTGGGCAGGTTTGGTTTCTCTTGCAGCTGTGCCTCGTTTTTGCTTCACTCAGCCTTTAACAAGGTGAGAGTTCCTGCTGGGACTGTTTGGGGACAGCTCTGTGCTGTCCCATCTCTGGCCTTTCCTGAACTTTGTCTTTTCAGCTGTTTCTCAAAGGTTTGCTTCCATTCCAACCTCCCCACAGCTTGAATATTTTGTGGGTATAAATCCTGCTCTGCCTTTGGTCACAATGTGACCTCTGGTGTCTCGCAGGTGACACAGGATTGAGGGGTGGAGCTTGGCCTGTCCTGAACCTGTGTTTTTTCAGAGTTTTGCTTCCATTCCAACCTCCCCACAGTTTGAATATTTTGTGGTTACAAATCCTGCTCTGCCTTGGGTCACGTTGTGACCTCGGGTGTCTCGCAGGTGACACAGGAGTCCCAGTGCTCAGTGTGACCTCCCCGCTCTGCAGGAACCCCCAGCCACTCTGCTGGTGCAGAAAGGGCAGGATCTGTGCCCAGTTGGTGCTTCCTGGACAGAGGAACTCGCTGTGTTGTCAGCAAAACCATTTCCCCACCAGCAGCCCCATGAGAGGTTTGATTGCCTTGCCTTGAAAACAGAGACAGGGCTCCCCTGAGCTCAGGGGCAGAAATCCATGAGGATTGACATCCCCTGAGCTGCTCAGGTGGGAATGCTCAGGTGAGGGGCAGTGCCCTGCCGGCACAGCAGCACCCGAGCCACCCCTGCCCTCTCCAAACCCAGGTTTGAGCCGCTGGGAATTTGATTTGCAGTTATTGCTCTGCCTTAATTTGTGCCCCTCTGCCTCGCAGTGGAGCTGGGAACTCGGCTCAGAGGCTGATCTTCCCTGAGCCACCCTCCTGGTTAATTAAAAGATATTCTCCCCTATAGCTCCTAGCCCAAATCCCATTTACCAGGCTTTCTCATGGGCAAAGAAAGGCTGAAATTCAAGCTGTAAGGGCTAAATAGATCCACATTGTGCTGTGGAAAAAGAGAAAAAAAAAAAAACCCAGCCCACATCCCAATTCAGTTAGCTGCTTAAAACGCTGCCTTGCTTATTGCCATTGTTAGAAAACCTCATAAATCATGAGATTACTTTCTCAGGGTCTGTCCTAGGAGCTGTCCTGAGGGTGGGGAGATTTAGGCAGCGCAGGAAATCAGGATGTTGGCTCAGCTCACGTTCAAATCAGTGGCCAGGACTAAATCCCCCCAGCCCCAGAGACCCCCAAGGCCAAGTCTTGCACGCCAGGGATTTGCACAGGCTGAGGATTGTGGAGCCTCCCAAGCATTTTAGGGAGATTGCAAGGCTCTGCTGCTTTGTGTCTTATATTTACTGTGGCTGGAGAGGCTTTGCAGTCCCCCAGATCTCGGGATGCTGCTGAAATTTGGACATATTTACATTATTCTGCCTTATATTTTCTAAAGGATATTCCTTAGCTTTTCAGCATCCCGGGGTCTGGCAGCCCTTGGGATTGAAATTGGAGGAGAAAAGATTTCTGCCTTGGACTCGAGGCCTCTGTTGTATTTCCAAAATCTCTGTGATTGAGGAGCTCTCCTTAACAACTGTTCAGGTGCACGTGCCTAAAGAAATGGGGTTTGTCATTCCAGCCCGATTGATGCTCATTTTGGAGGTGACATTTTGAAAAACTGATGATGATTTTGAAAAGCTGATGATGCATCCCCACCAGGATGCAATGTAAAAATCTGATTCTTCACGAAAACCAGGAGTTTTTGTTCAGAGCATTCCTGTTGGTTTAATCTGCCTCATTCTGCTCTGGTTTGACCCAATATCCCCATTTTCCTCTGGAAAGGAGCTGCACGGAGCTCTCCCTGCCCTCTCCCAGCAGTGGGACAGCGTCAGGGTGGGTTTCTCCTGGAAACACCAGCGTGGCAGTGGGACAGCCCTTCCCAGCCCTGCCAGTGACCTGTTGGTGGCTGGGCTGAGCTTTTTAATCTCTTTCTGTGCTTTCATCCACAGGCTGGCAGAGGCTCTGAGGGTGAAATGGGCTCTGTGTGAGCCCCACGGGGTCCTGCCCCACGCTGGGGCCGAGCTCGGAGCCCACGGATGAATCCAGGATGGATCCAAGCCCTCCCTCCCTGCCAGCAGCAGAGCACCTGGGCCTAAATTTAGCTCCAGACCTGCCACTCTCTTCAAGACAAACTGGGGCAAGCAGACAGGAGCAGTTCAGAGATAAAATATTCCAGGTCTTTCTCATTACGATTCTCCTCATGCAAGATTATCTTTGATTTTTCCATAGCTCCTCCACCCTGGCAGCCAGAGGCTTTGTTTAAAACACATCCATCATTATCACTGTAATGTATTATTATTATTATTATAACTTATTCATTCATATAGCATTTTTCTCACAACAAGCCAGGAATCAAAGTGGTTTACACTCTTGCTGTCTGAAAGCAATCTGAAAAGAGGAAATTAAGGAGGGGGGAGTGTTAAAAATACCTAAATAAATCTGCTAAACTGGTTTTGGGTTCACAGTGCAAACTCCAGGCCTAAGCAGGAAGGCAGAAAAATAATGGTGAGGAGCTGTGGGCAGCTGGGGAAGAAATTCTGTTGTGTAACAAGGTATGAAAGAGAATTTAGAAGAGCCTTTGCCTCGTCTCTGCCTTGAAGGATGTTCTCCAGGTAGGTGTGCATGATGCACAATAGCTCAGCTCTGAAGCAGGATTCCAGAGCTCGCTTCTGCACGGGGACATCTGGGAGTTCAGGTAGAGATTTATGGCATAATTAATAAGGATGGAGGCTGATGCAGAATTCCAGTGATACTCACATTTTAGGTCTGTGCTTTCCTTGCAGTTGTATTTTAAAAAAACCCTACGAAACCAGAAAAAAAAAAACAAAACAGCCCCACAACCTCAAAAGCAAAAGACACAAATAAATGTGAAGAAGGGACTTGGTTCTGTATAAGGCCAGCTGTGAAAGAGGGGAGGTGAAACCTAAATAAAACCCTAATTATGCCCTTTTCAAAGACTAAAATCACCTCACATCTGCCTCTCTCCAACCAAAGACAGCAAAAGACCCTAAAAGGGTTGTGTGACATCTTGATTTTAGAGCTATCCAGACTGGAGAACCCTGAAGCCTTCAATAATTCATTGTTTTCTCCTCCTAATTTCCTCCCCTGCTCCGAACGTGCCCCGTGTGTTTCTCGCTCAAGGTTTAGCTCAAGGTGATTCTGTTTGTGCAGCTTTTCCGTGCAGCCTCTTCCCTTTTTAATTTTAATGCAGCATTTTGGGCTTGTCTCCTGCAAAGCTCGCTGTCTGCTTTGTGGAGTAGCAGGAAGGCAGGAAAAGATATGACTAAGGAAGATTATGATATCATTCTGGTTAAGTGCAAATGCATTTTAAAAAAATGCTTTGGCTTCTTACCAAGAGGAAGTGACAGATGATCTTTGGCAATTTTATTAATGCATCTTTTCTGTGTTGTTCTGCATATCCCCATTAGTTTCTAGAAGCAGACAAGGACCAGCAATAATTTCCTAAATCTTTGCTGTCGTCTCTCAAAAAAAATCTTGCAGAGATACGGAAAACTCCGTCCCAGATCTGAATTTTTTTTCCCTTTATGTATATATGTGAAATCCTTATTTGAATATCTGCCCACTGGTTATTTTCTATCATCATTTGCATAGTTCAGCTTCCTCCTGACTCCTCAGCAAGATTTAAATGTAACAGCCACCATCCCAGCATGTATTTACTGGTCTGGGAGCTCACCTGGATGTCTTCAGAGAGCTGTCACGTTCCCAACTGGAAAATCAGGAAAAGAGGCACAGTGGCCAAGAATTTCCTGGATAACTTCCTGAGCACTGCTGAGAGCCAAGGAGCAGCTCCTCTGCCACCACCACCCCTTGGGGTGACCTCCAAGGTGACCAGGAGGCAGCTGCTCTCTAAAATCTCATTATTTGGATACTTTCTTGCTCCAAACCAAGAGTTTTATCCTCATTTTCTGCCCTGACTGCCTTCCATGATGCGTCCAAAGCCTTTTCCAGTGGGATTATTTAACTCCAGCATGGAATATGGCTATAAAAGCAGGTGTCCATCCGTCCAGTGATGCAGAATGAGCCCAAGTCTTGTCCCGAAGGCCACGGGGTGTTTTTGCCACAGGAACAGACAAGGGGCTAATTACAGTATCAGGGAAACGCTGAGAGAGACGAGTCAAACACAAAATATTCAATTCATTTAATATTCCCGATGAATAGGCAAATTACTCTAATCACATTAGTTATTCTATTCATTTATTAGCTAAGAGTGATTAGCAGTGAATAGCTGTAAGAGGATCTTCCAGGTGCAAAAATTAGGCGTCTATAGTTTCATGATGTTTATTTTCAGCGGAAGATAATTGTCTCCTTAGCTCCTCTCAGACACACACACACACCCTGCCACACACAGCCCCACTCCCTTTTGTCCAGGCACGGCGAGGGGGGAAAGGTAGAGGAAAAAAAAAAACCCACACAGGTGTGGAGAGATAAGGCCAACTCCCCGCAGAATTTAACAGGATTCATTTCAAAACAGTTGGGAAGAGATTTCTCTGAGATTACGCCGAGTTAATGCGGAGGGATTTGGCCGGCGGTTCCCACGGAGCGCTGGGATAAAGCTGTTTTAAGCACCAGGCTCTGCTTCCTTCATGCTTGATTTGATTGTGCTGGAGAGAGAGAGCTTGGCAGGGTCTGCAGCACCAGGGGAACCCAGGTCCCTCGTGGGACAGTGGCACTGCCACCCTGCCCTGCTGGCTGCTCTCACCAGGCCCCAAATTTCTTCTTGTGTTGTTCCCCGTGGGATAAAAGCAGAATCATGGAATTGTTGGTGAATTCCATCTAATTCTACTCCCTGCCATGGGCAGGGACACCTTCCACCATCCCAGGTCTCTCCAACCTGGCCTTGGACACTTCCAGGGATGGGCATCTTGTGCCAGGCCCTCCCCACCCTCACAGCCAGGAATCCCTTCCCAACACCCCACCCAACCCTGTGGTGATTCATTTACAAATAATACACAAGACCACAACTTCTCCTTCGTTGATGACTCCAAAATATGGGGAAAAGAAACCAAAACTGGCTGGAATTCTGCCTGGGATCATTTTTAGGAGTCCAAACAAAAAATACAAAGAAAAGGCATCAGGGTGGTTGCCCAGCTCTTCCTGGGATGGGAAATTAGGGACCAGCAAAGGGGGGGCAGGTGAGAGGGGAGCTGAGAAAAGTGGAGGGATCGGATCCCGGAATCCCAGAGGGGTTTGGGTTGGAAGGGTTGTTAAAGATGCTGCAGTTCCACCCCTGCCATGGGCAGGGACACCTTCCACTGCCCCAGGTTGCTCCAAACCCCATCCAAACTGCCCTTGGATGCTCCCAGGGGTGGAGCAGCTTCCCTGGGGAGGGTTAGAGTGAGGGCAGGTGAACGGGAATTTCTGCATCCTTAAACTTTGCCTCTCGCCCCTCACTTCACACCTCGCGGCTTGATGGATCCCACCAGGGCTGTCTGCGGACATTAAAGTGCAGGATGGAGAGCTGGGATTGCAAGGCAGGCATTTCCCTGATTTCCCCGAGTAGGAAATCGATGGGCAGCAGCATTTGCAGAGCAAATCGACAGCAGTATTTATTCCTCGATCGCACGCGGCGCTGCCGGGGCGCCTTAATTCAATGTTCTCAGGCACTTTCAGGATGTTATGCTAAGCAAAGGCTGAGCTGTCATTACATTTTTATGAAGTCAATGCAGTTTCTAACAGCTCAGAAGAAAGAATTTACAAGAATTGATCAAATATCTCATTTTTTTCTAAGGGAATCTGCTCCTCTGGATTTCCCTGAGCTGTCAGCTCGCCTTGATACGATCTGATTGATGCTGTTTGCCACATTAAGAAACGTTGGGAGCTAATCTGTTTTAATCCCATTCTCTGTTTCTAATATAATACTCTTGAAGGTAACCGAAGGTTATTACTTATTTTAAATAGCTTAAATATTTGTGTCAAAACATTGTCCTCAAAGGTTCAAATCCAGCCTTTGCCACACGGCTTGAGGGAGGGAAAAAAAAAAAAAAAGAAAACCCCCAAACCACCAATGTTGAGACCATTTGGAATGATCTAATCCATGCTTCAAATCCCTTTGTTCTCCTGTTCCCTTGCAGTGTTGGAGAGTTTGAGCTGAATGCCATTTATTACATGGTTGGAGGGGGTGCTGCCTGCTAAGGAGTTTCTTCTCCAGCCTCTTTGGGGAGGCTGCATTTTTCCAGCTCCCAGTTTGCTCCCAGTTTGGATGGAAGCAGCCTTGTATCACAGGGAATTTTCTTATGGAAAAAAACTGAGAATCCACAGGGAAAACTGGTACCTTTATTGCTGGGATGGGGGGGGGGAAAGCTGGGCTTTTCCAGGACTTCCATACCAGATATTTGAGGGGATGGATAAAAAAAAGTCCTGGGGTAATGAGAGTTGTATATTACCTCAGAGGAATCATTTATCTCTATGCCAGTTGTTTAGCTGGGTTTGCCAAGCTTGAAAATTTAGATTTATTGGTGCCAACAACAGGAATGGAAGTGTTTAATGGGCTTGTGCTCTATGGAGGTGACGAGGAACAGCTACAGAAATTGGGAAGTGGCTGGGATTGTGTATCCACGGCCTTTTTTTGGTTTGGTTTCTGAGGAATAAATTCAGATTGCTGAAAGAAATGATGATCTTTGGGAATATGGGTGTATGATATGGGATGTGGTGCAGGCAAAATGGATTAAACTGCAGCATTTCACTGATGCCAGGGCTTAAACTGCTGAACTTTCCCTGCCTGACCTGTGCTGGGGTCACTCAGCTGATTGTCAGGACAAGGCTCCTCTGCTTATCCCAAAGGTTCTGGCTGGGGGACCCCAGAGCACCCCCACATTTGCTTGTGCTTGAGCTCTGCTGGGGCTCAAACAGGGATTGCAGTGGCGTTTTTTGTTCATTTTCTTAGGAATAAATTCAGATTACTGAGTAAATAATGATCTTTAGGAAGATAGGCAAGAGATACTGGACATGGTGTGGGCAAAATCAACCAGAATTTCAGCGTTTCACTGACATCACGACTTAAACCGCTGACATTTGAACTTTGAGTTGCATCTTTTTTGCCCAACCCGCGCTGTGGTCACTGAGCATCTCCTCCTCCCTGGCTGGGCCAGGACCAGGCCCCTCTCCCTTTCCCAAAGTGCACCCCCAGAGCACCCCCCACGTTTGCTTGTGCTTGTGTTCAGCTGGGGCTGCTGTTGTTTACCCCACACGCTCAAACAGGGCTCGCAGTGGCTTCGCAGGAGCAGATGTGAAGCACAATCTTGGACGCCTTCCCAGCGCTCGCTCCGAGCGTCCAAGTGCTCAGTATTTCCTGCACGAAGCCAGTCTAGTCTGACACAATGCCAGCTGCACGAAATGTGCTCTCCCGGTGAATGCTCGGTGTCTGGGTGGCTCGGGCTCACACACAGCCACCATTTCCACCTTTTTACCCCGTTTCCACCCCGTTTCCACCCCGTTTCCTCCCCGAACCTTTGGGAGCACCGCGGTGCCGCTGCAGCTCCCACGGGGAGCGTCCCCGAGCAGCAGCGTTGGGTGAAATGCGGTTTTTGTGCCCAAAATCTCCCCGTGCACCTGCTGCACATCCTGCAGCAGCTGCCACTGGACCTGTGGTGACCCAGCACAGCCCCTGGCAGTGGCTTTTTGGGCCGAGCCGTCCCCGTGGAGGCACAAACCACGCTCCAAAAAAAGAGATTTTTCACCTGCTTTTGATTAAGCCTTCAGCTCCAGGGCGAAGAGCTCCACGTGCACTTTTGGTTTATGTAGATCAAGCAAAGTGGTGAGCACTGAGTCCCTCCCTGCCAAGTCTTCCCCTCGCTGTAGCACAGAGTCCACTTAAGAGCTACAATCTGGTTGCTTCATTTGCTTTCAAATTCGCCTCCCATTTGTTCCTCCAAGACATTTGGGTAAGTGGCAGCATCTGTCTTGTGTTTGTGTTATTCACACTGAATTTCCAAATGGACATTTCGAATGGGCGCAAGATGCTGCTCTGGCTTGGAAATCAGGCTTCTCCAGGCTGTGCTTGACTTATTAGATGTTAAACAGGCTGGGGTTGGATGTGGGGCTGGTGGAGACCTCCAGAGCAGCCCTGGAGCCTGAACAAGGAGCTTTTTTCCCTCTGAATCTCCATCAGCCCGGCTGCAGGGGGGTGCCAGCGCTGCTGGAAGGGCCACCCAGCGCAAGGTCACCTGTGTGGCTCTCCGGGATGATGGAGGGTGTTGAACCCTGATGGTTTGGCCAGGTCCCAGCCCGGGTGAGCCGCATTCGGCTGGCCCAGGGGCCCTCTAGTGGCATTCCCGGCTGGATCGGCTCAGCCCGGCTCCTCCCTGGGTGGGCACGGTCCCCGCTGCGGGGCGAGGGTGACCAGGCACCAGCTGGCCCTGAGCAGGGTGCCCGTGGCTCTCTGCACCCTCCCCTGGGACCTTCAGCCGAGCCAAATCCCAAACTGGGCTGTGACAAAGTCATATCGGGCTTCTTCATCTCATAATTCCTACCATTTTTTCTTTATTTCCCTTTTTTTTTCCTCATTCTTCAGTGTTTTTCCATCATGCCTTTCTCCAGTTTCCAGGCCCTCTTTTCAGTCTGTTTGTAAATAAATCTCCCTTCATCCATCCCCCTCCCCCTTAATCAATTTTTGGAGGTGTCAGAGAAATGGTTCAGATGTTCCCAGCAGCAAATAGAAGCTTTAAGTCGTTCCCTGATGGTTCCACTCCTTATCCCTTTCATTTACAGTGGTGGGGGGGGAGCACAGATAATTGCAGATCCTGTACATCTCAAACTGTTTGTGGTGATAGTTACAATTATCCAAAATAATTGGCAGAAAGATCTGTGGACTTAATGTGCCGGGCTAAATTAATACTCTTAAATGCTAGAATTTCAACAGCCTGTGTTTGTGCCATCCATGCTGGATCTCCTAAAATGGGCTAAATTGGCCATGCTGGCCAGAAGGAGGCATAAAAAGGTTGCTGGTGTCGTTTCAGATTGGAGTTTATCTGAGCAGCTATTAGGGAAGGCTGGGAAGAATATAATTTCCACCCATAGGAATCTGTTTTCTTCCCAACTCATCCCTCAGAGAGTTTAAATAGAGGCAAAATCTTCATGTGCCATGAGGAGCCATGGCCAGGTTGTCCAGGCTGAGCTCACAGGAGGCCAATCCTCATCGCAGTTCCTGCTCCAGGCTGCAAATCAAACCCTCTCCTGGTTCCTCTGTCTCCACGGGAGCTGTGGAACAGCAGCAGCTCATTTCTGGCACTTTCAGGGAGAGGAAAACATCTGGGATTCCTGGGAAGGGCATTCCCCTTCCCTGAAGGAGCAGAGCTGCCCCGCTGCTGAATCCCACCATTGTCCACATGGGTGAGAAATGTTCCTTAGGGGAATTCTGAAACACTGAATTTGGGATCAGAGTCAGCCAGGGTTAAACACTGTGAAAATCTGAGTTTTGAGGGGTGTGCCTTGGCACTGTTTGGATGGAGCCAGTCAGAACCTCCAGGGAAGGGAGCTGGGAAGGGGCTGGGGCATTCCCCTTCCCTGGAGGATCAGAGAAATGTTCCCCACTGCTGTCCCCAACAATGAGTGAGAAATGTTCCTTAGGGGAACTAAAAGACACTGAATTTGGGATCAGTCAGCCAGGGTTAAACACTTGTGAAATACTGAGTTTTGTGGGGTGTGCCTGGGCACTGTTTGGATGGAGCCAGCCAAAACCTCCAGGGAAGGGAGCTGGGAAGGGGCTGGGGGTGCAGACAGAGCTGGTGCTTCGCCCACGGCTCAGAAAACAGACCCGGGCTCTGCTCGTGCCAAGAGCCCTCACTCCCCCAGCAGCCAGACTGTGGGGAGAAAGACATTGGGAGTGAAGGGCTGACAGAGACTGACAGGAGCTTAGCACCCTGCTGGATGCAGCCTTTGCAAAGGGGCGATGAAAGATAAAATCCTCGTCCCCGGTGCAGCCCTTTGTCTGAGAGATGCCAGGGAAGGCTGTGCCAAGGTGCTTTTCCCTGACCATCTGCCTCATGAGCCCACATGCCAGGCTTGATGCAATCCAAAGGCTGATAGCACACAGGCCCTGCTGGTTTATGAGGCTCCATTTCGCAATTAAAACAAATATTTAGGATTTCTTCTAAATGAAGGGGCCAAGTCCTCGCGAGGGGAGTCTGGCGGGTCTGGGCGGGGTAAAGAGGCTTCCCTTGCTCTCCTGACAGAGGCAGATTGCACCAAGATTCCAGTCCAGAGGTCGTCTGTGTCATTTAAAAACCATGCTGGACTTGAATAAAGAGAACTAGAGAAACTAAAAACGCAGGTGGAGAGGGCACTGGCTGGGGGAAGGCCCATCCTCGCCCTTCTGCTTGGCCTGGATCTGCAGGGATGGGCAAGGCAGGAAAGGTGGGGGTCACCCTCTGATCAGAAATGCTGATTTTGGCTTCACTTCTCCTTTACCACGTCCCACAGGGCACCTGGGGGGAAAAACTCCATCCTGGCTCGGCCTGGCCTGTTCTCCCGAGCTTCCAGGGGCAGGATCTCCTGTGACAAGGTTTGATGTTTCCTGAGCTTCCTCCGAGTGCTCCTGCCATGTCAAACAAATGCATATGCTTCCTGCAGCTCCTTAGCAGGGCTCAGAATCAATCCTACATGGAAATGAGGAGGTCTGGCATGCCACTGTGCAATCCAATGGTCTCACACCCCGACAGAGCTCAGCTGCAGGTCATATGTTCCCCTCTGAACCATATTTTCTGGTGAAAACCTTTTTGGCTGCAGCCTCGGAACCAGCTTGAGTCAAGTCAACGAGGCAGGGAAGTGCTTTGGCCAAGATGAAATGATGAGTTGGGAGCAGAGCTGGGACCTGAGCGGGGTCTCTTGGCTCTCCTGGTTCTTTGTGGCCGTGGTTGAAGGGCACGGGGGGAATTCCAACCCATCCAGGGGGAATTCCAACCCATCCAGGGGGAATTCAAGCCCATCCAGGGGGAATTCTAACCCATCCCGGGGGAATTCAAACCCATCCACACACACCTTTAGCTGCTCACACCAGCCTGAGGGGCAGAGAGAAGGACAAAAATGAACTGCAGGGACAATCCTTGGGCTGGTAGGAGAACCTCCAAGGTGTCAGACTTCTCCATCCCGTACCAGGACCTGGTGCTGGGTGTTACCTGCTCCCAGTTTTTAAGTTGTGCCATAAAAAGGAGCGTGGGACCTGCTTTTTCCCCTGCTGGTGGGGTTCTGGCTGCCAGTCCCCGTGGATGGTTTCTAGACACACATTCCTTTGTTTAGGAAGACCCTGGATTGTGTTGACACAGCAGCATGTGGCACTGGAAAAGGAAATAGAAAAGGCTTTTGAACACAAACTGGGCTGGTGCTGGAAGAATGCAGGGTGTGAAAGGGGATCCGATATTAGGGAGCGGTTTTCAGTTGGAGCTGAAAATTCAGATTTTCCTCTTTGCTTCCCATGTTTTCCACTTTGTAGGGAATTTAGCAGAGCAGGTTCAGCACGAGTGCAGTGGGTGAAGTCCAGCAGGACTCTGCGTGGGGACAAGTGAACCCTGTGGGAGCTCTCTGGGTTCTTTGCCTTGTTCTTGCAGCAACTCCCACTCCCCAAGCCTCAGTTTCTCCTCTGGGAATATTAATGCTTATTGGTGAAGTGCTTTCAGGGCTTGCCCATGAATTTTTAAAACACAACAGAATTGCCAAAAAAACAAAAACAAAGCAACGACCAAAAAAAAAAAAAAAAAAAAAGAAAAAATAATCTGCTGTTTGGTTCCAAGTCAATAATTGCCCACCCTCCAAGGACCATGTCCTCAATCAAAACACATCTGTCACAGCCAGCGAGGCTCCAGCAGTTTGTAACACCTGTGTCAGAAGTTATTCAAAGCTGTTCCATGGGTTTTTGTCTCCCAGCTTGTTTCCTGATGGATATTCTATGAAATTAATGCCTTGCACATCCAGGGATCTTCCCTGGGTTTCCCAAGCATGGATTTAATTCCTTGTCTTGCTGCAAACTCTCCGTGGGGCTGTGCTGGCTTTCCCCAGTGAAAGCAGGGACATTTTATACCCTCTGAAAAGTCCTTTTAGATAAACACGGAGCAAAAGAGCCTTTTAGGGCATGAGAATTGGGTTTAATCTCTCTGTGCCTCAGATAAATAGGGATAACTGATATTTTTCATGTGACTTTGCCGGTTTAGGTTATAAGAACTTTCAAAAGAGGCATTAGAGCCTCCCCTAAGCTTGTGGGGTCCTGGCAGGGCTGTACCCCATTGCAGCCCAGGTGGGATGGCAGGACAGGGTGCAGAATTCAGCCCCCTGGCCCCTCTCCCTGCGCTCTCTCCCCGTCCTGATTTGTTTATCTCTCGGGGGCCTTTCTGTTTTCAATTCCATTGTTCTTCACCTGGGAATTTCAGGCTATTATTTAATTTCCTTCCAGCTTTCAGCCCTTCCCCCGTGCCTCCCAGCTCTCCCTGGCCAGCCCCAGCCCCTCTGTGAGGGGAGTTTTTACTTTTCTGCCCCTCTGTGCGAGTCAGTTTTCCTTGGCTCCCACAGCATCTCCTCTTGTCAAGGCATTATCCAGTGGGGAGCCTGATTATTTAGATTCCTTCAGCTTCCCCTTTTAATATATCTCCTCTGTGTCCTGCAGCCTGACCCCTGCCAAAGGACCTGCCACGAGGGTTGTTTCTCCCAGTCTGGAGCCCTCCCCCAGCTTCCCTTTCATCTGTGTTTTCTGAGAGCTCTGTGCTTCAAGCAGCAAAGTCAGAGCAGGGTTTGGGGCCTCTGGGTCCAGCCTGGGTCCCTCCCCCATCACCTGAGAAAAGGCAAAACCCCTTCCAGGGCCAGCCTTGGAGGGGGTGGGGAATGGCTGAGCCTGGAGAGGGAAAGGAAACCATTTGAACCATTCAATCCCTGTTTTTTCCCAAATTTCCAGCACGGTTCCTACGCATGGACCACAGGAGCTCTGGGGCAGATCCTGTTCTGTGTTCTGCACGGGGCTTTGAGGGCCTGGGGGAAGTGAGGAGGTCCCCAAAAATCAGGCAGGTGATGGTGTGGATGCCAGGCTGCTGCACTTGTGGCTCCAGTCTGCCCAGTGGAACCAGTTCAAAACCCTCCACGGGGATGCCAGGGGCCTCTCTCCAGGTTCAACACGAGGGATGGGAATCAAATCCCTACCCTGTGGAAGCCTCCCCTCTGAAGAACATAAAGGGGATTTTTCCAGCACTCTGCCAGGGTTTTATCTGTAAAATTGCTGGAGAAGGAGAAGACCTGTGGAGGTCTCCAAACTCTAGACCCCAAACACAATAAAATATTGCTAGGAAACATTTAGCAAAGATGCTGCTGAGAAGGAGAACACGGAGGGAAGCATGGAAAGAGGCATCTACTGGCAGCTTTTGAGGGTTTCTATACAGAGAAAGGAGTTTTTAGGTGGATGGCTCCCCATTCTTGGCTCAGGTGAGGGGAAGCCACACCCAGAGCAGGCTGCTTTCCAAATTATGTTACCTATTATTCTTAAAATATTCTCAACCCTGCCTCCAAAACTGATGTAAAACAGTTTTTCAGTGGCCCGTGGTGTTGTTGGGTCCTTCTTTAGCTGCCACCTCTGGTCCCTCTCGGCAGCATCCAGTGAGAGTGGGTGATTTGATCCTGGGAATTGTGTGTGTGCTCCAGGATCTGCAGCTTGGTGTGGGTGCTGAGAGCGGCTGCCCCCAGCTCTGCCCTGGCTGGGATTGTCCCTTCCTGCAGCCTTCCCAAGGAGAGGCAGGAAAACCTCTGGAATCAGCCAGAAATTGCTGGGAGTTGTCCCATCTATCACCCAGCACAACGTGACACCTCGGCCAGGCAAACTCAGAGAGAAGCAGTTTTCTGTCAGCTCCAATTTGCCAAAAAGGCCTTAGAGAGCAGGGCTTGAAGTGAGGGTGTTCTCCATGAAAACCTGTTTTAGAAAATGTAACAGGGCATTTTTCTTGCCCAAAAGCCCAGTTAAAAGTTTTGTACCTTTGCCTTTTGTACCACCATCCACCACCTGGGTCAAGAGTACCACAAGATTTTGGCTTTTTTAGAGCCAAGGGAGGGTCCTGAAATATCGTCCCTCACCTAGGGAGGTGTCCCAGCACTCACCTGAGTCTAAACATCTGAGCAGGCCCTTGATGAGATGCAAATAAAAAGTTAATTATATTAAGCATCAGCTCTCCATTGACAATTTCAAGGGGAGATGCTAAGATCAGTTACAGAAAATAGGAACACACAGCTAAGGATTGCTGCAGCCAAAATTTTATAGATCCTTCCAAGTGCTGGGTGCTCCCTGAAATGCTGAAATTCATCCAGATTTGGGCTGAGCCTGCTGCAGTTACGGGTTCCATGCCCCTGTTAAAATGCATTTATATCACCCCCAATGCGTTCCATGCTCAGACATTCGGTTCCAGGAGTACAGCAGCCTTCTCATATGGTTTTGAGTAAACCCCGTGTTTCTGCAGGCCAAAAACTGCAGGCAAGTGATGTTACAGGAAGCAGAGATTTGACATCTGGATCAGAACTGCAACGGGCTTAAAACTCCCCCGACATGAACCTCATCCTTGGCAGTTCCCTGGGTGCTCCCAGGTGCTAAATTGTCCTTCCTCTGGCCAGGCTTTGTGCTCCAAAGTGCAGTGGAGGAAAAAAAATCCCACCACTTCATGTGTTAGAAGGAGAAAAACATTTTTTTCTGTGCTGTTCCGAGGTGTCTGATTTAGGGTTTCCGCTGTGGAATTTGTGGAGGTGTCTCCGTCTTTATCAATCTGTTTCTTTGGTTTGGAGTGAGCCTTCAAGCAGGATGGTTCAGCAAGGGAAGGGAAGAGAAGATGGGCTGAAGCCTCCATTGGTGCAACAGGAACTGGGAATTTTTGGTTTGGGGACGTTTGTGTCGAGCCCTGGCCCAGTGAGCAGCCCAGCAGTGATTTTTGCTGAGGCACAGAGGAACTCAGAGCTCCAAACTCAGCGTTTTCCTTGGCGTGGTGAGCAAGGAGATCTTACATGGCAATCATACATAAAACATGGCATGGGCACAGAGACAGTGAGCAAATAAAACTCAGCTCAAAAGCCCAGGAAATGCATCAGCCCGGGGCTCACGGGGTGAGAGCAGCTCCTCTCTGCACCTTCCAGGGCAGGACCCCCAGGCAGGGGCAGAAAACAAAACCAATTCCATCCCAGTACCCCAGGATGAGTGGAGGATGTGGAAGGGTCCAGCCTGGAGAGGAGAAGCTCCAGGGAGAGCTCAGAGCCCCTGGCAGGGCCTAAAGTGGCTCCAGGAGAGCTGGAGAGGGATTTGGACAAGGGATGGAGGGACAGGACACAGGACACTGCCAGAGGGCAGGAATGGATGGGAGATTGGAAGGAATTCCTGGCTGTGAGGGTGGAAAGGCCCTGGAACATGCTGAGCATAGAGTTGTGGATTTCCCATCCCTGGAAGTGCCCAAGGCCAGGCTGGACAGGGCTTGGAGCCACCTGGGGTAGGGGAAGGTGTCTCTGCCCATGGAAAGGGGGCTGGAACTGGATGAGCTTTAATGTTCTTTCCAACCCAAACCATTCTGGGTTCCTCTGCCCAATTCAGGCTCCTGCAGTAGCTGTGAAGGCCCCGGTTTGCTGCTGTCATCAATAAAGAGATAAAACCTGCTAGAAAAGTCAGCTTTAAGCCAGACCTGTGCCTTGGCCCTTTGGCAGAACCGTTCTGTCCCTACAGGGGAGGTACCTTAGGGACAGTGGGGCTCTGCCATGGATTCAGCTGCAGATCCCTGATGGAAAGTGGCTCTTCCTCAGTGCGTGGTCCTTCCTGACATTCCCAGCAGGATGGGGTTTGGGTGAGGATCTCCTTTCCCCACATCTGAGTTTGGGGCTGGGTCAGTTCCTCAAGAAGCAAGGAGAGATGCAGACCTGGCCAGCCCCAGGCGACCAGCAGTGACACCAGCTCTGGGTGTCCCAGGGAGAAAGGGGGGTCTTCCCCGTGCAGGTAAAAGAAAATTCCAAAGTTTCTGCTGTGAAAATGAACTGAAAAATTCTCTCGCCACTCTCTGATGATCCTTAAGCTGTGAGGGGCATTTGTGTCAAAAAAAACAAATTCAGGGAGAAACATAATCTTGAGTAGTCCTTAGCAAAACGAGGGAAAGTCAAAGTATTTCTTGAGCCTTCTTTGTTTAATCCCCACACCGTGATTTATTCCCAGTAACACATCCACCATCCCCCTCCACACACACACACACACACACACACGTCCACCAGGGCAACTGCTCCGAATTTTATTGGAAAAATATAAAACGGCTTTGCATTCTTACCTTTATTTCAAGACCTCCTACAAGAAACAGGAAGGGTAAACATGAAAGATCTGTTTCCTTTAAATGGTGAGTGTGGGGGAGTTTTCCTGTAGTGAAAGGAGTGTTTTGAAAAGCCCTAAATGCTTTTGAATTGAATACATCGAAGTAATGTACACACGGTTTGAATTTACAGTTCTGGGTCTCCTATCCCCCTCCATATGAATCCTATAAGTCAGACGTGTTGCTACAGTGATTCCCACCGGGAAAGTCTGGACCTAGACTAGGAACAGCTGTAGATCTACAATCCACCAAAGTCGGCTTCTGAAACAGATATGAATTATTGGTTCAGTCAGATAAATATGGCTTTGCCTTTCCCCCACAGGCAACCACATATGGCACTTGGAAAGAATTAAAACCTTTACCCTTGGCCAGGTCTGGTTAAATAATGGCTCTTTCTTATACTTTCCCCCTCTCTCCATTTCCTCTCATTCATTCTTCTTTTCATTTTCCTTTCATGATCTTTTTGGCACCGGCATCCGAAATGTCACCTCCTCAAAGTGACCCCGAATTTTCCAGTGTCACCTGGGGGGCTGCGGGAGCGCGGGGCGAGGCAGACGGGTGGGAAAACACGGAGCTGTTATTCGGCAGGGCTGGAGCTCTGAAAGGAGGAACAAAACCACCTTTCTGCTGCTCAGCATGGCCGCACTGAGGCCAGGAAAGCCTCGGAGGCTGCTGCTGCATTGTCAGCTGAGCTCGGGTTCGTCCCTGAGCCCGAATTCACCCACCACCCCACAGTGTGTGGGCAGGAGGGTGCTCTGCCCCCTTCTTGGGGTCCCCAGAGTGATTTTTATGAGCTGTAGCTCGTGTTGAACAGCGAGGAGAAATGGTTTGAGGGTGAGGCACTGCAGGAAGGTGTGGGGTGTGAGGGTGCCTCGCTCTCCTGACTCTTCCCCATTCCCAGCTCCCTGTGCTGCTGCTGCCCCTCCAAACCCAGCCTCTCTCCAAGGAGGATTCAGCCTCACAGCTGAGAGGATTAAATGCTCTCACCTGCATCTCAAGGGCTCCCTGACCCTCCCTCCTCTCTCTGCTCCTCTTCCCTGTCCTCACTCACTCCTCCAGCCCCACGAGCTGCCCTCCGGCCAAGGCCTCCACCAGCTCCAGCCCAGTTCCCTTCCTCGAGCTACTTGACGGGCTTTAAAAATCTGGAATTAAGAAACCTGTAAGTTGCTGCTTTATCTCATTATCTCCTGTTTTGCATTTTAATGTGCCTGCTCTAAAAAAGCCCTCATTGATATTCCGGTTCGGCATGTGTTTGTTTGTGTCTCTTGGGAAAATTGGCTACAGATATTACTAAGTCAAAAAACACACACAGGAGAGTTTGCTGCATATTTTCCTTTTCAGTTTTTTTTTTTTTTTTTCTCCTTCTTTGGAAGAAGATGGTGTTTTATTCACCCTCTTGAACAGCAAAAGAGTGGAAATGGTGGGATTTTGAGGCAGCTCAGGGTGTGGGATGTAAGGCACTGATTTTGGAGTGCCCAGCTCTGTGGCAGGAGGTCCTGGGCTCTTCCTCCCCACCCTGCAGAAGGACCCTGTTGGAAATGCAGGGCACTGTGCCTGGCATCCCCCTGCAGCTTCCCACCCATTCGAGGATTTTCCCAAATCCTCAAAGCCCCAGGGACAATCCCAAAGGCCAAGCCTTGTGCAGATCCAAGGCTTGTGGAAGCAGAGGTGATCCCAAGGGCTGGTGTTTCCTGCTGCTGTGGGAGGTGGCCCTGGCAGGAGTGTCCCCCCCACAGCCTGGGGGCTCTGGGATGTGCAGAGGGCCCTGGAAGGGCTGGGATGGGCTGTGGGTGGCTCGGGAAGAGGCCACGTGAGGGAGGCAGGTGCATTCCAGCATCTCCCTGGCTCCAGCAGCAGCTCCCAGCTCGGTGCAGGTCCTGGTAGAGGGGAATTCATTGGGATGGTTTCTCTCCACTGCTCACTGCTCCAGAAAGATGTTGCCAGGCCTTGGTTTTCCTCTCTCTTTTGAGGTGAAAAAGGAGATTTTCTGCCCTCTGTGCAACCATTAATATCCCTCTGGTGCTGCTCTTGAATTATGGTTTAACTACAATGCTTCTGTTTCCACTGCTGCTTCCTGCTATAATCCAATAGTTAGGGGGACTTAGGATGGGAGAAAGAACCCTCTGGAGGCACTGCTTAGAGAGGGAGTTTAAATAGCTGCTTCAGACTAGACATTTAATTTTTCAGGGGAATAAAATTTGCATGAGGTGAACCCCAGGTTGGCTGCTGGGGAAATCTGTGTCAAGCAAATCTTTGAACAGGTTTTTAAAAATGCAGCTGTTTTCGACGTATCCTCATAAATGTTCAAACATCTCCTGACAGCCTGGGACTCAGCACAGGGGCACTTCTGGGTTGGATTTCCTCGGTTTTTTGGCACTGGGTTTTGTACAGGTGGCATTTTTGTGGTGGGAGGGGAGGCTCTGAGTTAAGAAATGAAGATGTGCTGAGTACCTTGTCAGCATCAGGGTTTACCCTGGGCAGGAAAGACCTGACACCTCTCAGAGATGCTGGATAAGGCAGCAGAGGTGTGTTCCCACCCAAAGGATGTGCTCACCTGTCCTGAGTCACCTCCCTTGGTGTAAGCAGTGATGCGAGACCCCCTGACACATCCAGGTGTCCCTTGCTGTCACTTCTGCTGCTCTTTCTGCAGCTTTGGGCAGTGGCACCAGCTCTTGTGGCAGCCTCTCGTTCACCCTGAGGAGTCAGCAGCAAATAAAGGCGTTTCTGCAGAGCTTCTCTCCATTCCTGTGTGAGCAGCTTGGTGATGGCAAAGGCTGCAGGGAGGAATTCTTCATCCTCGTTTCCCATTCAGGGACCCAGTGCAGGAGGCCAAGCAGGGATGTCTCACGTGGAGTCTGAGCTCCAGGGCTGGTCCAGGGGGTTCAGCCCCCTCTGTGCTGCTCTTCCACCACCCCAAACTGCTCCTGGAGTGGGAACAGAGGCACGTCCCAGTGCTCAGGGTGCTGCACTGACCACAAATCTCAGCACAGACCCTGGTGCTGTGTCACTTCTGAAACACCTTCAGCTCCCTTTTGCTGCTTTTGGAAGGATTAGACTCACAAACTCCTCAAAATTGGGCTACTTTGTCAAATACTGAAATGCAGGGCTCCCTATCCCCTGGCAGTGACATTCCCTGCATCTCCAACACGATGTGTTTGTGTGAGGCTGGGTGGGACAGGGACCTGCTCACCACCTGTAGGTCCAGGGACACATTTGGGGCCAGTCCCTGGCAGCACCAGCTCCTGCAGCTCCTCTCAGCCCACCCTGCCCTGATGTGAGGCACCACTGTGCTGCAACATTTCCCTGCCAGGATTCCTACCTTTTTATTTAAATGCTGTAGGTGCTTTTTTTTTTTTTTCCCTCTCTTTCTTTTAACAATCTTTTTATTTTCTTTAAGTGTTTTGATATTTCCAGTGGGACCCCTGAAGGCTGTGCCTTTCTCTGCTGACCACCCTGACTCTGTAGCCCCTGTCAGAGCTGCTGTGGGCAGGAGGGGGGAATAAATGGGAAGTGCAAGGGAAGAAATGGCACCATTGCCAGATGCTCCAGCAAGGAAACACTTGGGGACCCTGTGATTTGTCCCTGCTGCACCGACAGCACCCCAGCCATGCACTTAACTGACTTTAAAAGCAACCGAAGTGAAGTAACCCTTCTTTATTTTAATTTTTTCTCTTTTTTTTTTTTTTTTTTAAATACCCTGTGGTGCCGAACTGAAATTGCAGCCAGCTTCTATTTTCAGAGGGCTCGGTGAGAGAATGTTTTTATCTGGAGATACAATGACTGTCGCCCTGTAGCCTGCAGTTCCCATGCTGGTGCTGCCAGGGCCCATGAATGCGTGCTTTATGAGCTGCTCTTGCAGGTGTTCGGGGGGGCATGTAATCACTAATGAATAGTGGGGACACACAAACTCAGGGCAGGCTCTGGCACAGCCAGCCAGGCCAGGCAGTTTGCTGGTTTTTTTTTGTTTGTGTTTTTTTTTTATTTTCTTCATTCTGTGAGAAAAAGCAGAGAGAGGGGAAAAAAAAAAGTCCAGAGTTTTTCCTTCGAGAGCTTGCCCAGCTCAGTGGTCACCCACGCCGATTGCACCCACCCAGATGGAAATCTGAGCAGAGAATTCAATGTTTTGGGGTTTATTTTGCCTCCCTCGGGGAGAAATCCCGCAGTGGGCAATGCTCTGTCCACGTGGGGTTTGCAGGGGTTGATCTTGAGGATTTTGTGGTTTTTCTGTTCCTGGCTCTCCTCGTGCCAGGGCTCGTGCATGAAACAAGGCAGTGACTTGAGGAGGAGTGCAGCCCTTGGAATCATCTGGAATGTGTGTTCTGGACAGGGCCTATTAGGATAACGATGATTAATTTGCCATTAAGCCTGTCTGATCCTTCCCCCTGTCCCACCCTGCACAAAGGGACAGGGATGGAGTTGCTGGGGCAGTTTGGGTTTTGGCAACTTTGTTTGGGTTGGGCATCCAACCCTGAACAACACGCTCTGAACAAAGTTCTGTGTGAAAAATAACAATAAAAGCAACCCCAAGCAAGGCAGATTTAAAAAAAGAGGAAAATCTCTAATTTTTAACCAGTCTAACCCAGCAGCCCAGCAAAGGAGGGGAAGTCAGACAAGTTTATTTTGTGACTCTCAGCCAGAATTGTTGGAGAAATGATTTAAACCCTTTTGGCTCTAAGGAGAGCAGAGGTGACACCAGCAGCCAGGCTTGCTGATAAGCCTGGCATTTGGTCTGGGAAGGAAAAAGGATTCTCCAAGCTGGGAAACACCAGAATGTTCCCAAAAAATTGACTTGGAGTCACTTTTGGTTTGCAGAACCTGAGCTCCAGCTCACCTGTGGCTACCAGAGGTGGAGTGGAAGCGGCCACAGAGGCCAGAACTGCTGGGTCAGAGCATGCCCAGAAATTCAGCACACAAGCTGGATGTGAATCCTAGCTGGACAAAGTGGCAGGATTTCCCCTGGGAAAACTCCCACTGACTTCTGATTATTATCATTGTTGTCATTATTATTATTGGTATTTTTACTGCTGCTGTTGTTGTGTTATTGTTGTCGTCATTATTACTATTATTATTACTATTATTATTACTATTATTATTACTATTATTATTACTATTATTATTACTATTATTATTACTATTATTATTACTATTATTATTACTATTATTATTACTATTTTTTTTTATTTAAACACTGTGGAAGAGAAGAGCCCCCAAGTTATGACCACTTTTATCAGTCAGTGTCAGGTTAACAGTTACCTATAAACCAATGTATCCTTCAGCCTGGAAGGAAGACATTATTTAGGGAAAAAAAATATCAATATTCAGGGTGCGCAGCCTGAGCCAGTGGTTTTATTTGTGCTCATATTTTTCACTGCCTTTCTTTTACACCTCAAGGACACATTTATGATCTCCTCATGGTATTTCACTTCTGAGGTGATGGCGATGCCTTGAGAAAAAACAGATCTCACATTAATTTGGCCCCCAAAGCCATTAGAGTGCTGTGGAGCAGGGAAGTGTGAGTGCAGCTCTTGGATACTTGGCGGGATTGATCAGGAATTTGCCATTTTTGGGCTTTATTTCTGCAGTACCAATGCACTCAGAGGCCTTGGGTTGGGGCAACACAAGATTTCCTTAGAAATAAAGGCAGAGGGGAACTCTCTGCCCTCCTGGAAGTGGCATCCCTGAGGGATTACCTAAAAATCCAGATGCTGCCTGAACCTGCCAGGGAAAATAAAGCTCTGGGCATGTTTAGAAGTGGGGTTTTTACCCTGCAGAGGAGGGAGCAGAAATGCTGAGGTGATCTGCTAATAAGTGAGGGTAATTAGTGATGGGGAAGGAAAAAACCCTGCACTCACAGGGTACCTTTCTCACTGGGGACTGGACTGGTGTCTCCTGTAGGGCTGAGGGGAATGGGTGTGGGAGAAACCCTGGATCATTTGTACAGTTAATTCCATGGTAGAAAAAAGAATCATCACCCCCCAAGTGCCAGAAGATGCTTTAACCCCCCAGGAAATGCAACTTTTTGGTTGAATATTTTTAATTTTTTTGAGAGCTCTTTGGCTCTTTGAGCAGCAATGCAGCACCTATAAAATAGCAATTATCCCAATTTCCATGAGGGAAATGACTCAGACGGGGAGGGGATCACCAAACCTTTCCAGCAGGAGGTTGGCAAGAGTCTGGATCAGCTCAGGAGCAGCAGACAGGAATTTCAGAGGCACAGAGGGATCTCAACTCAGGGCACTGAATTCCCAGTGAGGACAGAGCTGCTGGAGCCCTGTGTTGACATGGAAAGGCAATTTCTCTGTAGTTTGTCACAATCTTGGCTTTTCTTGGCTCATTCCTGGAAAAAAACCAAACAACAAGAAGAAAAAAAAAAAACCAAATAAAAAAACACCCAACAAGCAAAGACAGACAAGGTTTGGTTCAGGGAAGGATGAATTTCCCCAACCTGCATGGTGGCACCAAGCTTTTGTTTAAATTTGAATTTATTCCTGTGCACTGTGCTCCATCCAGCATTTCCCCAGGACGTGAGAACCCTTTCCCACCTTCCTGCCAGCTCCATCCTCTCCACTTGGGAAAAGAACAGAAATCCTCCAGGTTCTGCCCCACACCCCACCCCATTCAGCTGCTCACCCACTCTTGGATCCCTTTTTGCTGAGCTCAAAATCCCCCTGGGTCGCACTCATGCCCTGGGATATTCCTGCCTCTGCCCAGTATCTTGTACTTTTATCCCTGTTGGATTTCAGCCAGTTATTTCAGACAATTTCTCAATTTATCCTGATCATTTTGAAGGCTAATTCTGACCTTGCCATGCTGGCAGGGCTCTCCCAGCCCTGTGCTGTCCACAAATTTAATAAATGTACTCTCAGTCAAGGTCAGCATGGAAAATGTGGAATAGAAACAGAAGCACACAATCCTGCTTGAGTTTGACACCCAGCACACCAAAATTTTCCCCAAATCGTGCTGTTTTCAGCATGGAGGAAATATCATTTCTGCCTGGAAAAATCCCAAGCTTGCAGCTCTCCCAGATACTCCCAGCTCTGCTTTGTTGCTCAGATCTGTGTCTCACCTTAAAATTAAAACAAAAAATCCTTCCCCATAGGACTGAAGCACCTGGAGGTTTTTTAAAAGCACCTTTCCACTCCCAAGAGATGGGAGGTACGCCTTGGAGATGACATTTCCATTCACAAAGACCTCAGGATCCACCACAACTCTGCCTGGAATATTTTATATTTTCCTACCTCCAGGACGAGGTGGAGCAGCCATTTTAACGCTGCTCCACTGAAACCTTCACATGAGCTGTGGGGTTTGGAATACTCTGGGGGAGCCACAAACTTTCTCCTGCTGTAATCAGTTGCTTCCTAACCCAGAGCAGCCCCAAAAATTATAAATTTCTTCCCAAACCGATGCAGAACGCGGCACAATGTGGTGATTGATGCTATAGAGGAAACTCTGGTACAGTTTGCACGCTCTCAAATATAATCCTGCTGCAGGTGGGGGACTGAAGCATGGGGTAAAAATGCAGCTGATTAGATATTTTGTCTCATTCAGGAGCCTTTTCTGCCAGCACTATATGAGTGAATGCATATTGCATGAGGGGCCTGTTCCAAAGTCCATTGAAATGGAGTGAAAGGCTCCCGTTTTTCCCTCGGCGTGCTTTGGAGCAGGGCAGGAACACTGTCAGGCACACACAACAGAGATGTTGCCTTGCACTTGGAGGGGGACTGGCTCTCCTAATGGCAAAAACAAATGTTTTCACCATGATGTGTGGAGCCCTTAACGACAGCAATTCCTCGGAGAGCCCCGGGATTTGCAAATATTGAATGTATTTCCATTTTGCGGGAATTGGAGGGTGGAAAATTAAAGGAGGTGGCCAGGTCCTTAGAGAAGAGCTGGAGCCTTGACCTCTGCTATAGCCTGAGCAGGCTGGGATATTTATCCTGGCAGCAGAGCAGTGGGAATAGGGCTGGGATAATGCTCCTCACTCCCAGCACCATTCCTGCTTGGGAAATGCCCTTTCCTCGCACACCCAGCGTGTGGCTCCAGCCAGGTTGTTGTTAGCCCAGGTGGGGAAGAGCTTGTGCCACACCAAAAGGCAGGATGAAGGAAAAGAGCAGGAAAAATGCACAGTGTTGGCGTTTTTGGGGTCTTTTCTGGGGACAGTCCCAGCAGGAGCCTCATCCTTTACTCCTGTCCCAGGAGTGCCACACCCTCAGCTGGTCCAGGAGCAGGGCTGGGCCCACGAATTCCTCTGGGAGCCCAGCAAGGAGGTGAGAGGGCAAGGAATTGCCAAGCTGGGTTGATTTTCCCCTGAATCTCCCAACCAGGGATGAGGATTTCTGTTTTCTGCAGAAAAACCTCTTTCCCTCGCTTGATTTTTGTGTTGCTGCTGCTGCCACTCCTGTTCTGCAGAGGCTGAACCGCAGCACAAAAGGCACGGGCAGGGAATTTAATCACTTTTTGGGGGGATCTGCAGCCCGCAGGTGGGACAGACACAGGGCATTGCTGCCGAGGTAGGAGGAGAATCTTGAACCTCATCCCTGCGAGCATCTTGGGGGTTTTTTAGCCCAGAGGAGGCAGTGGAAGAGGGGAGGGATCACAGCCAGGTCTGTGTGCCCTGCCGGGTTTGTGCCTGCCCTAAACGTGCTGCATTTATCCGTGCGCCGTTTCTCCTTCTCATGCCCCTTTTTTTCCTCTTTTTTTTTTTTTCCCCTTCCTCCTCTCGCCTTTTATAGTCACGGCTTCGAGGGGCGAGGGCAGCTCGCCAGAGCCTCCGACCTCCCCCGCCAGCGCCCATCGCTCTGAGGAGCCCAAAATCCATCCCGAGCGCCGGCTCTGTGGGGCACCCGCTGCATCCCGAGCCCTGCCGGGGAAATAAATAAATAACGGGGTAAATCAAGTGCTGGGCACCCAGAACACCAGTGCGCAGCTGGAGGTGCAGCCATCCCTCCCCGGTGAGCAGTAAATGGAATTCTTTCCCTCTCGGAAGGGTTTTTTGGGGGTTTTTACTCCCCTCATTTGCCGGTTTCTGGCGGTGCTCGAGACCTCCAAGAGGTCTGGGCGCAGATTGCAGTGAGTCCCAAGCTCGCTCCGGCTCTTTGTGCCACTGGGGCATTATCTGCGGCTTTCCTTCTTTTTTTTTCTCCATCTTTTCTTTAAAAAGCCATAAAACAGCGAGGACTATTCAGTGATTGAGATTATTTGGGTTCACTTCAGTCCTGGCACGGTGGTAATAATAATAAAAAAAAAAATCCAAAAAAAAACCCAACCAACCCAGCGTTAAAGGGTTTGTTCTCTCATTTGCAGAAGAAAACGTCTCACTATGGGAATGAACAATTAACAGCGTTTAAATGAGCTGAACTCGGTCCTTTTCTCCCATTGTCTTTGTGCCTTTTGAATCATCTGGAATTGGATTTTCTCCGCTGTCTATTTTCCGGTGTGCTAAAATGTTTTACATAAATCACAGGGACCAGTCCTGAGACGTAACTCCCTCATCCCCGCCGTCCACGCAAAAACCACGGAAATGTTGTGCTCAATCACCTGGATCTATTGCACGATTACGACCTTTGTTGATTATGATTTTTTTAATTATTATTATTATTATTCCCTGCCATTTTTTTCTATTTTTTTTCCTTAAAGGAAATACAGCAGAGGGATGGGGAGGGCGTTCTCTCCCCGGTTGCGTATCCGCAGGCATTGCTGCCTTCATTAATTAAAAATGATAGCGAGGAGGAGAGCGAGTGGTGGGGTTTGATCTTTACATGGGGAAAGGCAGCGTGGAGCCTCTTCTAAGACCTTTTTGGCGACGGATTTCAGCTCTTTTCTGGCGCTGCAACCTCAGCGGGCTGCATCTGTATATTAAAAAAAATATATATATATACATACATAAAAATATATATTATGTATAATTTACATTTTTTAGCCTGAGTATATTAACTATATAAGTATGATGAGTATGTAAGTATATATTGAGTATACAAGTATATTCAATATATCAGAGTATTGATTATATAAGAGTACTAAATATATGTATATTGAGTATATAAGTATTGTCAGTATTTAAGTATATCGAGTAAGTATATTCAATATATAAGTTTACTCAATATATCAATATATTGAGCATTTAAGTGTATTGAGTATATATGTGTATTGAATATATAAGTATATTGATTATATATGTATATTAAATATGGAAGTATATTGAACCTATAAGTATATTAAATATGGAAGTACATTGAATATATAATTATATTAAATAGATAATAATATTAAATACCCAGGAAAGGGATGTGACACGGAAACCAAGCAGCTCCTGGTGGTTTGAGCGCCTGGCTACTGGTGATGCTGCTGCTGCAGGTCAAACCTGGCCTAGTGATGCTCGGGACGGGTTTATTGTCCCGGGACAGCCCGAGGGGCGGCGGGGAGGAGATTTTGGGCGCTCGGCCGGCCATGCCTGCGGGGATGGGCCGGGCCGGGCTGCCCGTGGGGCTGGTCTGACCCTGGTCACTGTGCCCGGGCTGTCCCTGGTCACTCTGCCCCGGCTCTCCGTGGTCACTGTGCCCAGGCTGTCCCCGGTCACTGTCTCCGGTCTGTCCCTGGTCACTGTGCCCAGGTCTGGTCACTGTCCCCGGTCACTGTGCCCGGTCTCTCCCGGGTCACTGTCCCTGGTCACTGTCTCTGGTCTCTGTCCCCGGTCACAATGCCCGCGGTGCCCGAGGCCGCTGAGGCCGGGCTCTCTGGTCACTGTGCCCGGGCTGTCCGTGGTCACTGTGCCCGGGCTGTCCCTGGTCACTGTCCCCGGTCACTGTGCCTGGTCTGTCCCTGGTCACTCTCCCCGGTCACTGTGCCCGGGCTGTCCTTGGTCACTGTCCCCGGTCACTGTGCCCGGGCTGTCCCTGGTCACTGTCTCTGGTCACTGCCCCTGGTCACTGTGCCCGGGCTGTCCCTGGTCACTGTCCCTGGTCACTGTCCCTGGTCACTGTCCCTGGTCACTGTGCCCGGTCACTGTGCCCCGTCTCCCCCCGGTCTCTGAGGCCGCTGAGGCCGCGGCGGGCCCC
>JAHLSL010000054.1:4148264-4173280 GCA_025920805.1 Petroica traversi
GGGATCTGGGAATGGCGAGATATCCCCGGGAATCGTGACATGGGATCCCGGGAATGCTGAGATATCCCGGGAATACTGAGATATCGCCGGGAATCGTGACATGATATCCCGGGAATGCTGAGATATACCGGGAATGCTGAGATTCCTCGGGTCCTGACACATCCCCGTATCCGGCCCCATCCTGGGACCTTGAGATATCCCTGGATCCTGCCCCATCCCGGTGCTGCCCCATCCCATTCCCTGGCTCTGTGATCCCTGTGATCCCATTCTGTGATCTCTGCCTTGAACTCGGCTGAGTTTTCCCCACGCAAAGGGCAGAAAGTTCCGCTCCAGGAGGGACAGCGGTGCTTAAGGCCCTTCCCAGCCCAACCCTTCCAGGCAGGAGGGAGAGCAGCTGGTGGGGAAGCTCGGTTCCCAGCCCTGGAGAAATCCCACCAGGATCCCGCGGCGTGCCCGAGCAGACAGCGCCGCGTTCCCGAGCCAGCTGAGCGGGACCCCGTTGTTGCAGAGCTCCAGCCCCGTCCCTGTTTGGGTTGTCAGCAGTGACAGAGGAACAGCCGAGTCAGCAGATCTGCCTCTCCTCATGAACCCTTTGCTGTCACAGCGCTGCAGCAGCAGAGATGGCTCCTTACATAACCTCCTGCTTTTCCCACAGCCATCCTCCTCCCCAGGGCAGCACGGCACCTCCTGGGTCACCACAGCCAGTCCTGTGCTTGCCAGCAGCCACAGCCCACTCGGACAGCATGGAGCTCCCTCTCCGACCTCTTTTTCATCTCTTCCTGCTCATTGCTTTTCCTCAAAAGTCACCCCAGCCTGTCCCTTGTCATCCAGGAGCCCCAACCCACCATGGGGACACGTGGGTTGCCTCCCGTGGCTCATGGACCTCTTCTTGGCCACCACTGAAGTGCTTTGGCAGGGCTGGGCGTGCCCCAGGGTGGCCCAGAGTGGTCCAGTTAACAAAATTATGGGATTTTGGGGAGTCTGAAAGTTGATGGTGGTTTCCATGAATCCCTGTGGGGGGCAGGGTCAGAGCGGGTCCTGGCTCTGGGACCTCAGGGAGGTCCTGGCTCTCCTCGTGAGTCAGGAGCATCTCCTTGGAGCTCCACGCTCTGGTGGCACCCTCTGAAAGGCAGCAGGTGCCATGTGGGCAGCACTGGCTCATGTTGGAAGCCTCGGGTGGCTGGGAAGGCCTCAGGGCTGTAGGATGGAAGGAACAAGTGCCCCAACTTGGCCAGCACAGCTCCTTCCTCCACTGGAGGATGGCTCTGGCTCTGCAGCCCAGACAGAAACCCCACGAGTCCTCAGGGACTCCATTTCATTCCTACCAGCCCAGAAGCACCAGGTCTGACCTCACCAGTTCCACTTTTCAGAGCATTTGCATTCGTGGCCCATGTCCAAAATCTCTTTTTTTTTTTTCTTTTCAGTGTTCTCTGTGTAACCAGAGCTCATCTGTAAAGCAGCCAGTTAACCCTTTCAGTTCTCTCAAAACAGAGCTATTTCAATGGATTTGCATGGATTTCTCCAGAGAATCAGGTGTGCTGAATGTCCTGTTGCTGTTGGGGTGCACGTGGATGTCAAGGATCGACCCAAAGCTTGCCCTGGCTGCGTCACAGAGCAAAACCTTCGTCACATCCCCGTCCGTCAGCCACGGCCACCTCTGTGCAGAGCCCCCAGACCTGCGTGGCCGGGGGAAACGTCCATTTCCAAGTTCACCACCTTCAAATAAATGAAATTCCACATAAGAGGCTGTGGGGGTGAGGAGATGGAACACAGACACACAAACCAGGGCCCTTTCTGCGGAATGAGGGCAAAAGTCTGGCCTTGTTTATTCTCATGTAAATTCAGAGTAAACCCAGGCGATTTTGTCATCCCGCGCTCTGACGCATTACTGTAAATCCTACTTTCGTAACTCTGCCATTATTTATGAGTATGACTGCAGTGCTGTGTGAGATCAGGGCAGAGTTATGCCTGGTCACGTGGATGTTTTAAGGACCTCACCCTGGACATTTGAGTAGAGGAGACAAAGGCAGTCGATCATCTTCATTTTACAAATAGGGGCATAGGATTACATGATCTGCTGGAGAGCTTGCAGGAAACGGGTGTCTGGTCTGGACAGGAAATGGTTTTCCTGTCCTGAAAAACTTTTCGTAGTAGAGGGGAAAAAAAAAATCCTGTTTGATGTGTGGGGTGAAGGGTTTCGAGGGCAGGAAAATGTGGTTGGTGAGGGTTTCAGATTTGCAGGGAGCAGGGGAGGGATGTGGCCTTGCCAATGCTTGCTGCAAGTCAGCAGCTTTCCCCTGGCTGGGCAATTTATGGATCATCCTGTCCATCAGGGCAGGCAGATTTTCTATCCCTGATCAATGGTGAGCAGGGTGGATTCATGCTCAGCACCTTGAGGTTTTGTCTGCTGCATTGTGCTCAGAGCATGATGGAAAAGATAAATAAGAAAGGGTTTTGAGCAGGACAAGGGCAGTTAGGAGAACAAGCAGGTCTGCAGATGGAAAGCTCTATATGTGCACTCTGTATGTGCTCTATGCAATATCCCCTGTTTAATCACCTCAGGAGGGGGTGGCTTGAACATTCCTGCCCCTTGCCCCGGCCCTGGCTGGCACTGCCCTTTGTCTGGGAAGGGTTTCCCTCATGGCTGTGCCAGCGTTTCCATCTCCAGCCTGTGCTACCTGCTCCTCACACTTGTGGCTCAGTGTGTTGTTACGTGCTCCTATCTGTTGCTGGCATTCAAGGACCCTCCTCCTGCTTTATTCTGCCATATTATTTTCCTGCCTGGAGCTGCAGGGCTGAAATCACAGAGGACAAATGTAAATCCCTGCTTTTCTGCGAGGAGGTCACTTGTGCAGCGTTCACACTGTCCCTGCCTCTCCTTAATCCCACGGCTCTGCACAACTCCTCACCCCCCCGTCTGACTTTTCCTTCTCCAACCACAGCGTCTGCTCAAAGCACGTCAGGTAAATGCAGCTCCTCAGCATCGACCTAGAGGGGGAAAATGACTTTCTAATCTGTTGGAGAGCAGTGTTTCCTTCTCAAATCAGCCTCCTCCTCCCGTGCAGAACCCAGGAACGAGGAGATCTCAGCCCATGTGTTGCAGAACGGCCTTTGTTGTGTGTGGGTACTGCAAAATACCTGGGAGAGCTGAGCAGGTATCTTTCAGAGGGGGAAAATTAGGAAAAAAAAAAGGCAATTAATTAGACTAAATAAACATATATTAGGGTTCAAAATATGCACAGCCGAAATGAAAGTCGCATTCTGGTTCATTAAATCTGAAAAGATTTCACACGTTTTAAGCCTGTAATCATATTCACAGATGCAGCACCCCCTCCCCAACCTGTACCCCCCCACCTCCCTCCCGCAGATTTCACACCTTGGGAATGGCTATTGTAAAAAAAAAAATATAATAAAAAAATAAAATAAAATAAAAGAGCAGAGGAAGGTTTGCTGCTGCAGGGCACGAAAAATCAGGAAAATCAGTGTTTGCTGCAGCATCTCTGTCGTGGCAGCACCGGGCTGGGTTCAGGTGCTCGAGGAGGAGGAGGAGGAGGCACAAAATCTCAGCTCTGCTCTCCTTCCCCACCCTGCTGCCACCCGAGCCGGGGTCTCTCGCTGAGTTCCCCCCCCTGCCTGCAGGCTTCTCCCCCTCCCCTGGAGGCTGGGATGTTACCAGGGAGCCGAGCTGCAGAACATATGGAAATGTCATGCGTGTATATATAGAAGAGGAGCGAAAATGGATGCTCTTGGGCACAATAAACATTAGTGTGTCTGCAGGGGGGGCAGAGAATCTCAGCTTTTGCGCTGCTTTGGTGGATATTTGTCGTGTGGGGGGGCTTTTTTCACTGCTGTTTGTAGCCATAAATGCATGCATATAATTTATTCGAATTAGGAGGTCTGTGGAAGCTGGGAGTTGTCCTTTACGTGGAAATTCTGCTTTATTCCGAAGCGGCACAGTCAGAAAAGAGGATGTTGTGACTGCGTGCCAGCAGATATTTGTAAGGAGACATTTTGAAAATCTGAAGGGAACAGTGTGAACGTTTTCAAGATGTTGGGGCTTGTTCTGGGATACCTTGGTGATTCAGTGCTTCCTTCTGGCTTTAGGTAAAATGAGATCAAAATTCAAATGTTTCTGGAATGCAGAATCTCACCAGCAGCTTTGTGCACCCATTTATTCCTTTTAGTATATTTGTTTCTGATTTTTTTTTTTTTTTTAAAGAATGAATATCTAGTGAAGGTCTCTCTCTGCCCCAGTATGTTTGTGTGTTATTCAACAGGGTGCCAGCTCCCTGGGCTGCAGCTCCCTGTATTCTCCTTTTTCAGGGAAGCAATCCCAAGGAATTTGCTGCATTTACTGGGGAAAAGTAAGAAAGCTCAGCCTAAGATGCCTTACACAGAAACCTGGGTATCATATCAGGCTTTCCGTGCCTGGGTATCTTGATCAGTTTAAGCTGATTAGAAAAAGCTCCTCGGTTCATTCTTGGGCAAGCTGGAAAACGATCCCTGCTTTGTATAATGAAGTATGTTATCTATCCTGCCCTACAATAAATCCAGAGCGGGGCTGCGGGGGGATTGTCATCTGGTCTAAATTAGCATTGCTCTGCTGCTGCCGGCGCAGCCCTGACAGTGCTCACCAGGTGAGGATGTGGCCCATTTAGGGAGCTCCCGTGGGGTTACAAAAGCAGCATTGAGGACCACGGTTTCAGAGGAGGAAAGGAGCCAAGAAAGGAGCAGGACAGCTTGCAGGGAATCTTAAATGACATTAATTGAAATCTTATCACTTCCTTCATCTTAAGGTGAACCCGGGGCACAATAAAGAGCAATTATCTGCCGTCTTCCTTCATCTGTCCCAAGTGCAAGGAGGGGAAGGGTATATCCATCACTCTTTCTGCTCTGTCTTTTTTTTTTTCCTGGAGACAATCTGATATATTTACAGACCTGTCACCCCTTCAAACCCCTCCTTTATGGGAGAGCTGAACAAAAGCAGGTAAAAGCAATGGAGCTTGGAAAAGAGAGGGGCTCTGGAAACTGGAAGTGAAAACGGGGGCTTCAGCCCTCTGAGAAACCACTAAAGGGACTTGAGTTACCACAAGCCGGGGGAATGGCCATGAGAGGTTTGGCTGGAGGGCTGTGAGGTGGCAATTAATCGAGGTGAGCAGAGGGCTGGGGCTCTAAAACTTGGAGCAACCTTTGCTGGGAGCTGAGAGAGGCAGGGAATTCTTAAGAGATCATGGAAATCGGTGCAGCACCCAGCATGGAGACTGCTGCCTGTGTTTTCCCCCAGGTGCCCTCATGAGGTGAGATGGAGCCCATGGTCCCGTTCAGAGCCTTAGCAGGGCTGGCAGCAATCCCTCAGCTCTTAGGAGAGACACAGAAGCTGGATTTCATCTTGGCACAGCAGGAGGGAGATGCTTTCTGCCCTGTCCTTTCATGGTTTCTATTCTGCAAACACACCGAGGACAGCAGTCCTGGGGCTGCTCACTCTGCAGACCCCACTGCTCGGGCAGTGGGGTGGGGATTTTCTCAAATCACAAGAGGAAAACTTGACCGAAACCTTTGAGATGTCTGAGCTGGTGGGAAAGAGGAGCAGAAGGAGCTGGTCCTGCCCAGGAATTTCTCTGGGGCTCTGTGTGGGGCCACAGTTTGTGCTCCCTGCTCTCCCCAGCGGGGTTGAGAGGAGCAGGAAGGGGCAGTGACACCTGAAAGGACCCTGTGAGAGGGGCAGGGTGCAGGCGGCTGGGTTTGGGCTGTGTGTACAAGAACTCCAAGGCCATGTTGCTTTCTGACAGCAAATCGATGCCGCTGTAAACACGAGAACAAAGGAGCTCGCAGAGGAGAGGGGGAAGGACCACGGGAAAGGCAGAGATGGAGAACTGCTCCGCAGCCAGAGCTGGAACAATGTTGGGAAAAGCTGAATGACTCGGGCACCTATCCATTCCCTGGCCAGAGCTGGTGGCTTGCCCATTCCCAAGGCCAGCGAGGAAGGGGTGGCCTCGAGTGGCTGAGGTGTGAGGGCACCGGCCGGGACAGGGGGTGACCCGGCTGCTCCCTCTCCCAGGGTTTAGCAACCATTCAGCCCCCAGGCAGGGGCTGGATGAGGCAGACACTGGACATGTGCAGCTGGTTAGGGCTCAGCGTGCCCCTCCCCTGAGCAGCCCTGTGTCTCATGATGGATATCACTGGCAGGGTGAGTTCCCATTCATTTGTCCCGTGGCTTCGGCACTGCGAGCGGTTTCCATACAGATCCCGCAGGAGAGAATACCGTGGAAAAATGGGGCTTTGGGAGCCAAGATGCTGGGATGTTCTCCTTCCCAGCTCTGCAGCAAAATAGACGAGCTGGGGCCCTGCAGGTCTCAGTTTGGGACGGGGTCTGGCTCCTGAGCCAATGTTGGGGTCACGTCAGTACATGGGTTTGGGGTTTAACCCACTGCAGGATGGTGAGGGGGAATTGAAGGCAGAATCACAGAATTGCCTGGGCCCTGTGCTGTTCCACACGGCACAAACACGGTTTTCCATCAGAACTGAGGGAGTGGGAATGCAGTCAGATGCTTTGCAGGTACAACATGTCATTGCAAGGCTCGGCCCTGCATGAAAGCAGGTTTTCTTATTCGGTTGGGGTTTTAAGTGCAGCTATTTTCTCTGGCTGTCGCTGGGAAGGCCACATGGAAAAGCTTTAAGGACCCATCCAGGATGGGGAGAGGAAAGTTTGGAGCAGCAACTCAGCCCCTGAGCCTGCCCATCTGTAAAGAATCAGCATAACAACGCTTAATGTACTTCCCCAACATGGCAGTTGTGGGCCTTAATTAAAGTGTGCAGAGTGCTCAGAGATCCTCAGATTAAAGGCTGTGTGTACAGTGAATTACAAAAGCAAACAACATGAAATTTTCCATGTGTTGTGCTCGAGCTGTCTTCGTTTACCAGAAACAAATCATTTAATGCACCTCTTGCATGGAGCTTGTTTATATGGGATGCGCCTGTTATTCCAGGAGGAGGGAAATCTGGTAGTTTTGATTATTGCTTCTCAATGCTTTGTCCGCAAAAGGCGTAAAATTTGAATATGATAATAAAATAAAATGGGGTTTTAAACGATATATGTGTAGTTAGCCCTGGGAAAAGCCACCAGTTTTAACAGGCCTGAAAGACAGTGGGAGGTAAATTTAATATAGTATAAAAATAAAGGTAATCTCAGCAAAAGACAAGCGTGGAGCAGTCGCTGGAGTCACCACAGGCAGAGACAGAACATGTTTTGTGTCCAACAATAGCAGCGTACGTGACTTGAAATGCTCTTTCCTTATAAAACAAAATACCCACTGGTTTGGCTTATTAGTGCTAATCTTCAAAGGGAGAAGCAGTGCTGAGGTTCCTGGTTCAATTCAGAAGTTCAGCCCCGCTCTGGCAGCGCTGCCTTGACAAAGTGCCATTGTTGCCCACGGCCGGGGCCGTGTGTGTGAGGTTTAACCTTCTGCATTTCCCCTTTCCTGCTGCACGAGGAATGCCCAGAGCTGCACAGAAAAAAACCGTCTCTGATGTGTGGATTGCACGTGAAAATGCTGCATTTGAACTTGCACTGACTCTGCCCAGAGTGGATCGGGTTAAATGGACTATTACAATGGCGGGAGCTCATCTGGAACTAATAATTTTTGAGGCCACCAAAAGTAAAAAGTAAAAAAAAAAAAAAAAAAAAAAGGTGGGGGGAGGAGGAGAGATCCTTGTGAGTTTGGTGGCCAGTGCCTAAAGCTTCTGCTGCCATCTACTGCACGTGTGGCAGTAGGGCCAGCTGGGAACTGCTCGCTTTGGACCGAACCGGCCAAAAAAACCAGGTTAAAAAGTGAATTATCGGTTCTGGTACAGATGGAGCTGGTTGCCAGCTCTGCCCTCCCGTGAGTGTGGCTGGGGTCTGGCTTGGGGGGTTTAGGACCAGTGCAGAGCATCTGGTGGGGCTGTGCAGAAGGAGAGGAATGGGGTGATTTAATCGCCGCGGGTTTTGGGCTGTGCCCCTTGGCATTGTCACCCCATGGCTCTGTCACCCCTTGGCATTATTGTCTCTTGGCATTGGCATTGTTGCCCCTTGACATTGTCCCAGCTTGGCATTGTCACCTCAGGGCATTGTCCCACCTTGGCATTGTTGCCCTTTGGCATTGTCACCCCATGGCTCTGTCACCCCATGGCTCTGTCGCCCCTTGGCACTGAACCCCCTTGACATTGTCCCCTCTTGGAGTTGTTCCCCCTTGGCATTGTCACCCCATGGCTCTGTCACCCTTTGGCATTGTCACCCCATGGCTCTCTCACCCCATGACTCTGTCACCCCTAGGCACTGCACCCCCTTGGCTTTGTCACCCCAAGGCATTGTCTCCGCTTGGCACCGCCGCCCCTCGCTTAGGATTCACCACCACCACGGCGGAAGTTTTTGGCTCCGTTTCTGGGGGTTTGGGAGGGGCGTTAACAAAATCCCCGATCCATGGCAGGCAGGGAGGGGCTGCAGCACAAATCACCCGCGGAACGGGCGCGGGGTGAGCGACATCTGTTTTGTCTCAGCGCGGAGGAGCGGGGCTGCCGCGGCCCCACCCGCTGGACGCGGCTCAAGCATTACCGTGCTTGGCCAGACAATAAACGCAGCCTATTTATTTATGATGGCTGGACCCTTAGCAGGTCACTGGCACGGTCTCCAGGGGCGATGCATTCGAATCCTTCTCTGGATTTTCCCTCTCCCCATCTCTCCAGGCCGCCTTCTATTCTTTGTGCCTGCTCTCCCGGGAGATCTGGGCTCGGAACAAACAGCCCGCCGTCCTTGTGGCTCTCGCTAGCGAGGTTAAATAAGTTTAGGAGGGAAAAGTACATTTGGAAGTGGTGTTGATGCCGATGAACGAGCCAAACACGCTATTGTCCTCACCAGCTCCGAGCCTGGTGGGGATGTGCAGGGTGCAGAGCCAGGCTGGGCTCCACACAGCTACTGCAGAGTGGGGCTGGATGGGAATCCGAGCTGCTCCCGTGACTGAACACACAACTGCGATTTGGCCTCCAGGCTTCTGTTCCTGGCTTTCCGAGGGATCCCGAGAAAGCCCCGGCAGGGGGGAAGGAAAGCAGTGTCACTTCAGAGCCAGGCTCACCCCGAAGGGCCTGCGGCCTCCAAGGGGGAGCGGGGAGGGCGTGGGGAGAGGAGCGGCGGCGCTGCTCCCCTCTGGAGCTGGGGAAGGGGTGCTGGCAAACAGGAGATGTTTGGCCAGGGCTCCTCTCGGCCTGCGGGGTGTGTGTGCTGCAGGAGCTGCCCGGTGCAGGGGGGATTTCTCACCCACATCACGGCTTTGGGATGCGTTTCACGTTTTCTGCGGTGCCTTTCAGTCCCAGGGCTCAGTGAGAGGCAGTCGCCGCTGAGTTCCTGTTATAGCAAAGAGAGTCTGACCTATTTTGGGATGAGGGAAGCACTCTCTGAACTGCTGTGCCCCATCCTTGGCTGCAGACGAGGCCTGGAGTGACCCTCTCCGCTTGGGCAGGGAGGAATCCTGCCTGATGTTCTACAGAGCCCAGGCCAGGAGGAACCTCCAGCCTCTTCTCCATCTTCTCATTACCCTTTGGCGTCTCAGGCTTGGGGAGATACAAAATGCACAGGCAGCCATTCTCCCAGTGTACAAAAACAATTAAGAACGGCTCACTCAAGCCCTAAATTTCCATTCAGGTTCCAAATTCCTCCTTGGAGGGCGTCTGCTTCCCCTCCACTGGCTACAGAAAGATCCAGGGAAAATAAACCTTCTCTTTGGCCAGGCCAGCCTGGAGGTGAGGGGCTTGGTGACATGAATGTCACTTCTTGGCCACCTCTGCCTCAGGTCCTCCACTCTAAAACATTCCCCTCCTGTACAGCCAGCACCAGGCTGTAGCTTCAGGATGAATTTAATGAACTCCTCTCACTGAGTGCCTTCCTGGCTTCCTTTCCCAAACTGCTGTCTAGTTCCTTTTTTATGACCCTCCATCATCCTGGGATTTTTTCCAGCGCAACCCCACGCAGGTGCTCTGAAAAAGAAGAGGTCAGGTCTGCTCCCTAAATTGATCCCAGGTCTGCAGGGCCTGGAGAGAGAAAATCTTCTGGGCATGATGTCAGCCCAGCTCGGCGAGTTTGAGGATGTGGGCTTCTGGATGCCTATAATTTACAGGAAAGAAATAAACCTCACATCCTGGAAGATGCCATTTTTCTTGCATCCCACACTTGGCAAGTTGGGAGGTTTGTGGTAGGAGCCAAGTTGTTGATGGTTAACATGAATCTTTCCTTCCCACAGAGCTTCTCTTCCTTCCTTCCTCAGGCTGGGCTATCTGGGAGCTCTTGGCTCCTCCATCCTGAAATCCAGCTTGTGTTCTGCTGTGAAACATCCTCAGTTGTTTCATCTTTGCAGCTGAGAAAGGCTAAACACAATCGTTCGGGAGTCTGGCACAAGGCACTGGGAGTGCTTGCTCAAAGGAGGAGCAGTGAGCCAGAACTTCAGCTGCTCCCGCTCAAGATCAGAGCCCTTCTATTCTGCGGAAAGCTTAACCCGTGGTGGGAAGGGATTTTTTTGCTGTATTTCCACTTGGTTTCCCCTCCTACAGGCAGGATCCACATCTTCCCCTCCCTGTGGTGGCAGGAAGCAGCCCCTGGTGTTATTTGGGGGAAAGAGGTGCATTTTTAGGAACAGTGAACCTGGATCCATCTCCTGGATGGCTTTGTGTTCCATCCAAAGCTTCTCCAGCAACTGGAACCTTCCTCCTTGATGGATTCTCATCACAGAGAGGAAAAATGTTAGAACTTGCTGTGGCAATGGCAGGAAAGGATTAGGGCATAAATCTTCCCCACCCATAAAAACCTGCAGGTTTTTCTAGGAGAGGAGGCAAATTTTATTCTATTAAAGTGACACTCCGAGGCTTCAGAGTCACGTCGGTTCCTCCAGCAGAAAGCAGGTGCCTGGGAACGAGGTGGAGCTCCTTGTCCCTCCCTGGGGGGGGAAGGATCTGTAGGAAAAAATCAGCTTCATTGGATGGGGAGAAGGGAACGACTGTTTGTTAACGTTGCCTTGAGCTAAATGTTAATGAAGTGCAACACTTAAAATGCTCGAGCGCCTCAATTATGTCCACCAAGATCACATGTTGCCTTTCCAATTATCCGGGCTGGGAAATGAGGGATGTGTGAGGAGGCTGCTGCCTGCTCATTACCTCTCCCTGCCGGGAGAAATCCGGCTGCATTTTGGCTGCTCAGGTGCTGGCTGGACCGGCACACACCCTGTGCAGGGGCAGGGTTGGTGTGGAAATGGGTTTTAAGCACGGGAAAATAAGGCTGGAGCTGGAGTTGTGCAAACTTGGACAGGCTGGAGATGATATTTGGTGTCTGGGGGTGCTGCTGACCTTGAGGGAAGGGCCGGGCGGACGTGACTGCGTTGGGAATGAGGGTGGCACCTCTCAGGATCTGCTCAATTTTCCTGATTCTCATCGCCCTTGTCCTGTCACTGCCGTTTGATCAGGAGCACTGACAGGGTGAGAACGGCTTCAAACTGACCCAGGGCAGGGTTAGATTGGATTTCAGCGAGAAATTCTTCCCTGTGAGGCTGGGGAGGCACAGGGTGCCCAGATTTGCTGTGGCTGCCCCATCCCTGGAAGTGTCCAAGGCCAGGTTGGAGCCACCTGGGACAGTGGAAGGTGTCCCTGCCCATGGCAGGGGGTGGAATGAGGTGATCTTTAATTTCCTTCCAAAATCGTTCAGTGATTCCATGATCCTGTTAGGTTTTGTAAAACAAAAATATCTTCACCAAAAAAAGTGTCCTTTTTCCTGCACCCGGATAACAATTCCAGAAACCAGAAACTGTTTTGTTTACCCAATCCATTTTTATTATTATCATTAAGTGGGGGGGGAGAAAAATTTGACAGACAAAAATTCCTTCAAAATTGTGCAATAATACATAGCAGAAATCAGTGAATGGAAACGAACAAACAATCAAACAGACAAACAAAAGACACAGAGTAGCAATTCAAACAGTAAAACATTAAACTTCCTTAAAGAACCTGATTAAAAGGTGACACTACCTCTATCAGAGGCTGGCTGCTTGTGGACTGATGCAGGTTGGGAAGGATTAATTAGACTGTTGCAGCTCTTTCCAAGAACAAAGATGCTCTCGGGGTCCAAGAGCAGCTGAGTTATTGCACCATTTCCCTTCTCAAGTCCATTTGAAGGAGACTTGAAAGTTGTTCCAGAAAAGGTTTCTTGGATTGTTTTTTTTTGCTGAAAAAATGACATTTTACTTTCCCATCAGCGAGTCGGTGAAGTTTGCCATGAAATACACTCTGATTCCAAGCATGGAGATGCTCACACTGAGCTCTGCCCTGCCAGGAATGGGAGTTCTGCTCAGGTGGGGGTTCCCCAGTGGATAACGTGAGGCTTTTGGTGCCTCTGGAAACAGGAGGAGTGAAATAACGTGGTGACCACCAAGGTGACCATCAAACACAAAGCTCCTGTGGCCACGAGGCCACAAGATTTGGATGCTGGCACCAGCTCTGCCTTTCTGCTCTCCCCTCCCTGGCTGGCTCTGAGCTTCCAAAAATCTCCATAACTCCATCCCTGCCCAAGGAAAAAGAGCTTTTCCTGGGGCTGAGCCTGCAGCTGTGTCCTGCTAAGGTGGGAGCACCTGGAACAAGCTGGGCTGTGAACTCCAGCACTTCCAATCCCTGCAGGCAGGAGTTTTCACCCCATTTTCCACCCCTCTCTGAAATTTTCCTGGGGTTCAGGCCCTTGGGCAAAGCCCAGAGGGGCTGGAAGCTCCTGCTGAGCTGGTTCTGGGTAAGCCCAGAACGTGAGCTCTGCTCTCGCTGGGTTCAGGGAGCTTTAACAGGGCTGGCAACCCTGGGATGGGGATTATTCAGGCTGAAAAGAGCCTTTTTTTTGGACCTTTAATAGGTCTCCAGCCTGGGAAATGGTACCTCCTTGTCCTTTTCTTGTAAAAACCAAATCCCTGGCACAAAACTGAAAGCCTCACGAAAAGCCCAAGCCAAAGCAAAAGAAGCCTCATGGTCCAAAACCTCAACAGATTTTAGTGTTCAACCTCAGTCTTTTGTTCAAATGGACTTGAGAGTACCCGTGGGCATCAGAAATGGATGCAAACACAAATTAACTGGTGCAAGTTCCTCCTAAGCAGGGTATTTTCCATACCCTTTCTTTTGTTTTGTTTTCCATACGGATCCAAACATTTAAAGCAAACCCAAACAACCTCCTGAAATTCAGGGTAGCAAGGTCATGTCACACTGAGTACTGAAACGAAACCAGAACAAAATATACACATCCACATCCACGTCCCGTATTTACAGCAGAACCCTCCCACCCCCTGGTTGTCTCTGTGAACAAGATTCCGTGCTTCAAAAGTTCATAAAAATATACAATTTTCCCCCAGAACTGCATCGATTTCTCCCCACCTGGAGCCCAGACTTCTCTACCTCTATATATATATATATTTATAAAATGCACTAGCCCTGTGAAAGTTGCTTTGCTGAGAGCACAGTGGTGATTTTTGCAGTGAAGGGGTGGGCTGGGTGGGTTGGGAGGTGACAGTGCTGTCCCCACAAGGGCTTTGCAGTGTCCCCAAACCCCTGGGGTGACTCCACAGAGGGCTCTGCTCTGCCCACGCTGTGTCAGGGAGTTGCATTTAACCAAGAGTGCTGGTTTTTGGAAACAGTTTTACCCCAAATGCTTTGCTCTGCACAAGTGTCCCCGAGCCAGGAGCCTTCCAGAGTGGCCAGGAGTGACCTGTGCCCCAGGAGATGCTTGGAAACCTCCAGCCAAGGGATTTCTGCAGGATAGAAAGTGGTTAAAAGGGTCCCCCTTGGCATCTGGCTAGACAGAGATGGGCTAAACTCTGAATTCTGCTCATCTTTCTGCAGCAGGATTTACCCTGGGGGAGTAAAATATCAGAATTTAATCACTCTTAACCCTCTCCAGAGAGCCACCAGATTTTGGGATGCTACGTTGTGATTTTCAGTTACCTGTGCCAGAAATATTTACTTTATAAGGAAGGGGTTGAATACTCTTTATCTCTGTTTTTAGGCTTCCTCTCCTGCATAAAACCTTTTGATTTATGCTTTTGAGACTGATTTAGCCTCAGGGTCAGAGTCTGGTCTCTCTGTGTAGCTGTAACTCCAGGCAAACTGAGCTGTGGGTACTGCATTGATTTTACTCAAAATTTCAACTCCTGACCAGTACCTGATCCACTGACAAGGTAAAAATATTGCAACTCTGAGAGCTTGCTGCTTATAAAAATCTGATTTTAGTTTGGTCCCAGCTTTGCAGGGGGGGGGAAAAAAAAAATCTGTCACCGAGAATGCTAACAGCAGTAATTGAAAATAGAGTCAGTATTTCTCTAGAGTATCAAACCATCCCGACTTCAACCTCTTTTTATACATTTTTCTCTTGTGAAATTAAACAGATCAGTCGCGTATCAAAACATAGTTGGCCTCTCTCGTTTCATCTGTAGGAAGACTGCAATTACAACTTGATTTACACAGCAAAAATACCTTTGTTTTTTTTTAACAAAAGAACAGTTAAGTGACAAGACAGTGTGCTGTATTTCCTGGTGAGGACTTTTGCATATATCGAGCACGGCCAGGGGAGAGCCCTGAACATCCTCTCCTGTCGTGCTCCAGGGTTGGCAGGTAGTGGTGAGGTTCACATTTCTTTTTTTCTTTTTTTTTTTTTTTTGGTGAAATTCACATTTTTGCTGTCACAAAAAATCAAAGCTCCAAACAGTGGCGAGCAGACATTTTTGCATTTGGCTCTGCAGCCAGTGTTGTGTCTGCTGGGAATGTGTGAGATGAGAAAATAACACGTATGTGCGTGCGTGTGTATTTATGTTTTTTCTGCAGCTGCGGGTAAAACTACAGCTGCTTTTAGGAAAATTCCAATGAGGGAGCATCAAATCCCTGCTGGGGGCCAATTTAATTTAAATGTTCGGTAATTATTGCTCTGTGTGAGTGTGGAAAATCTGGATTTGCACACACTGGAGGCTCCCCCTTCCGTCCCACCACCGTGCTGGCATCTGAGGGAAGCTCCATGGAGGAGGGGTATCCTAAAAATACCTGGAAAATGAGTTTTAAGGTGCAAGTGGTGATTATTTTTTTCAGTGCTGCGGTGGTTGAAAGCTCCAGATTAAATTAAGCCCCGAGTGATGGGCGGGGGCAGCAGCAGGAGGGGTTTGGGCAGCACATTTTGGTGCGGGGATATTTCTGACTTCCTGCAGCAGCAGGAAGAAAAAGTCATCCCTAAAAAAAAAAATGTGCTGTGGTACCTTAAGATTTTTCAAAGATTGGGTCTTTTAAAAGGGAGGAAAACGATGTGAAAATGAGGGGTTTTATTATCATGGCAAGGACAGTGATGGGGATGCCAAGATATGACTGCCTTGCGAGATAAAGTGGCACATGTTCTACACAAGAATGTGTACAATGTCTGACAATTCTGGAAATCTGTTCCGCAGCAGATTTCCCAATAAATTAACACAACAAAAATACTTTCATATAAAACAAAGTCCAAAGGATTTTTTTTTTGTCCTAAAGTAAAAGCAAAACCTTCAGGGACTATATTACTTATCTCTCTCTACATATATAATCTCCTGAATTTTTTTTTTAAATAAATTTATTCTTGTCTTAGAAAAATAAAATGAGTAGCCAATTTAGTCAACGGAAAATATCTCACAGACTTAAAAGCATGCCCAGCAAGCATAGCCTTGTAAGACTAAATTAATGTTAAATCAAAGCAATTTGTTACTCAACCAACCTAGTCTGCAATTCACAGTTGATTACTACAAAGTGTATTCTTAAAATTATTCTTATTATTTTTTTCTTCTTTTTTGGCCCATATAAAAATAACGTATTGCAACTCAAAGTGCATTTTTAAAATAAACAATCAACTATTTTTATCAAATAAAATATTTACACCATTTGGTTTTTTGTACAGTCTGAAATGCGCTTCAGGCGATGACCATGGGGACGTCATCTGAAAATCCAGTTATCATTGGGGCTTCATCATCCTCATCTCCTGGAAAACAAACCAAAAGAGAGCTTTAAGGGGACCCTCAAAACTTTGTATTCGGGTTTTGAGTGATTTGCACTGGAAGGAAGGGTTTAATTTGATACAAATATTGATTGGGAAAACATTTGGTGGTTGGACTTAAGGTCTGTGCAACCTTAACTATTCCATGATTTTGTGATTTGTACTCTGAGATCAAATCCACAGAGATTGTGATGCCAGAGTGGCCCAAACCATGAGGAAATAATTCATTCTTGCCCTGATTTTACATCCTCAATGCATTTCTGAGTGATTTACATCGGAATGAGGGATTTAAACCAGTTGATAAAATGGCTTTTTGGGAAAACTTTTGGTGGTTGAACTTCATGGTCTTGAAGGTCTTTCCCAAGTTGAACAACCCTGTAATTTTATGATTTGTAATTTTAGATCAAACCCACAGAGATTGTGATGCCAGAGTGGCCGAAATCATGATAAAGGAATTAATTCTTGCCCTGATTTTGCATCCTCAATGCATTAAGTGATTTGTATTGGAAGGAGGGGTTTAATTTGATAAAAATGCTTGGCTGGGAAAACTTCTGGCAGTGGGACTTGATGGTCCTGAAGATCTTTCCCAAGTTTAACACCCCCATAATTCCATGATTTGTACAAACCCACAGAGATGGCGATGCCAAACCATGACAAAAGAATTAATTCCTGCCCTGACTTCACATCCCCAGTGCTGTCCCCAAATGCCACCATACCCAGATCGTCCCCTGAGGAGAAGATGGCCGAGCCCAGGCGGGAGCTGTAGTGGCTGTTGGCGAAGGCAGTGAAGCTGTTCTGGAGCCTCCTGTGCCTCATGTAGAGCACCACAAACCCGATGCCCAGGGTCACCAGCAGCAGGAACAGCACGGGCACCACGATGGCAGCCACGTCCGTGCCTCGGCCCGATTTGGTGGCAGAGGAGTCTGCGCCTGGTGAGGGAGGGACACAAGTGCACAGTGTTGGCACATCCAATACCCAAACGCTGTCAGCACATCCCTGAAGGATTTAGGAGGCTTCCCTGAGTATTTTTTAAGGAGGAGGAGGGAAAAACTTCCTGAAGGGGGTTGTGGTCAGGTGGGGGTTGGTCTCTTTGGCCAGGCAGCGACTGACAGAAGGAGAGGACACAGCTTTAAGCTGCACCAGGGGAAATAAAGGTTGGATATTAGGAAGAATTTTTTTTACAAAAAGAGTGGTTAAATACTGGAATTGTCTGCCCAGGGAGGTGGTGGAATCACCATCCCTGGATGTGTTAAAAAATGATTGGACTTGGCACTCGGTGCCGTGGTTTAGTTGAGGTGTTAGGGCATGGGTTGGACTCGATGATCTTGAAGATCTTTTCCAACCCAGGGGTTCTGGGATTCTGTGAAAAGCAGGGACTCACCTGTTCCCAGCTCGTCATAGAGGAGCGTGGCCGGCTCCCCACACATCTGCCCCCCGTACAGGCACCGGGCCTGCACGCTGAACGAGTAGTTGTGGCCTATCTTCAGGTTGGACACCTTGAAGAAGTTCTCCGTGGTGTTGCCCAGGTAGGCCGTGATGTTCATCAGGCTGTCAAACATGTGGATCTCGTAGCCCTGGGGGAGACACAAACCCCACATCACTCAGCTGCACAGGGCAGGTTTCCTCCTTCAAGAAGGGCTTTGGAGCTGGGTTTTCCTCCTGGATCTGGTTCTGATGAGCCCTGCTGGGCTGGGTGGGAGCAATGTGGAGCTTCCTCCAGGAGCCCCTGCTGGAGTGCACTGACCTTGGCCAGTTCAGGGAGGAGAGATTCCCCTTCTCCTGGCCTCAAGCTGTGCCAGGGGAGGCTCAGGTTGGGCATCAGGAGGGATTTCTTCACTAAAAGGGTTGTTAAACATTGGAAAGGGCTGCCCAGGGAGGTTTGGAGTCCCCATCCCTGGGGCTGTTCAAGAAACAACTGGACGTGGCACTCTGTGCTCTGGGCTGGTGACAAGGTGGGGATTTGGCACAATCTTGGAGGTTTTTTCCAACCTAAATGATTCTGGTTTGGTCAGTCTGGTCCACTCTGTCCTTAGCACCCACCCCAGACCACCCAAGCACAGAGTCCAGGAGGGTGACAGCTTTTTTGGTGCAGTTTTCTACCTGCCCACGCTCTGACAGACAACATTTCACAGATTTTCTATCTAAGTCTGAATAATGACAAATCTCAGACTTGCTGGCATGGCAGGGCAGCATCCTATTCCCAGTCCTTTCACACAGGGGACAATTGTCCTTTTCTAGCAGAGTAATTATGTTCCTAAAAGGTGACTGATTTGATCTATCAGCCCCAGAGCCTGAGCCGTGACACGAATTCCACTCTCCTGGAGGGCTCACCAAGGGCAGGATGGATTTCAGAGTCTGTGGAAGCACTGACTCTGCTCTGGGATTTTCTGTAGGACAGGAGGCCCAGCAAAACTTACCCGGCTCTCATTGAAATTGCTTTCCTTCAATGCCAAACTCTTCCAGAAAAGCAGAATGTGGTCGTTTTCTGTGATGATTTTTAAGGCGTCCGGTGCAGACAGGGGGACTGCAAATGGGAAAAAGTGGCAGCAGGTGAGGTTGTAACACTTCTTTTTTAACATTTTTTTTAACATTTTTAGTTATTTCTGAAACTGCGTGGGTTTTTTTAGGGATCAGCACAATACTCTGCTTGGAAGAGGGATGTGCTGTGGCGTGGAAGCCGGGAGGAGTTTTTCAGTGGCACTTGACGGTGGGTACCACCCAAATTTGTGTCTCTCCCATCTCCATTTATCAGGAGAAAAAACCCTGAATATCCCTTGAGAAGCTTCCTCTCCACTGCTGCTGTCTGGGGGTAAAATCTCCTCCCCTGGGGGGCCTCCCAAAATTGGGCTTTGGCTGTGGGAGAGGCCCAGGAGATGCAGGAGCATTTCTGCAGCCTGCAGGCAGCACAGGAGGGGTGGTGTGTCCCTCACCTGTGTTGATCTTCATGCTGGATTCCTTGCTCATGTTTCCCAGCTGGACAATCACGTGGTATTTCCCTCCTGGCTCCAGTTTTTTGATGGTGTACTCCACCGTGCTGTTCCGGCTTTTCACTTTGTAGATTTTATCCGTTTTCCTCACCAAATCTTTCACTGCCACGGCGTAGAGCTGGAGGGGGAGGAAATGGATGGGGGAAAAAAAATCTCACTTTCCTGCAAGCTTTCAGCAAAACACTGGAAGGACATTAGACAGGGGAGGTAAGATTTGATTTAAACCAAGTCTGAGCTTTGGGAAGCAAAATTCCAAGCCTCCCTCTGAATCTCTGCCCAAAATCAGCATTTAGTGATACAGAAAACACAGTTGGTGGAACAGATGAGGGCAGGAGGAAAACCGCAGGTTGTATTTCTTGGTGAATCACAAGGATGCAACACAAACCCCTGCCCTGTCAGAGTTTCCAGCTCTGCTGGGAAGATTTATACCTCCAAACCTTTGCTGGTAAAGCCTGTGGAGCAGAATGGGAGGGGAAAGCTTGCGGAGAACATGACTGGCCTTCAATGGAGCGAGACCTGAGCGTGTTCCAGCGTGGCAGAGAACAGAACTGGGCTTTGTTGGGGCAGCAGGCAGCGCCCCAGCCCAGCCTTGCCCTCCTGGGCAGAACCAAAGCCCAGAAAGGTGTCAGGGCTGTTTTTAGACTTGGTCAGCCACAGATATCCCAAACCTGTCTCTTTTTATTTGTCACAATCCTGAGCCTACGGCCAGTGGGGAGGAAATGAAGATGTCAGAGGTGTCAGCACTTCCACGATGATTTTACAAGGAGCACAGCCCCGCTCTCAGGCTTTCTCCAGCAGGAGAAAGGCAGGGATGTGTCTCTGAGGCAGGACTTTGTGTGCAGGGGGACAGGGGGAGGCTCTGAGAGGCCTTACCATGTCCTGGTCGGGTGAGTCGTAGGGCGATTCCCACTTGATGACGGCGAAGGTCTTGGCGGTGTGCACGGCGTGCAGGTGCCGCGGGGGCAGCCGGTTGTCCGGGATCATCTTCACCACCACGTAGTCAGAGGGGGGCCCTTGGTAGGGAGACATCACCCGCACCTGCGAGGGAGGCACGGAGCTCAGGGCTGGCTCCTGGGGGAGCAGGGTGGCAGGGGACAGGGGACAGGAGGAAGGGAGCCCACCAGGAACAGGTACTGCTCGTCCCGCTGCACCAGCACCGTGATGTTGTGGGCGCTGGTGGTGCTGTTGTGGGGGCTCCTGTACAGCTCCAGGAAGGACGTGGCGTAGAAGATGCCGTAGACCTGAGTGGGGAGAGCACAGCAGGGATGGTGCAGGTTTGGCACAGCCCAGCATCTGCTGGCTGTCACTTTTTAGGGGCATGAAGCAAAGACTCTTTTCCCTCTGGGCCCTTTTTCCTGCTTTTCCCTCTGGACCCTTTGCCCTGCTTTTCCCTCAGGACCCTTTTTCCTGCTTTTCCCTCTCTCTTGCCCAAGTTCAATCTTGCCTTTGAACTCCCAGTCCAAAAGCCCTGAGCTCAGCTCAGGTAACAGTTCAGTCAGAGGCTGCTGGAGCATCGTGCTGCCTGTGTTTGAGCCACTTCTCACTGCCACAAACAGCCCAGGAGCCTTTCTTTGCTTCCATTCAAAGGGCAGCTGTTTCTTTCCCTTATTCCCCCCCAAATTTTCAGGGCGTTGGAATTCAATCCAAACAAATAATCCTGATTTCAGGATTCTGGTGCTGCTCTGAGGGTGGCTGCTGAGGGAAGGGTTTGTGCCTTACCACATTCCTGGGGCCGGTCCAGCTGCATTCCACGGCCGTCTGGTTGATGGCCTTGGCCTTGAGGCTTGGGGACGCAGGCCTTGTGCCACTGGTCACCACATGCACAAAAGACAGAGGGCTGTCACCCAGCTCCGTCTTAGCCCAAGCAGAAATTTCATAGGGGGTGTGTGCTGTCAAATTGGCCACTGAGCAAGAAGAGAAAGGGGCACTATTAGGTGAGGCAGAGAGCACGAGGGAAGGGGCAGCATCAGCAAACAGACAGGAGCTGCCTCCCCTGGGCTGTGCTCTCATTGCTTTGCAGTCATTTCCTTTCTACAGAAGCACCTGAGAGTCTGGGATCCAACCCAGCCTGTGTTTTTTCTGTGCCAGGATGGTTTCCCACACCCACGCTGAGGTTTTCCCAAACCAGAAATGGGATTAATAGGGACATGTGCTGTATGCAAGCCCAAGAAATCCTTGTTCTGTCTCTACTCCCTTTGGCAGATTTGAGATGGAACAATAAACAAAACCCCATGTGATGAGAAAGGACTAGTGCAGCTCTGGGGCTAAATCCCAAATCTGCTTGAAATCGCAAGCCCTCAAAACAGAGGATTTGCTGCTTTGTCCTGTCCAAATTTAAACAGAATTGTTTAAACAGAAACTACCAGTCGCAAAAATAAAATAATCCTATAACCTCCCATAAATCCTTCTGCTTGGTGTTGACCAAAGCAAAACTACATTTTGTGCAGAATTTACCTTTTTGGATGGATTTTTCTCCTTCTATGACCAGAGTCCTTTTCTCCTGCCTGTGGGTATCGAATGTCCAGTAGATGTTGACCACGTAACCACTGACCTGTCAAGCCCAAGGACACAGAGCCCAGATCAGCTCAGCTGTGTTTGCCCATAGGGAACCCCTGACAGTCTTTGCATTGTATTTTCCATCCCAATTAAGAGCCCCGGGGCAGTTTGGGAGCTGTAAGAAATGATTTGGCACGAAATAACTGGTAATTGCAATGCTTCAGTGGGTGACAGCTTCTCCCAGCCACTCTTCCACCATTTACCCAGCTCAGCTGGGAAGGGAAAAACTCTTACCTTGATATTTGTGGTCATTTTTAGGCTGAAACTCACGGAGTCCTCGCTGTAGCTCTCAATGTGGATGACAGGGGGAGGGATGACTGGGAGGAAAGAGAGAAAAGACCTGTGAGTACAGCAAAAAGCAATAAAAATATTTATTGAGAGGAGCAGAGAAAATAGAGCTTTCTGTGGTAACACCCAGCTCCCAGACATGTTCCCCTCAGAGCAGACACTGACATCATTTTTGAAGAACCTAAAAACTGCTTTATCTGTGCCTTGCTCAGTGCAGGCTGGAACTGGAGGGGTCTGGGCCAAGGGATTTCCCTCTGAACTCAGCAGGATGAGCTCCTATCCCAGTTCTCAGCTCCGAGGAGCTGCTGAGGGAGGTTGGGAGCTGTTGGTGCCCAACTCTTGTACAAAACCTGAAGTCAGAGCTATTTCTGTGCTTTTCACCCTTGCTTTTCCAACCATCAGGTAATTCACATTATCTGAATCCTGCACTTGGAGCAGCCTGGTGTTTTCTTTCCCTTCTTTCATCTAACAAATCAGCAGACAATTCTGACGCAGGGACATAAGTTTGGATGAAAAACTTGGCGTGAGCACAAACAACTTCAAAAGGCTTTTCTTAAAAAAAAAAAAAACCAAAAAAACCCCAAAAAACCCAACAGGTTGGGGAGGAAATAATTTACTGTGCAATTTGACTTTATCTGCTGTCAGGCTGTGATGTTGTGATGGTGCTGGGGAGCTGTGGTTGTTTTTTGTGGTCTAAACCTACAGGAGGAGCCACAATAACTGTCACCTAAGAGGGAGAAGGATGAGCCAGCATCCTTTTAGTGTGAGAGTGATGGAGTTGGTGATTTCTTGGCTGTCTGAAGGCAAGATTTGGCCCTCAAAAGTCTGAGGGAATCTTTCTTCAGGCTCCTCACTCACTTCCAGGGCAGCCCTGAGCCTCAGAGCTCAGAGGAAGAGTAGAGACCCCTCCAGATGTGCCATTGAGCTCTGAGACAGCTCAGGCTGAGTGAAAAAGTCACTTTTTACAGGGGTTGAACAGTGCGAAACACTCAGCAGTGAGAATAAAGCCCAGAGAGGTGGCTTTGGATGCTGCTGGTGTGTTTCAGGCTGAAACTGTGCCTTTTTGTCCCCTTCTCTGGCTGACCCAAACAACAACATTTACCTTTGCCTTTGACGGTGGTTATGGATTTGGGCTCGCTCCAGTTTCCCACCCCTCGGCTGGTAACTGCAGCAACCTTTGGAGAGGAGAAGGTGAGGGGATATGAGCAACATTTTAGAGAGCAAACCGAGCAGGAGGTTAGAGCAAGGTTAGGGACCTGGCGGGGCTCCTGGGAAAAGGACTGGGAGCAAACAATAGCTTAATTACTTGGCAATAAAATGCTTAATGCAGAGATAAAGCCGAGTGCTTAAAGTCAATTAAAGGAATCTAAGAGGAGGGAGGCGCAGCTCTTTGCAGATAACTGCTCTCTCTCTTCCTTGCGGGGTCCATCGAGATAAGGAGCTCCATGAAGGAGGTGAGAACCACGCCAGGGAAGTCCATGCAAGCCCTGAATCTGCTTCCAAAGGCTGATTTGGGGATGGATTGTACTGGGGAGGAATGGCACGGGAGGAAAGGCTCCAACCCTGTGGGAATAACTCTGATTTGGAGCGGGGAGTTTGTCCCACCTCGCAGTGAACTTCCCCGAGAGCTCAGGAGGATGGACAAAGGCAAAGCACACATTTCCCAGGGCTCACTGTGCAGACTTTCATTTCCTATCCTTATTACTTCTGTCTATAATTACCCAGCCTCTCCCCTGAGCAGACATTCCCCACAGGCAGATCTGCTGCTTTTCCCACTGATACACCAAGGACCAAATTTATCTCTGGCCCACATCCAGTGCAATTGCAGTGACATTGGAATGGGCAATTAGCTGGGAGGATTTTGTAATCCAGCCTGGCCTTCTGGGACAAAAGGAGCAAATCAAGGGCCTTGGAACTATAGACATTAGCAGAGCAAATGCCAGGCCCCTGGTGTAGGTTGGCATTAAAGGGCAGGGCTTTAACAAGATGGTTTTTTAGCAAGTTCTTGGCTGTGCAGGACTTGGGCCACTCAGTAATCAGAGCTTACTCAGGAGAGATTTGGAAATACTCTGAGAGAGCGTTTTTGAAATACTCACTCTGAGAGAGAGCTTTGGAAATGCTCACTCTGAGAGGGAGTTTAGGAAATATTCACTCTGAAAGAGAGTTTAGGAAATATTCTGAAAGAGAGTTTAGGAAATACTCACTCTGAGAGGGGGTTTAGGAAATATTCACTCTGACAGAGAGCTTTGGAAATGCTCACTCTGAGAGGGAGTTTAGGAAATACTCACTCTGAGAGAGAGCTTTGGAAAGACTGACTCTGAGAGGGAGTTTAGGAAATACTCACTCTGAGAGAGAGTTTAGGAAATATTCACTCTGAGAAGGAGTTTAGGAAATGCTCACCCTGACAGTGTAGAGAGTGTTGACCTGCAGGTTCTTGATCTCCGTGTAGTTTTTGGTGGTCCTGAGGGATGACCACTCCTTGGATCCACTGCTGCTGTATTCCACCTAGGACACCAAAACAAGGTGTGAGGGCTCAGAAACACCACAGGCTCACAGGTGGTGGGACAAAATATCAGCAGGAAGAAGCACAACAGCTCAGAAAGGGAGAAATTGAGAACTCGAGGGCTGTGGGGCTGCCTGGAGCCCTGCAGCATTTCTTCTCTCAATTTGCCTGATGCTCCAGGCAGATTTTCTCCCCAAAATATCCCATTCCAGGCCCATCCCTGTGCAGCTGGCTGTGAGCTGCTGTCCCCACACTGCCCAGCTGGGCTGGACTCACGATGAATTCCCGGATGAGGCCGTGGGCATTCGCAGGGGGACTCCACCAGCCCATCACCACCCCCTCAGCTTCTTTCTTCAGGGTTAGCTGAAGGTTGAGGGGAGCATCTGGCACTAGTGAGAGAAAGAGAACTGTTAGTGACAGCCCCAGTGCTGTGGGGAAAAGCAGAATTTCCCTGAAAAACCAGGACAAATGGACGGATGGCCCTTTCTCCTGATGCCAGAATGATTTTTGTCTTTTCTTTTCTATCCCTTTTACACAGTTCTGTGTATCCACAAGCATTACCATGCACACTTGTAACCCTTTATTAGTTCAGTACTTAGTGTTTTGTAAGTGCCCTGCAGGCCCTGAGGCTGAAGAG
>JAHLSL010000054.1:4185690-4202129 GCA_025920805.1 Petroica traversi
AGTGGCAGAGATATCACAGTGTCACCTGCCAGCCCAGGACAGAGCACAGGGATCTCAGTGTCACCTGCCAGCCCAGGACAGAGCACAGGGATCTCAGTGTCACCTGCCAGCCCAGGATAGTGACACAGGGATCTCAGTGTCACATGCCAGCCCAGGATAGTGGCACAGAGATCCCAGTGTCACCTCCAGCCCAGGATAGTGACACAGCAATACCAGTGTCACCTGCTTTGGGTTCAGACCCTCTTAGGAGCCAGCTCTGCAGGGCTGAGTGCTGAGATCACCCCTAGGAAAGCCCAGAGCCATCTGCTCCAAGGAGTTTGAGCGACTTTAAGAAGGAAATATTGGCCTTTAAGGGACACATCTCATCCAAGTGGTTTTGGAGTCTACCTAAGGATGTGGGTTACACCTCCAGAGTGCCTCCTGTCCCCCCAGTCTCCTTCACAGGCTGGCAGAGCCCTTCAGCGGTGCTGTACCCATCTGAAAATGGATATAAACCGCACACGGGGTCAGCACTGCCTTGGCACAGCCCAGACAGAATGGTTAAAGGAGGACAAAGCTGGTGCAGCCCTGAAATCCTGTGGTTTTTCGGTCTACACAACCCTTTGATGGAAAAGCTGTGATCTGTGACACAAACGATGAGGTGCCACCACAGCTGAGTGCCCTACGAGCTCCCTCCCTGAAGGGGAGCATCTCTCCTGGCAGCCAAAAAAGCAGAATATACCCCTCATGAAGCTCCTGACTGTGCCTGAGAGCCTCGAGCCCTGCAGGAATGGGGATAAATTCAGGAAATGCAAGCCAGGATGGCCCAGTGGCCCGGGAACCTGTGGGGGATGAAGACATTTCTAAATCCCAGGCAGGATCATTGGCTCAGTTACCTGTTGTCTTTCCTCTGTAAAAGATTTTCATGTCCATGATCCCATTCAGTCGGCCCACCAAGATCTCCATCCTGGAGCCGCTGTTTTTGGATGCTCTGAAAATGCTCAGCTGTGACCAGTCGTTCCAGTAGATCTCATTCTGAAACACAGGCCTGGCCCTTAGTGCGATGTGAGCCCGTGATCACCAGTGCCTCCTGCACTAATCACCCTGGATGTGGGGGGACACTGAGAGGGAAAAGTGTCCCCAGCCCAAGGGGAAGAGGAAGAGGAAGGCCTGAGGTGGGATTTGAGCAGGAATGGGAGTGACAGAGTGATCTGAGTGGCAAACAGGGCAGTGCAGCTGCTTGGGAATGTTGGTCCTGGGTTTGACTGCACTTCCCTGCACTTCAGGGATTTGTAGGAATGTGCCAGGAGCAGAAAGGGAGCAAGAATTGCAGAAAGAGGGCAGGAATTGTGCCTGCTCCAAATCACATCCCTGTCTTTCAAACTCAACGTGCTCTCTGCTCCTCCAGCACCAGCCTCACGCTACGGAAAAAATTCCAACGGGGAAAACAAACCTTAAATACAGCAATGGCATAGGGGTGAGGGAGGCTGTCCAGGATCACAGATCTCTGCATCCCATTGAAATCCACCCTCTCGATCCTGTCCATGTAGGCTTCAGTCCAGTAGATCCAGTGGTCATCCACAGAAATGCCGTTGGGCCACCGCACGCCCTCCGAGACGATGCAGCCGGCCAGAGACCCGTCCATGTCACTTCTGTAGATGCCAGCCCTGGAGTCGCCCCAGTCTGTCCAGAACATCAACCTGGAGCAGGCAGAGAGGTCACCCTGAATCCTCGCAGAGCAGCTCATCAAAAGGAAGCAGGTTAGGAGAGGCAGAGGTTGGAATGCTCTGCATTCCAGATCTCCTGCACGAGGAGCTCTGCAATTCTAATGGACGTCACCAGCAGATTTATGAGCAGATTTATGAGCAGCTCAGAGGCTTTTGAGCTGCTGGCTCTGTGGTGGGAGTGCAGCTGCAGGTTACCTTGCCATGAACTGCTTTGGTTTGTCAGGGCTGCAGCCGAGGCCAAACCCCAGGAAGATGTAACTTGAATTCGAGCACAGCTCAGTTTCTCACGCACCACTGCAGCTTCCCCCACTGACCAGACCAGTTTTGCAGGCAGGAAAAATCATTTACTAATGGTTATGTATGGGTAGGAAGGAATAAACAGTTGATCTGTGCTCTGAGGGTGTTGCTGCCTTTGTTGGGGACACAGTGGTGACAGCAAGCTCCACGGGGCAGACTGTGCTGTGCCTGTCCCCCATTTCACCTCGCCACGCTGTCCCCCCTGAGGAGGACGTGGTGAAGGATCAGCAGCTCCTTTAGGGAATGGCAGGGAAATGCTTGTGAGGTTTTCTTTCTTACCCATCTCGGGGAACCAGAGCCAGGGCTCTGGGGCGCTCCAGGATCGAGGAGTTGAGGACAGTGAGTCTCAGGTCTCCGTCTGGATTGGCAACCTAGACCCAAAACCAGACCCAGGACAGGGGTGTTTGCCACGGGCACTGCTTGAAGCGACACGAAATCTGAGGTGGGCAATTATTGCTCCTTAATAAAACGTGCATGCCAGAGCTGTACCTCGATTTTGGGAATCCCAGCGTTGACCCAGTAGAGCAGCTGGCTGAGGGGTTCGAAAGCCAAAGCTTCCACTGTTTCCAACCCGGTGCTTATGATTATTTCCTGCCCAGAGCTGCCGTTGAGACAGAGACGCTGGGGGGGAAGAAAACAAACAAATAATCAGAATAAAAGACGAGGAACTGCCTCAGCCTGAAGGTCAGGTGACAGACAGCTCGGAGGGCAGAACAAACATTTGCATTTCAGGGTGTGGATGCAACACCCGGGTTGGCAAGGAGGCGATGCCTCCCTGCTCGTGGCTCACCTGGATGATGTCCAGAGTGACATCAGCCCAGTACAGGCAGTTGTGCTCGTAGTCAAAATCCAGGGCCACAGCCCCCCTGAGCCCGGCCAGGGGCAGCTCCTCGCTGAGCCCTGAGGCGAGGTCGTAGCGGTGGATGGAGTAGCGGGTGGCGTAGAGAATGAACTCGTTCTCCTCTGCAACAACAGTGCCTGACTTAGTGGCCATTTTCGGCTACTCGAGGGGCAAAAACAACGAAAAAAAGAAAATAGCGGGTGTTTGTCAGCCCTGGTTTTTGCACCTCGGGGAGGCAAAGAACCTTTGTCTCAGTGGGATTAGGTTAATGGGAATGTGGCAGCAGCCTCACATGGGGCCGGGCACACACTGTGGGCATTGTCTGCTCCAGGAGGAGGAGGTGGAGGTGGAGGTGGAGGAGGCACTGCCGGCAGAACCTGCCCCGAGCCCTTCCTTCCCACTTTAGTGCTGCCAGTGGGAAACAAAATACTGATCTCCTCTTCCTCAAAAAGAGAGAAAAAAAAAAAAAACCAACAAAAACCATTTTAAAAAGTGGGAGTGATGCAAATCTGCAAGTCCTCAGGGACACCAGCCCCGCAGGAAATATCTCAGAGTGGGTTTTGTTCCCGAATGGAGCCAAGTCCAGGTAATGGGATCCTGGTCCAGGACAAAGTCTCCGGGGCTTTATCCCACCACTGGTCAAGTCCAATAATGCAATTAATGAGCGGAGCTGATGGCAGTAAGTAACTCTGGCTGTGCATCCCTAATGAGATTATACGGAGATATGAAACAGATACTGTACATGAAAGTGTTACCATGGAGCGAGGCGGGGACGCTCCGCAAACACTCTGGGAACACGGCACTTCAAAGGCCGGCCCGGTGGGGACCGCAGGTTTATTTTGCAATCAGCAGGGCCCTTCTCAGCATGCCCAACACAGCTCTCCAAATAGCTCGAGAGGGCTCAGAGGGGTGAATAACGTGTCAGAGTGAAGCTGAGTGCAGCGCTGGCAGCACTCCCGGCGCAGGGGATGCTTCCCCGAGCTCTTTCACACCTGGAATATCTTTTGCGCCCTAAAAAAAATTCAGGGCAGTGCAAGGGAATCTGCTGCCGGTGGGTCTGGCTGCTCTGCTCAGCTCCCCAGCCCTTCCATGAGCCCCTGCCCTGCCTGGGGCTCTGGGGCTGCAGCACGGCAGCAATGCTGATCACACAGCTCGTGACGGCAGATTAAATTAAAGCTGTAATGAGCAGAATGCAAATAACTCTGGCAGAGCAGGGGCACGGGACTGCTACAGTGCCTTGTACGTTCCAGAGGAGAAAATGAGGATGGAGGGGTGATTTCTGGCAGGCAGAGTGTGAGGGATGAAGGTCTGCCCTGGTCTGGCCCCAAAGGGCCATCGTTCAGCTGCCCACGGTGGCTGTCTCAGGGTGGGATCTTCCCAAGGGGACCTTCCCAAGGATGGGGGTGCCTTTGATCTAATTCCTGCCTTTCTGGTTGGGTTCAAGCCAGCTACAGTGAGGACGTGACCAGGATGAAAGGGTTCCTGCCCCTGAGGGCTTCAGAGGGCTCTGCACCCTGGGCAGACACTGCTTCCAGCAGGACCCTCAGCAGCTCCGGCCGCAGGACAGGAGAGGGCGATTTGTAACCCTCCCAGGCTCCTGTGTCACAGGTTTTGTCTGAGAGCCTTCTGGGACTCTGTGCCTGGTCCCTGAGGCACCAGCCCAAGGCTTTATGAATGGAGCCCTTGTGCCCAGAGCAGATCCTGCACACACTCACCCGCCAGCGGGCACGGCACCAGCTCCCCCTCCAGCCGCGACTCGATGTCTCCACCCGAGCAAGTGTCCCCAGAGATCTTCCTGTAGCTGCAACACAAGAGCCAGGCAGTTTATTCCACGGTAAAAAAATCCCAAACCAAGGAACAAAGCACCATATGCAGCCAGAACGAGCTGTGGTGTTTAATTGCCATGTACACCCCAATGTGCTGCCGCTTTTGTGGGGTTTGTGGTAGTTTGGGGGTTTTTTAATCACCAGTAGGGCGAATTCTGGCACTTGGAAGATGAGGCTGCCCTCCCAAGCCCAGCACATACCCTCGAGTCTTCTTGTAGGTCGAGCCAACAGGGCAAGGGACTGGTGGGTCATAGGGCTTCCCAGCAAACTCAGGGTCAGGGACACAAACTTCTAAGGATAAGTCATCGCTCAGTTTGAAGCCAAAATCACTGCAAGGAGAAGAAAGTTGTGGGGAGGCACAGGGAAAAGCAAAAAATACAGCCACACTATGCTGTGAGTCTATTTTTTGCACAGAATTTTTGGGAACCCGAAGTGACCATTCATTTACTATCAGGATTTATCTGCACAGAACATCTCTGAGCCATTTCATGAACTCTTTGCAGATGAGCTTTGCCTGTGGCTGGGCAGGCTGGGGAAGCTGAGGCAGAGCTGAGCCAGTGTGCTCTGCAAAGCTGGCTGCAAGCCCCAGCCCTGCTGCTTGGCTGGCTCGGGTCACTGCTCTGTCTCTTGGCTGGTCCTGCTGCTAAAATGGGAGTTACAGTGCGGCTGCTCTTTGGGAAATGCTGTGGGGGAGAGAGGTTTTGTCAGTGTGGTTTTGCAGGGCTGAATTCTGGGTCAGGACCCCACCAGCCCTGCTCTCAGTCCGCTCACGGTGAGCCAGATTTGGTCTCAGCATCAGACAAGAGCTGTCTGGTGTGAGCTCCACTGAAAGCCCAGTCCCTGAAAGGCCGTTCCCTTTCTGACCCCAAACCTTTGCATCGGGCTGCCAGAGCCTGTTTCCTGATCCTGAAAGCTGTGCAGAGCCAGGATTATGGGAATTGCAGTCAAAGGGCAATAGCAGGGCCAGCTGCACCCCTGTGGCTACAGAAGCACCAAGATTTTTAGTGGAGGATCTCTGTGATGGGGAATTATCCATTATTGTTTGGAAGGTGATGGATTAACAATACTTCCCTCTTCCATGGAACCTTTCAGAGGCTCCCAAAAGGCTCTACAGACATTAATTAAGTCTCATGCCCTGTTATTAATGAAAGGATGTTTTCAGTCTGTTTAGCTTCCTCTCTGCTATAAAATGAAGCAGCGACACTCCAAGCCACATAAATTGGATATTTGTTCACTCGGAGCGATTGGTCACAGATACTTATCTTGGATTTACAATCCAGACTAGAAGAAATTAATTGGTATTTTACCATTCAAAGTCCTCCCTCGTACAAGAGCAGTTGGAGACCATGACAGGCCTGTCAAAATCCTCCCCGTTGAAGCAGGTGGCATGAGGAGTCCTCCTTTTGAAAACGGTTTTGTGCCCCAGCAAACATTCGTTGCCTCTCTCGTCCGAGGGTGACCACAGCTTGTAGTCATTCTCCGTGCAAGGGACCCCTGAGAGGAGAAACAGGCTTGGGGAACAGAAAGGTGCAGCTTTTGCAGCACCCCAGACCAGAGGTTTAAAGGCAGAGAGATGAAAATGCCCCTGGTGCCCAGGAGTGCCAGGCGTGCTGGCATCCACAGGAACGCCTCTTCTCCCAGGTACCACTGACAGCAGAGCTCAAGCTGTGCCAGGGGAAGTTTAGGTTGGACATCAGGGAAAAATTCTTCACTAAAAGAGTGGTTGGGCACTGGAATTGCCTGTCCAGGGAGGTGCTGGAGTCACCATCCCTGGAGGTGTTTCACAAAGCCTGGATGTGGCACTCAGTGCCAGGGTTTGGTTGATGAGGAGGTGTTGGGTCACAGGTTGGACTGGATGATCTTAAAGGTCTTTTCCAGCCTGGTTCATTCTGTGATTCTGTGATTCCCTCCCCTCTGCACCCTCCTCTGGCACAAAACCTGCCCCAAAGTGCAAGGCCCCAGCCGTGTCCCACAGGGAAAGGCAAGGCAAGGAGCATTCCAGCTGGGAGCGTGCGGCGGTGACAGGAGGGAACAGGCAGCTCCCTGGCAGTGACAGCAAATCTGAATGAAGTCGTTCTGGTTACCAAACAGATCCGTTCCCAACAAAACGTCGAGGGAATCAGTGATAAATTTTAGTCAAGCAAATTCCTCTGCTGGGTTTAACTGCGCTTTGATTAAAATGCTGCCTCGCAATCAAAGCTGAAATGGGTTATAAAACATTCATAGGCACAAGCCTTCAGAAGGAAGTTTTTTTTTTCTCCCTTTTCTTTTCAACAAATCCCTCAGTGAGGAGGGAAGGAACACAGGGAGAGCACAGGGAACAGGAGTGCCTTCCAAGGGGGACATGAGACACTTGGGACAGGAGGTCATGCCCTCTCTCCCACCTGCAGAGCCACCCCAGAGCTGGCTCTGCCAGCTGTCCCCTTACCCAGCACGTCAGTGGTGTTGATCTGCAGGATCAGCCAGCTGTGGCCGTTCTCCTTGTAGGAGCCAAAGATGGTGAATATGGTGCTCTTCTCGCCGGGCTCGGTCAGGAGCCCGTACACAAACACCGGCTTCTCCGAGAACGTGAAGACTTTCCAGGTTTCCCCTTCGTTTGTGCTGTACCTGCACCAAAAAAAAGGAGTTGGGAGAGGTGCCAGGGGCATGTCCTGCCTGCTACAGGGCACTTTCTGCCATCCCCAGCACCAGGGGCAGTCCCTGACACTCACTTGAGCTGGTCGGTCTCGGTGCCCTGGGCGATGGCCACCAGAATTCCACCGTGGTCACCCCAGGTGTAGTAGTGGGGTCCAGACAGAGCCTGCAAGAGAGACAGTGCTGAGGGCTGATCAGAGCTGTGCTGAATGAGGGGAAATGGCTTTGTCAGAAACTCTGCCTGACGCGAGCTGATGCTTCAGCCTTGGCCAAACCAAAGATCTGGAGGCACCAGAGATTCAAGTGTTTATGGGACACCATCTGCAGATGAGAACAGCCAGCCCATTTCCCCCAATAGCTGTAAGGGCTGCCCTGAGCCCTGGACTCTGCTCCCCCTGTGCTTTGTGCAGGGACTGAATCGGTGGAAGAAGTGCCATGACACAAGACCAGAGCCCCTCTCATTTGGCACGTCTGTGAGGCTTTCCTGACACCCAGCAGCCACTCGGGGCCTTCCCAGGCCTGCAGGGAAGTGTTGGTTCTCAGGCCGTGGAAGGTCTTGTGAGTGTTCAGAGAGAAGCAGGGCCTTGGCAGGCAGAAACAAGCCCTGGGGACAATTCATCCATCCATCCCATGGAAAGAAGCTTGGATTTCACGCTCCCTGAAACCTCCAGCAGATATCCAGCTTTGCTTTCCCATGCAGGGAGCCCAGAGCACCTCGGGATGAAAGCAGGGAGCATGTCCATGTCACACCCTGCTCACAGGACGTGCCGTGACACCTGGGGATGTTCCTCCACAGGGCACTGAACGCATTGTTCCTTTCTTCTCTGGGCTGTGAAATCACCCCAGCGAGCAGCAGAGCAGTGAGACTCCCAGCCTGCAGCTGGCCAAAAGCAGGGGAAGGAGTTGTGGTGCTGCTTCTCAGCACTGCTGGGTCACTCTGCACCTCTGCTCGTGACACAAAGACCAGTCAGGAGCTTGGTGCTGGCACCTTTGGGTCAGCGCTTCCTCAGAACGTTTTAACTGCACTCCAAGGCAAACTCGGCACCTGAAAGTCTCCACTTTTGGATGTCCTGCCCCATCTGTGATCTCCTGCCCGGCTGCAGGGTCCTCAGGGCTGCTCTCCAGCTGGGTTTGGAGCCAGCAGCAGCCTCTGAAACAGCTTTGACAGCAGCCAGACCTGTGGTGTGGCCCAGCACTGCTGCCCAGACCTCACCCTGACCACGCAGCCCTCGCAGGGGGAGAAGGAGGCTGCTCCATTCCCGGGATTAAATAGCTTGCAGATGTTGGGAAACCACATTACACAGGCTGCAGAGTGCACAGGCAGCCCACAAACACTGCCACAGACCAGAACATCCCCTCAGCAAACAGCAGCAAGCTCCCCATAAACCCAGGGCAGCGTCCCTTTTTTCTGGAAGAAACCAGAGCCTCTCCAAACTCTCTCACAGACAAAGTCCTGGCTGCCAGTCCCATCTAAAACAGATCAAAAGGCCTGTGCTGAGGGAAAGTCCTGCCAGGAGAGAAGGAGAAATAGAGGAGGGAGCTCTCCTGTGTTTGAATCCATCAGTTTTCCTTCCTTACCAAAAAACTGAATTAAGGCAAACCCAGGACACATCTACACCACCGGTTCACCTCCCACCACCTCATCCTTCATCTAAAGCTTTTTCCCTCATTTTAAGGCACTGAGCACCTTCCAGCTCTTGGATTCATATGAAATCACTTTAAATGAAACTCATCCAAATTGCTGACAGAATTCCTCCTGTTCCCCCAGCACCCTGGCAGGTGTAAGAGCAGCCTTACCTCTCTCCACCTTGCTCCAGCACTGCTCGATATATAAACATTGGTTTTCCTTGCCATGTTCTTGCCAACGGAACCTGGGAGAATGGGAGAAATCATCCTTCTTGAGGAATGCAAAGTGATTGCTTAAAAGGAAGCCAGACACCTACAAACTATTTTTGTCTGCAATTGAGGAGCTGATTTTTCACACCGTAAATTAATCCCTTCAAAAGCAAATATTTCAAGGACTATTACAAGTTTTGAAAGCAGATGGGGGAAAAACCCATGGCTACAAACACGATTAAACAAAATGTGTGCGTTCTTCAGCACCAGAGCGAGACAAACAGGAATTTCTGAATCTTCAAGGAGCCCTTCATGAGGATCAGGGAAGAGGATCAGAACGAAGCAGGTTTCTCACATCTCTGCTGCAGTGAAATGCTCATTCTGTAATTACTGTACGGGGACTGCAGCAGAGAAAGGACAGCAAAATGCACCATTTAAGTGCAATTTATAACCTGCTCGGACTAAACACTGCCAAGCTCCTCGTGTCCTGACAACAACACCCTCCAAGCCAAGGGAAAAGCTGTACCAGTGGCAATGATCAGTCCTGGCGCCGACTCCTTGGAGAGAATGGGCATCCTGCGCAGCTGGAAATTCAGCAGCTGGCTCAGGCGCTGGGCCAGGTGGAGAGAGCAGCCCTGGGACAACTGGGAAAGCACAACAGTGGATTAACACCCATCCCTCATCCAGCCCTTGCTTGGAAGGGCAAGGAGGGACTCCTTGGTGGTGTTGCTTTTCATAGCGTGAAAATACCTCCAAAATCACCAAGCACACCCCAAAATGCCACTTTTTGGGGGCTGTCTCCCTGTCCCACCCCATCTGTGGTACCTGGCAGTCAATGTGCTCCCCATAACGGGTCTGTGTGGGGGGCTGGAGCAGCTCCCAGGTGCCGCCCTTGTCGAAGGTGATGACGGAGCGCATGTTCTCCTCGCTGAAGGAGCCGTTGATCAGCGTGGCGATGTACACGCCCCGCACGCCCTCCACACGGTGGAAATCTGCGAAGGGCTCATTGGCAAAGTACCTGTGGGGCCAGGGAAATGGACATGGAACTCCCTGTGAGGCTGGGGATACGGGGAATTGTCAGGCAAAGGGAAGGCATTGATCCGGCGCTGCCAAAAATCCCGGATTCTGGTCAATGTTCTCATTCACCATCAGGTGAGTCCCATCTTACCTGACCAAGGTGTCGCTGCCAGCTCCCCCCGGGCTGTAGTAGAGCACGTTTTCTAGAGACAGGGAGAACTTGAGGCCCTCTGCCTCCGAGATGTAGAGGTTGGTGCGGTTGTTGTCGTGGCTGACGCACACAAACACCTGGTCCTCCGAGGCATCGGCGATGTAATATTCCTTTGGGACACAAAGAACAGGCTTCGTGTCTGTGTACACACAGGCTGGTTTAGATTTCCTCTTAGCTTGCTTCACCTCTTTGTATTTTTTCCATTCAGCAGGTGGAAAACCTTCACTTGGCTTTTTCTGTTGTGTTCCCCCCACAGTGATTCCCGTCCCTGCAAAGCCCCCTGGAAGCAGCACTGCCTGCCAAGCCCCGTTCGTGCTGGATGTCTGGATCCCACTGTGGCTGGGAGTGCACCCCACGGCTCTGCCAAGCACCAAAAATTGTCTTTTCATGCCCTCTTTTGACCCCCACCATCCTGGGGACACCACGGCTCGTCTGGTTCGTGGATCAGGGACTCTTTGCAAGCCCTGGTTGTGCCCTGGGCTCCCTCACCCTGGCGGAATTGGATGCTCCAAGCCATGCCAGAACACTCCACGTCATGGGAAGAGGTAAATTCCCCAAAAGCGGAGCCAGAACAGTGGGATCAGCCCTTCTCTGCTAACTGGGCTTTACTGTCAGCCTCCATCCCCAGGTGCCATCGTTTAAATCACAAGATCAGCCCAACATGAGCCTTTGCTCTGCCACCCCCCCACCCCAGCAGGGTCATGCGAGGTGCCCTCCTGCTCCTGCAGCATCTGGAGCTGCTGCTGCCACCGCAGGGTGTCCTTGGCCAGGCAGGGAGCTGGGAAGCACCACTTACCTTAATGGGATGCTTGGTAACGAACTGCGCCACCCGCATGGGCCTGCGGTTGAAGGAGACCCAGAGCTGGACTGAGGGAGGCTCTGAGCTGCCGAGCAAACGCTGTGCAGAGCACAGGGACACATTAGGAGGGGCCCTCACCCCAAAAAGTCACCCTCATCTCCACTGGGATCACCCAGTGCCGGGGACCTCCCCCTCCCTGTGCGATGCTGGGAGCAGCGATCCTCGCTCAGGGTTCAAATTGCCACTGCCAGAGCTCAGCAAGGAGACAAACTGCCCTTCCTGGTCAGTCATGGGGGGTTCAGGAGTCTGGTTTTAATTCCTCCTTTTTCCTCAGAGCTCACTGTCCTTCTCTTCCTATTTTTACCCATTTGCGCAAAACGAAAGGCGCCAGTGCCGAGCCGAGAAAGCAAAAAAGCTGGGGGCAACCTCAAATTTCATACAGGATGCCAATGGTGAGGACCTAAACCCAGATCTAGGCTCCAAAAATAAGCGGCCTGGTTTTTGTTGGTTTTTTTTTTTTTCTTTTTTCCCAGGCTCTGCATCACTAAGCAACCGTGCCACCCACGGCAAGGAGCAGAAGTCAGAGCCCTGGGCTCCGCTGCCACCCAGCCTGTCCTTTCCTCCATCCCTGCTGCAGCCAGGCTTGGAGGCAAGGGCTCATCCCAGACCTGGGGATGTGATTCCAAATGAGGGGTTTGCAGCCAGCCTCCCTCTGTCTCAGTGTTTCCCAGCAGTGCTTGTTGGAACATGGATGATTTTATTGATGTTTAGTCATTACAGCAGCAGGAGGAAGCGGGGAGTGCTGCCCTGAGTGCTCCAGAAGCAGAAAAAGCTCCAAAGCACCCCAAAAAGGGGGGCAAACCCTCCTCATACTTTCAGGATGCTGCCCTGAGCTCAGTGGCTTCTCTGCAGAGACACAAACCACCCCCAGGGTTCCATCCAACACCGGCACCGAGCCCTCGATAAAATCTCCTGCAAACCACAGAGCAGGCACGGTGCCAAGGGGCCGGGCCCGAGAGTTACAGGCTGTTCTACCTGCAAGGGAGACTTCTGAGAAACTGAAATTGCTCTGCAAATGTTCCCTACCTCTGTCAGACACCGCTGTGCCCGCTCAGGAGTGACACACCCATCCCTCACTGCCGAGGGAACCCTCGCTGGTTCTGCCACCTCTAAATAAAGTTTCCTGCTTAAAACACTCAATGGCTGCTGCACAGGGACAAAAGCATCGTGTGAAAAGAAAGCTGCTCCTAAAATTATAGAAGGATCAGGATTTTATTCCTCTGGTGCTGTTTTTGATCCTGGAGAAAGGCCTGGCCCTCAGAGGAAGCACAGACGCTTTCTTGCTTCCTTTCAGGTTTGCCCAAACTGAATGCCAAGAACTGAAAAAAGCACAGGGAGTCTCCGGCTGCAGAAGGATCACTTTTGCTCACCCACACCCTTTTTTCTTAGGAAAGCAGTCTGAAAATGCAGCTTTCTTTCCAGGCTGGAGCACATTAGGCTGCTTGGACCTCGTCCACGTTTGATGGTAATCTCCTTTGACAAGCGGCCTCCTATAACCACCGAGCTGCCCAGCGACATCCCCCTTCCCTGCCACCCCCTCCCTGACATCCTTCCCAGCCATCCTGTGGTTCTTCCCAGGTCCCAGCCCTCTGCAGCTGACCTACTTCTGCCCAGCCTGTGGAGGCAGGGGCATGGAAACACCACCGGGAGAGCGGCACGGGCAGCCACTGCTTTGTCCCTAGCAGCATGAGCCCACGGGGGTGGCAGCTGCCAGCAGGCTGGGTGACACCTCTGTGACAAACCAGTGAGCTCTGAGAGCTGGGAGGTGCAGCAGGCAGTGGCACCATCCCTGGTAGACGCTCTGTGGTTCTGCACCGCATCATCGACCCTCGGCGGCAAATTCCTCGCGTGTGACCCCGAGTGTTGTGGTGGTTACTCACCACAGACTTGGTTGCAAACATGTATTTGTCCCTGAGCTGGAAGTCTTCGACGTCTTCCAGGATTATCTCCTTGTTTTCACGGCTCTGGAAGAAGTCTGTGCTGCGGATGACCGTGGAGGCCCCTGAGGGCTCGTGCCGCTCGATGTACACTGTGCTGGGCTTGTCGTAGGGCTCAACCCCCCTGCGAGGACAGGACGCGTGCTGGGGTGGGAGAGCAAGGCAGCAGGAGCAAGGAGATGGGGTGGGGGGAATGGGCAGCACCCCTGGGAGCCAGGGTCACTTGTCACCCTGCTGTGCCACATCCCCACGGTGCAGGGTGAGGGGAGCAGGGCTGGAGCACACCCAGGTTCTCCGTTTCCACAGGGCAGCAAGCAATGCCAGAAGTGAGGAGTGAGAGAAATCAGGAGCTGGGGGCACACAATACATACCAAGAAAAGGACTTGACGTGTTCCTGAATCATTATCCAGGTCTGGCCAAAGTCATCTGATTTCCAGAGCTGCAACAACAAAGGTGAGAGGTGCCAGTGGGGCTGGGACACAAAGAGACCAAATCCTTCAAGAAACCCAGCCTGGCCATCCATGGCTGCTCTCTGACTTCTTTGCATGTGGCAGCTCCTGGAGAACAGCCACTTCTTTTAACAAAATACCCCAAACAGCAAAAAACTGTCCTTTATCCTTCTACCAGAAGGACTTCCCACTGTTTCACCTCCAGGTTTTACCCACTGTGTCTACCTGAAGGAGCTGGAACTATTTTCAATCTTTACCCAACAGCTCCAGAGAGGGAAAAATAAAGTGTTTGTATTCAAGCAGCAATTTGTTATTCAGGAGCCAAGGCCAAACCACAGGCCCACATGAAACACTGCAGAGGTCATCCTGCCTCGCCTGCCAGTGCTCTGTGGTGAGTTATGACCACAGGAGTTGGGGGGATGGATAAAGCTGGGAGGAGGAAAGAGGAAGAGAAATAAGACAGGCATCCTGCAGGTGTTACATCCTCATTCTCCAGAGGAAAGAACCAGGTAGGCTGTAGGGGAGGGGGTGTCTTGGCTGATTTGGACAGCTCTGTGTGTGAGATCACACACCCCAAATGGCCCAAGCATGAGGCCACAGGGCCCTGGCACGGGGCAGGGTGGCCCTGGCTGGTGGGGACAGAACAGGCCATGGGAACATCCCAGCAGGGCAGGGGTAGGGAGCTGCATCCCCGCCTGAGCAAAGTGCTCACCTGCTTTTTAGGGTGGGACCTGTCGAAGCCCAAGAGGAGGTTGGGGTTCCTGCTGTGCAGGAGGAGATCTGCAGCTCTGAAGGGAATGGAGAAGCCTTGGATGGTGTTGCAGAAGTCGGTGGTGATCCAGAGGTACGGGGCAAAGGCGTCCACAAAGATGTACTGGGAGAGGAGGGACAGACAGGGGACAGGAGAAGGTCAGAGCAGAGCTCAGGCTGGCAGCAAGGAAGGCCCCCATCCCAGGGGAGCTTTTGGGAGGGCAAACTTTGAAGGAGAAGAATTTGGCTGTCCCAGCCACCTCCTCTCCCAACACACTCTGGGAGTCACCAAGCCATACAAGAAATGCCACCTCCGCCCCAGGGACAGCCCAGGCTCTGTGTGACAGCAGGGACAAAGCCTCAGCAGCCGTGTCCCCCTCACCCTCTTGTTGTCAGCAGGGCTGTGGTAGAACTGGGCGATGGCCACCTCGCTGCTGTTCCCCCCGTCGAAGCTGAACCTCTCTGAGATCTTCTTAAAACTCTTCCCATAGTCGTAGGACACGTAAACCTGCAAAGGACAAGCCCCAGAGTGAGAAGCACAAAGCTCTGGGCTCCCTTCTGACAGATTTGGTGACAATTCAGGACATCACAAAGCAGGGAAAGATTTGAGATTTCCCCGACTGTGCCTGGAGTCCGTGGGGCAGCACAGAGGATATTTAATGTATTTAAGCCTCTGAACCCAGACTCGTGGGCCTTTTTTTTGTATCTCAGGGCACAAGAGCAGGTCAGGCTGCAGCTCAGGAGCCACCATCACCTTGCCTGGCACGGAAGCAGAAGGTGCACCTGGCCACCAGGTGTGTTACTTACATCACTGTTTTTGGGACCCAGCAAGGACAGGCTGTCCCTGGCCAAGGCCACAATCACGTTGCTCTTCTCTCCTGCCCAATGAACGACCATCTGATTGTGGGAATCGTTGAGGCTGACCTGCAATGCCAAGGAAAAGGACACCCTGAGTCACAGCCTCACCCACAGGGACAGCAAACCCCTTGGCAATACCAGACTTTGGGAAAACTCACTCCAAGCAGCATCTCTCCTGAACACGTTGGCAGAATGTGCCTAGAAGGGTAAGTTTTCCCTTTATTCTTCCTCAGACAAGCAGGATTTGGGGGATGATGACAAGGAAAACTCAAACCAAGGGCTGGGAAGTGTTTTCAAATCCAGGCTGGTGAGGCCACGGGGAAACAGAGGCAGCTTTTTCTGCCTGATGGGACGCAGAGGGCCAGGCACTGATCCTTTCTCTCTCTGACAGTGACAGAACTCCAGGGACTGCCCTGGGCTGTTTCAGGGGGGGGTTTATCTGGGAAGGGGTGCTGGGCACTCCCAGGCTCCCCAGGGAATGGAGCCCCGACGCTGCCAGAGCTCCAGGAGAATTTGGACAACGCTGCCAGGGATGCCCAGGGTGGGATTTGGGGGTGTCTGTGCACGGCAGGGGATGGATCCCTTCCAGCTGAGGACATTCCATGATTCCAAAGGCCCTGCTGCTTCCCAGCACACGCACAATCCCGTTATTCCCCTGAGTGCTGTGTCTCAGCAAAGGGCTGGTTTCCATGGGGGAGCTCCCGCAGCATCACCAGGGGAGCTGCAGGCGCAGGACAAACCCTGGGTGCTGTCACAGCCAGCAGGGACAGCCAGGCGAGCTGGGGGAGCCGGGGGAAGCAGCTCAGCCCGGCCCCGCTCCCTGCAGCACAGGACGTGCGTGCCTGAGCCCTCGCACGCCACAGCTCAGCCCAGGGCTCCTCACCCCGGGGCTCGGGGCCTTGGGAAGCTGTAAAAATACCGGGATAAGCCCTTCTTAGGCTTGATACCCTGCAGCTCTCGCTGACCCCGGGATCAGCGAGCAGCACCGCCGGGAAGAAGGGGCTGCTTTAACCTCCAGCGAGCGAAATACTTGGAAAAACAAGGTCTTTATTCTGGAAGGAGAGAGGGGGGAGAGTCAAGCAGAAAGCCTCAAATCCCTCTTATGCAATGGGCTCACGGGAGGGGAAAGAGAAGCGAACGCAGCCCCAGCAGGGAGCATCCCCCGGGGCCGGAGCATCCCCGGGGCCGGAGCATCCCCGGGGCCGGAGCCCCCCGGCT
>JAHLSL010000054.1:4227457-4239021 GCA_025920805.1 Petroica traversi
AGCACCAGTGATGTTGTGTCCATAAAGGGATGCTGCCTTCAGTCACCAGCACTGCTTTCATTCCAGGCATCACTAAACAGCCATCACTCGGCTTTACCTCACACATCGTGACCACCTTGGGTCCCATTTCTGCTCCCAACCCAATGTGGAACAGTCTCAGGAGCCATCCAGCCATTTAATGAAAAAGGTTTTAACTTGTTTTCAGCCCCCTCAAGACCTGACATTTGGGATAACAAAGCGAGCAGGGGAGGCAAAATAAAACAAAGCTGAGGATTGAGCACAGCAGAGCCCTGATTCTGTGGTGGGATCAACACATCTTGGAGTCCTTGCCTGACAGAACTTCAGAGTGCAGCAGCTTTCTCTAAAACCCCCAAAAAAGTTTTAACAAGCTCCTTGGGATTCCTGTTTGACTTTCAGCTCCCAAAACATCAAAATGCAACACAGAACTCAGAGTTCTTAAGCGCCTGGCATCAAAACTGCAAAACTACTTAGCACAGGAGCACTTGTTCCTTGGTGAGGCAGTGCTTTTAAATGCAGCTTAACAGGCTTTTCCTCCTCTAGTTAAGCTTTTATTACAGGGATTCCTTGATGCTTACACTGTAGGGCATGTTAATAAAGTCCCTTCTACCTGCCTGACACTTCAGCAGCACTTGCACAGCATAAAAAGCTGTGAGGAACAAAAGCTGCTGGTGCACGAAGCACTGGAGCAGAGGAATTTCTGGTGCATGTGTCACACACAGACACGTCACAGCCCCCACGAGCTGCCCTGCAGAGCTCCTTCCCTCCCAGCACAGGGTGCTCTTCCCAATATTCCAACTGCTCATTCTCTTTCTGGAGCGTTGGCTGAAAATTCTCCGGGGCTGCAGTGTAAAAGCAGCTCCCAGCAGCACTTGTGAGGTTGTAAAGCCTGAGCACAGATGACAGACAGCCTGTGCTGGGGGATGCTTGATCCCTGCTGCACACCTGCACGTGGCCTCATTTCATCCCAGATAAATCAGGGAATAAAGGCAAACTGGGATCCTTTCATCCCCTCCACTGCCAGGCATTTATTTATCCTTCCCCAGCCAGAAGTATCTGAGGCAGGGATGGGAAGCAGAGGGAAACTCCTGACATAAAAACCCTTCCCAGCCTATTTTGATTAACTGGCCCACATGGCTCTGACTCATCTTTTGACTACCCAAAGCAGCAGGAAAATCCCACAGATGGGCAAGTTCATTTCTTGTCATCTGCACAGGAGAGACTCTGATTAACCAACAAAACTCAACCCAGCTTCCAGCTTCTCACCTGACTTGTGCAAGTTGATGGATCTTAGGTTGGGGAAGAGCCTTGCCAGGGAATCTTCTGATTCTTCAATGGTTGTGAGGTTGTTGTTGGCCAGGATGAGCGTGTCCAGTGATGGAAACATAATTCCCAACTTTCGAATTTCAGTCCAGTCTTGAAGATTATTGTCAGTTATGTGGAGTAGCTTGAGAGACTGACAGCAAACTGGAGAACAAGACACTGTTTCGTAGTCATTAAGGCACAGGAAGAGCTCCTCCAAGCTGCACAGGGCAGAAAGGAACATGCCATCAGTTTTATGTGATTTTAACTCAACTTTCTGTAACAGCTCTGAGAACCTTGGTGTAGAGAAGGCCTTTAAGAACTCCACACAGAGTGTCCAACTACATCTCGGCTGCCATCTGTATCTTCAGAGATTAAAAAAACCTTTTAAGTGTTTCCTGAGTCTCTCCAGTATTGTGTAACAAATTGGCTGGGGTTGTCTTCCACATCTATGCCCAACAAGCCACCAACCCAACTCCAACAGTGACTGGTTCCTGCTCCCAGTGCTTCCAGCTTGATTTAAAATGGGGTTTTGATACAGCACTGATGATGATTTTTTTTATCCCCACATCACTGCCAAAGAGTCCCATTAAAGAAAGAACAGGTCCCATTAAAGAAAGAATAGGTCCCACTAAATTTTCAACTCCCCAACCCCAGAGAAGCGTAGGTTGGCCACACAGGATATTCTGTTGTCACCATCTCTGCCTACAAAGGCACACAAACAGGGATCTGTCACCAAAACAAAGCCACCAAGGACATCCATGGGAGCAGAATTCCAAGGTGGCCCATGGCCAAACCACAGAAATCAATACCTTGGCAGAGAAAAGCAGGATGAAATATTCCTTGACAAGTGGCCAGACCCTCAGAGGTACCTCCCATTTTACAGGTATGCCCTGCACATTCATTGCACGGTGACTCAGAGGGAAGTGTGACCCTCCTACATTTTTGGGGTCATTATCCATCCCTGGTATTTAGGTTTGGAGGAAGAGAAGCCCTGGGCTTTGCAGCACCACCCAAACCAAACCAGTGTGGTTTTCAAGACAATGTAAAGCACTCACCTGGAGTTCCCAAACTCCCAAAGGAAAACATCCTTTATTCTCTACTGATGTTTGCATCCTCACAGCCCCCTCATCCCTCAGCACATGAACCCATAATCCAGCCTTGACCTGAGTGCAGCAAATCCCCTTTTAGCCCCCAGATTCCCAGGCTGACTCTGGTAATTCCTGGCTTTGCAGCACCACCTAAGTTTGGTTTTTAAGACAACGTAAAGCCCCCCCAAACCCCCAAAGGAAAACATCCCTTTCTCTCTATTGATGTTTGAATCATCCCTCATCCCTCTCCACGTGATCTGACAAGCCAGCCTTGAGCTGAGTGAGCAGAGCCCCAGATTCCCAGGCTTACTCAGGTAATTCCTGCAGGATGGTGTGCACTGTTTCCCAGGAAGCTTTGCTGTTGTTGAGCACAAGTTTGCGGACGCCAGCGAAAGACCCAGCGCAACTTCTCTCTAAAACGGACAAACTGAGAGGGTTGGAACTCAGGTTTAGAAACTCCAAGTGGGGGACGTTGGACACAATTTTACTGACCTAAGTGGGGAGGGAAGAAAACAACAACAACAAAAAAAATAGAAAGAAAGAAAGAAATGTGTATCAGGCAGTAATCGGAGCTCTGGCAATAATATCCCACCCTCCTAAAAGGGGCCCCGTGGAATCACCACGAAGAAATGATATGGGGAAAAACATAAAGATATCTACCTGTAATTCATCCTCCAGCCATTCCTGATCTAGATGGATTGGTTAATTGCTCATTCTCCTCAAGAGTTCATTTAATTACACTCTAGGAGCAGCTTGATAAGAGAAAGGCAGTCCTTTGGGACAGGTCAGAAAATCCACCTCAACCCCAGGGCTGAGCAGCAGCACGTTCCAGGAGCCAGCCCTCGCTCCCAGGGGGCCAGGGCCACCTCTCCTGCCACCATGGTCACCTCTCCTGCTTCCATGGACACCTCTCCTGCCACCATGGTCACCTCTCCTGCTTCCATGGACACCTCTCCTGCATCCATGGACACCTCTCCTGCATCCATGGTCACCTCTCCTGCCACCGTGGCCACCTCTCCTGCCACCATGGTCACCTCTCCTGCCACCATGGTCACCTCTCCTGCCACCATGGCCACCTCTCCTGCCACCATGGCCACCTCTCCTGCCACCAGGGCCACCTCTCCTGCCACCAGGGCCACCTCTTCTGACTCCATGGACACCTCTCCTGCCACCGTGGCTACCTCTCCTGCCTCCATGGCCACCTCTTTTGCCACCAGAAGAGGTGGCCACCTCTTCTGACTCCATGGACACCTTTCCTGCCACCATAGCCACCTCTCCTGCCACCAGGGCCACCTCTTTCGCCACCGTGGCCATCTCTACTGCCTCCATGGTCACCTCTCCTGACTCCATGGCCACCTCTTCTGCCTCCATGGCCACCTCTCCTGCCACTGTGGCTACCTCTCCTGCCACCAGGGCCACCTCTTTTGCCACCAGAAGAGGGGCCACCTCTCTTGCCTCCATGGCCACCTCTCCTGCCACCACAGCCACCTCTCCTGCCACCGTGGCCACCTCTTTTGTCACTGTGGCCACCTCTCCTGCCACTGTGGCCACCTCTCCTGCCTCCATGGCCACCTCTTTTGCCACCAGAAGAGGTGGCCACCTCTTCTGACTCCATGGACACCTTTCCTGCCACCATAGCCACCTCTCCTGCCACCAGGGCCACCTCTTTCGCCACCGTGGCCATCTCTACTGCCTCCCCATGGCCACCTCTCCTGCCACCATAGCCACCTCTCCTGCCTCCATGGCCACCTCCTCTGCCACCATGGACACCACTGAGCTCTTGTCCAGCTTCCCACTGCTCCCCACAGAGCTCAGCCAACCCCTAATTCCCTCCCTGACTGGGGCCTGAGTGAGAAGCAGCTTCCAACACCAGTGGACATCAAATTCTGAGTGAGGGAAGAGCTGGCTGGAGAGCTCCATTCCACAAAGCTCTGGGCTGGGCACACACAGAGGTCAATAAATGGCCCAGCTGTTGGCAAAGGGGGATTGTGAATGAATTCAAGTGTGGCAAACATGAGGCAATGAGTCTGCCTCACTTTACACCTTGTCTCAGGTGATGTCATGATTTGGGTGCTACATCTCAGGAATTAAGCAGGCAAACTGGATGACATCAGACCAGCAAAACCACAGAATTTAGGGAAAAAATGGCTTATGAAGAACAATTGGAAGAAGGGTATTTTTTTCAGTATTACATTAAAATAAGGAAAGGAGGTATTAAAGTTCTTCTTAGTGGGTATAAAAAGCTGTTGTCTGAGGAGCAGTGGTGATGCTCCTCTGCCTGCTGAGAACAGGGCAGGCAGAAATTGGCTGAAACTGCAGCACAGGAGACTTAAATTACACAGTTTAACCTATGAGGCTATTAGCTAAGCATGGGAACAGGCTACCCAGGGAGCTGGAATCCCCAGCAGCTTTTAGGGGTGGGGAGATATTTATCTGGTGTGGATGGGCTGTGAAAACTTAATCCTGTCTCAGAGGAAGGGGCCAGCACACACAGAAGCCTTTGAGTTCCTAAAAGACTGAACACAGAGCAGGGTGTGAGATGAGCAGCTTGTGAGTGCCCAGATGTGAGGTCAGCCCCACTGAGCTGGGACACTGCAAACTCTGCATTCACCCCCTGCTCAAAGACACGAAAATCTCACAGCACCAAACCCCATGATATCCTGGTTTTTCCCACCTATTTCCAACAATAAACACTTACATAAAAGGAGAGCATAATCCAGTGAGGAACTTAATGACACTGGAATGGATTGAGACTCTTTCACTCCTGTTACATTACATTTATTGAGCATTATTTCATTCAGGCACTTCAAAGGATTTTACAACAGCATTTAGCATTAATTAACGAGGCTGCACAAGTACCTTTTGTGGTAAATATTATTAAACCTGTTCTGCAGATAAGGCAATGAATGTGGAGAGGGAATAAATACCTGGCCCACCATCACAGTGACAAAGTGGGAATCAAGTGCCACTCTGTTAAAAACTAAACTGCTCATTAACGTCTGGATGTTGTAAATGCCATTTCCAGTGCTTTGCATGATGAAATAAAATAAAAATACAGATTTTTCACCCATAGGCCAAGACTGTAAGACACAAGGTACAAGAGTGAAATGCCACACTGGATTAATTTCATCCCATGTACTGCTCAGTTGCTGTCAAAGTAAATGAACATCACCTTCAGAGATGAGAAAGAAGCCATAAAAATAAAACTCCCATCAATGCAACGTTTGCAGTCAGTAACAGCTGTGAGAGGTACCCAGAAAGGTGCCCATCACCATTTTACCTCATGCCAATCTTCCAGTTTGTTGTCAGAGAGGTCGAGCTCGAAGACGTGGGCGCAGAAGGCGGCGATCTCGTTCTCGTCCCCGGCACAGGTGATGCCACAGCTGTTGAGCACCAGCACACTGGGCAGGTTCAGGCGGTCTGGCACAGGGAAAAACAGAAGCTGCCTCTGCTCAGCACTGCCTTGGACTTCCAGAACCCAGCCCCGAGCGTGGATGTTACACCCAGCAAAAGAAATCTCCCAGTAATAGCAGAGTTTACACCGATTTCAGCAGCTCGGGTTAAACGTGGATTTTACGAGTGGCATCACCCTGAAGTCTTGGTTGTAAACATGAAGTACCACTCCTATCAGTGCTCCTCAGTTCCTCCAGGTGTTCCTGTGCATTTCAGGCATGTCCTTTGTCATTTATGCCATGTCTCCTATCAGTCCTTGCCAGAACTTCTGCTCTTCCCCAGGCAGCTGCTGCTGCAGATAGGACACAGCACTAGGGGAGTGCCAGCTGCACAGTCAGACTCCCTTATCCTCTTGTCCTGAGCCCACTTGGGCCTACTGACAGCCAGGAGGCATTTAAACCTTTCTTAGAAGGTATTTAAACATTTCCTAGGAGATATTTAAACATTTCCTTTCTAAGCTTTCCCAAGGTTCAATGTAGAACATTCAGCATTCATGCAAAAGCTCAGGTCTCTGCTCTGCCTTTCCATTTGTGCTTTGGTTTTGCTCCAGCTCCTTCTCAGGCAGGTAAATGAACTCAAAGCTACAAGCAAGGACTTGGATCTCAACCACAGCCTGCAGTGCTTAGGCTAAAATGTGACAAAAAGCTGGAGTTGTTTTTGTTACAGGAAACAATTTCCACACAAGAAATCCACGTTGAGGCAAGGCAAGCCATCAATCTTATACACTTCCACACACAAGGTTTTCCCACCTCCCTGGAATACTAAAATCCTATAAAATCTAACCACAAGCTCATTCCTAAATAGGTAGCCCCTTTTCTCCTGAACACTTGACAGCTGCACAACTAGAAAGGGGTTCTAGCAACAAAGAATTTTCTGGAGTGATCTGGGTTTCCAAGTTTTCTGGCTCATAAGTGTTTGGTTTCTTTAAAGGATAGTGTGGCACTTTGGGAATTACTCCTGGAGGATTTGTAAGTCATGTCTCAGTCGCATTTTAAGACGTGGCCTCTTTTCAGCACCCAAACAGCTCGGGTGAGCAGGAGAGAGATAAATTTACCTGCAGAGAGGGCACAGACTGAACATTCCATCAGGCCAATTTTCCATTCCTGTTCATTCTGAGAGGGTTTTATCCTCAGCTGAACTGAGCCCCTTTTATCTCCTCTGTCAAACCCAGTTATTGGAAACTTCATCCCACTGATTTCCATGGCTGTTTTCCCCTTTGGGGCTGGGTATGACACAAATGGACCTGCTGGATGTTTGGATTACTCCCACAGATCATGATGGGTGGGCAAGACGTGACACAAAGAAGGGGCAGCTCTGATGGGATCAATGTGAAGCTCAGACCCAACTGTAAAACGCAGGAATTAAATGCCAACATCAGAGTGTGAGGGAAGACTAAAGGGTGACACATGGATCTAGTTCAGAGATGGTGACACAGATTCTGCAGCCTGGGAGGATCAAGGACACCCAGGAGCAGCACAGAGCTTCAGACACACATCTGGCTGAGCTCCCTCGAGGCAGCAGGGCCAGGAGCACAGGAGAAGGGAATTCTCCACTAGGTCACAAAGCATTTGGTGCCTTGAGAGGACAAAGTACTCTGCAGGTTCATCTGAGGCACTTGTCACAAAAACAGCCTGGCTGATGCTTCAACAACTCCTCACTCTGCTTGAAATGTGTCCCCTCCTGAGTGCACTGAGTGCCAGTCCCTGCAGGCATCAAAGCAAGCTGGTGGCATGGGGACCAACCTCAAATTTAGATATTTGATGTATTTTTAAGCCACCTCTGCCAAGACAACTGTTGCTGCAGCCAATAATAAAACGAGATCAGTGGCCTGAGGAAAACAAGGCACTGCTGAACTTTCAAAATTCAGATTGCACGGGGCCTCAGGTCCATCTTCCACTCACAGGGTTGGAACATGGTGATCCTGAAGGTCCCTTCTGACCCAAATGATTCTATTTTATTCTCTAATTCTGATTCTATTACATTGTAGATAAATTTGGTTTCTTACAGCAACCAAATCAGACGCTTTCTAACTCTGTTAGACCCCAGCCTCTCAACTCTCCAGCAAAAAAAAACCCCACATTGTGATGGTTTTTTCTGGGCAACTCAAGGTGATTCCTCTTTCAGTTGATTCCTCCCAGCACCTCCCCAAGTGCTCAGAAAGAGCAGGATTTACCTTTCATGGGTGAGCCCTGTGGAGTTGCTGGGACGTGCACCCCCATGCCAGGCCCACGGCGGTAGGGGAAGTTCTCAGGGCTGTATTTCTCACACAGAACTTGCATGAAACTCCTTCCACTGGGCTGGTCCATGCTCCCTTCTTGGACTTCTGGTTAAAGAAGAGAAAAACAGAGCAGTCAGCAAGTAACAATCACTTCTAATAGTGGTGTTTGAGAACACAGGGAAAGCAAGCAGGTGGGTCACTGGTTTTATTTCTGAGCTCTAGATTAGTCTAACATTTCCAATTCAAGATTAAAGTACAATTATACTTGAAAAGAACCCAAAGGCAGAGAGTTTGGTGCTGTACAAACACAGCACTACAGGCCAAGTTCAAGAACACCTTACCCCAGGATAACTCCAGGCTGCAAAAAGGTGACTTCTGCTCTTGCCCTGCCACGAGGTCTGTGAGAAACCCAGAGCTCCTCTCACATTTCCAGGGCAGCCAGGAGGGGAAGGAGCAAACAGCTGCTTGTGAGCAGGAGATTGCTCCACCAGCTGTTTGCCAACTTCCCCTTTCTGCTGTGTCACCAAACCTCCTCTGGCCAGGCCACAAGGCAACTCCTGCCAATTCCATCCTGCAGCTGCCTAATGTATCTGGGAGATAATTTCTGTGCCCTGCGTATCTGGGCACACACAGAGCAGCACAGGAAGGAGGCCTTGCCTTGCACAGGCTGTGAGCTGCCTGCAGAGATACTGGCACAGAGCTGGGAGGGTTTCTGGCACCAGGTTCTGCCCTGCCCAGGTGGGACTCAGCCTCTCTCTCTGCCCTGTTTGCCCGGGCACGCTCTGAACTTGGCATTTGAAGGGTTTGTAACAGATGAGGAGACCTTGATTCATGAAGGAAGAGATTGTTGTTTCCAGAGATGTCCTGCTCCCCATCACGGACTCATCATCACAACCCTGAACCACTGCAGGGTTCCCACAATGTCCAAACAGTCATGGGGCAGCTTTTTCACTAATTACTGCAAAATCACATTTTTAAACCTCAGAGTGGGGTCACACATTCATTGCAAGCCACATTGCTAACCTTGAATTAAAGTTTCTGCCCGTTTCTTTCCCTTAGACTTGTTACAGGCAAGGATATAAATCTAGATATAAAATTCTAAACAAAAGTGATTTCATGAAGGCTCCCTTTGATGAGAATCAACTGTTTAACAAGTTTCACTTCACTTCTTCATGGCCAGACTACCTAAAACCCACCAACCAAAAGGATTTGAGCACAATAAACAGCAATTAACTGAAGCATGTTATCATTTTTATACGATACATAAAGTCTAAATGCCACAAATAGGGACTTACAGGATAGGTCTTAAAAAAAACCCCAAAACCACCATTTTAATCTCTCAGCAGCTTGGTTGATTCATAGCTCAAACTTGACTCATGTCACTACTCTACGTAGAATCAAAAAATAAATCCTCAAACTGGAGATTGATAGGAACAAGGCATTTAATTTTAGGCTAAACCCTTCCACATGGTCCAGGAATCTGCACTGAGAGCCAAGGCTTTGGGCTGAAAGGAGTGGTTTGGGAGCTCAGCACCCTCCACAGACACACAGGGCTGGCCAAACACACATTCACACCTCCTGCTCTGGAAATTCTGGAACTCCCCTGTGCATTTTTTTTGCTCTTCACATGGCTTTCCCATCAGCTCCATCCCTCTTTATCTGCTGAACAATCAGCTGGAAATTCCACAGGAGAAACTCACCTTAGAGGCAAAAAAATGGTGTTTTCAGCTACAGTGTGAGAGCAATCCAGGACTGAGAAGAAAAACTCCTGATATTTACATCCAATAGCTTCGAATCCCCAACATTTTCTTCCTCAAGCCCTACTTTTGCACGCCAGGGCCACTTGTGAGATGACAAAGATGTCACAGAGAGGGCAGTCACCTTTCCCACCTCCCTTCCCACGGGATTTCACATTTCCTGTAATCATCTGTGGCTCTTTGAATCCCCACAATTTGCTGGGAGCAAGGAGCAGCAGGATGTGCAGAGGCAGTGACAGATTTCCAGGGAATGCTGTCACTGCAAGGGCAGGACAGGGTGACCTGCAAGGTGCACGTTCCTGGCGTGTCCCTGCTGACAGCACAAGGAACAATTCACCACCCAAAATAACTCTGGCTTTTCTAAGCGACAGCACAGAGTGCAAACGAGGCACTTGGGCTTTGGGAGGTGTCAACAAATTGCCTTTGTTGTTGTGTTTAAGTGCTCTGCTGCAGGGCTGGGGCCCCAGAGACGAACAAAGAGAATTCCGGAATTATTTGGGTTGGAAGGGACCTTAAAAATGTCATTTCAACACCTTGCACTGTCTCAGGCTGCTCCAAGCCCTGTCCAACCTGGCCTTGGACACCTCCAGCTTCTTTGGGCACCCTGTGCCAGCCCCTCCCCACCCTTACATGAAAGGATTTCTCCCCAGTATCCAATTTAACCCACTCTGTGACACTTTGAAGCCATTCCCCCTCATCCTGTCACTGCAGGCCCTTGGAAACAATCCCTCTCCATCTGTCTCCCTGAAAGCAGTGGGAGGCCATAATTAGGTCACCCCAAAACTTCTCCTCCCCAGGTGAACAATCCCAGCTCTCCCAGCCTTTCCCTGTCACATCAGAGCTGTTCCATCTCTCTGATCATCCTGGTGCCTCTCTTGGATTCTCTCCAACAGATCCAGGTCCTTCCTGTGCTGGGATTCCCAAGCTGGAAGCAGCACTGGGAAGTGTCTGGAAAGTGGGGCACGACCCTGACTCGAGATCCCAGGGAATCTCAGCGTGCTGCTGCAGCTGCTGAGTGAAAAAAGATCTCTAAAAACAGCAAGGAAAACATTTCCATCCCCTGTGCTATGAGGGAGAGTAAGAGAGGAAGAATACTGGAGGAGAATAAGAGATCCTTCAGGAGAATTACATCATTAATGACATGCTAATGAAATTCCAGTGCCACTCAAATGCCTCTGGGGCACATCCTGAACAGTCACACACCAAACACATCCTGACCTGTTTATACACAAGGAAAACAAAGCGTGAGGAAAGGATGAACAGCACAAACATCCCTCTGGAACGAGCTGGAACACCGTTCCCCCGAGACGCGATTCAGGGAAATTATTCTTAAAATGATCTCGAGAGGCAGAGAAGTGAACCACAAAATGGTTTGGGTTGGACGGGGACCTTGAAGATCATCCAGATCCAGCCCCGCTGCCGTGGGCAGGGGAATCCCAGCAGGATTTATCAGGAATTTATCAGGGAGCCGGACCCTTGGATCCACCAGGACAAACCACGCAAGGAGGAGAAGCTGTCACAGCCCCTCCAAGCCAGCAAGGCTGTTCGCTCCAGCACCGCGGCGAGGAGAGCACAAAGCACAGGGCAAACACCTGAGCCATGCCTTGGCCCGGCTCTCACCCTGTCCCACCGCACCGGCGGTTCATTCCCCGCTGGCAATCCCTGGCTGGCAGCTCGGTGCCCGCAGCCCCCGCGGCCTTGCCCGGCCCTCACGCCGCCTGTCCC
>JAHLSL010000055.1:0-60665 GCA_025920805.1 Petroica traversi
CCCGCGCTCGGCGTCACTTCCGCCGCCCCGGCACTTCCGCCCACCTCTCGATGGTCCTGGAGGACTGAGGGGGCGTGGCCAATGAAAAGGGGGCGTGGCCAATGAAAAGGAGGCGTGGCCTGTGCGGGAGGCGTGGCCAAAGCCCGTGAGGGGGCCGAGGGCGCCGCTGGTGAAACCCTTTTAAATCCCTTTATTTTCGGCGTAATCAGCGGGATTTCTCTGCCGTAAAAACAACTAAGTGTGCCTGGCGTGCAGCAGGGAGGTCCGCGCCTGGTTTGCTCTCCGTTTTTGCCGCGTATCACGCAATGTTTGAGACGAGCGCTCTCCGTCCCTTATTGCGTTTTACGTGTAGGTAAAAGTCTGTTATTCTTATGGGGTGGGAAGTTTTTTCCAGCTCTGTGCCCCTCTCTGGTGGGTTTTGAAAGTGGATTTTACCGCTGGGTTGCTTTATCTTTGTTCCCTATAAAATCCCTATAAGACAGGCCATAGGGTCATGGAATATCCCGAGATGGAACGGATTCACAAGGGCCATAAATGCAACCCCAAAAATCCCACCCTTTGCCTTGTCCAAACACTCCTGGAGCTCTGGCAGCCTTGGGAATGCGACTGCTCCCTGAGGAGCTGCTTCTGGGATCTTCCTTTTCCTAATATCCAGCCTAAACCTCCCCTGACACAGCCCCAGTGGATACACACAATAAATATTCAATATATATACAGCGAAGCGTCTGTGTCTGTGCTTCTATCCCACAAAAGAGCCCACAAGACACTAAAATGGCATTTAACTTTTGCTGTTTTAGAGCTGGAACTGCCCCTCGGCTGTGGCTTTTCCAGGCTCTCCATCCCCAGTGAGATCCCATTCCCATCTTTTCCCAGAATTAAGCTCAGGAGTCCTATTTGTGGCTTGGAGCCCATTTTGGGGCAGAGGAAGTGATGGGAAATGGCAAGGCTGTCTCCAAATCTACGTAATGACCAGGGCCACATATGTGAATTCATATTTTTGGGGGGGAAAATTGACCCAAGTGGCCTAATTTTCCACAAAACTTTGCTTTCTGATGCAGCAAATTCTCTTCCCACCATCATCCTCAGCCCCGTATTCCTCGATCAAAGCCTGACTCCACCAGCGCTGCCCTAAAAATCACTCCCAAAACCATTTATTCTTCCCGTGGGGAGTTTTCCCAAGCCGTGCTCAAAGAGCTGCAAAATCCGCATGTTCTCTGCACTTTTGGGGTGAAAAAAAAGGGAAGAACGGCGCAAATCCCGATCCCTTTGCCACAGAACCGGGATCCGGGAGAGCTTTTGGCTGTGGATAAAGAAAACGAAAGTGTGTTTTTTGTGCTCGCTTTGGGATTTACCCGAGGCACAGCATCTCGGAGGAGGGCTCCAGGCGATGGCACTGCTGCTCCGCCGGCACAGGCATCGCTTTTCCCGGTGAAATTCCTCTCATCCCGCTGCAGCCGCATCGATCCCCACGGCCCTTTGTTGGTGCCAGCGCGGCTTTGACATTGGGACATCTGAGAGGAGCCCTGTCCTCACCTTTTGCTCCCATTCCCAATTATCTCGGTGTTTTCGGGAGGCGAGGAGGGGGAGCAAAGCGGGTGGCAGCTTGTGATGGTGCCGGTGGGGGACCTTCCCTCAGGGTTCGGGGTCAGAGCATCCTGGATTGCCGGCGGGAAGGGGTTTTTTGGGTTTTTTTTTTTTTTTGGGAAGGATTCGTCTCCCTTGGGGGGGATGTCACGGCGCTAAAATCCCGCATCCCGATGCCATCCTCCTTCCTGGTGGGTCCGGGTCTCCAGCACCGCTGGCTGTACCGGGCCTGGGCATAATTACAGCCTCTGATTGTGCTCCTGCCGGGAGATAAGTCCATTCGGGGGCCAAAAAAAACAACCCTGTAAAAAATGGAATGGAGCAGAGGTTTCCTCAAGAGGGCACTAGCTGCAAGAGAAACTGCCTGAAAAAATCCAAGGAAATTGGACATCCGAACATCCCGCCGTCCTTTCCACCCGAGAGGCTCTTTCCGTTTGGGGGACATTCAGCTTGCTTGCTTATTTATTTATTTATTTATTTATTTATTTTAAAAAAATATTTCGTTTTGCTTTTCGTTTTGCTTTTGGGACAGCAGAGGAAATGTTGCTTCCTGATGTGCAGAGCCTCCCAAATCCAGCAGCCCCTCTCTGGAAGCAATTCCTTGGCATGGAATGAGCCAGAACCTACCCTTTTGAAGGCATGTTCTGCATCCTCCCCTCTCTCTTTCCCCCACTTTTTCCAAAGCTGTTAAAGGCTATGGTAACATTTTCAGGGAGGAAACACGCCAGAAGGGAATACACTAAATACATAATAGACACTAAATACTAAAATACAGCAAATTTGTTGCCTTTTCAGGTTTTTTTTAATAAATCCAGGAGGTTCCTGGGGTTGTTTGGAGCTTGGCCTCCGTGTGGTGGCACCATCCAGGACCTCTGAACAGTGATGGAGGCTGCCCGAGCCAGCATCCCAGAAAACCACAGGGTCATTTATTTCACTCAGGAGTTCTTTCTCAATTCAGACACCAAAAGAAGAGGCCAGACTCATAAAACAGCTGAGCACGTTGGAAAATCTATCCCACTGGCAAAGCTAACCACGTTAAATTAACGGGAAGGCTCCTTGACTTGACAGCATCCTGATTTTTCTTTGGCCCACAGGCTTGAAAAGCACTTAAAGACGTGGCCGCCAGCTGCTGCAGAAGTGTAAAGTAAATTTAATGCGATTTTTATTCAGCTCCTGGTGATGACGGCAGGAAAATCTCAGCGACTCGTTTGTGCCTCACATGAATTTTAAAGCAGGGAGGGAAATGGATCCCGGTTCTGCCATCCTGGGCAGTCCCAAGTAGCTTTCAAAGCAACACCAAGGCAATTCCGAGAAAAAAAAAAAAATTAGCAGAGATTTTGTGACAGGGCTTCATTTTCCCAGTCGTTTCCATGTGCTGCCGCCTGTGATCCGGAGGTGCCCTCTGGAAAGATGATTGCAAGTGGTTTCCCTTTCTCATCTGCTTCCAAAGCTTTGTAGGGGAACAAAAGACTCATGATGGGGAAATTAAGATGCAACGGGGCGATAGGGAACAATAGGACAGTAATTTAATGTGAAAGTTAAAGAGAAAACGGTGCTAAAGGGTCAAGCTGAACCTCTCCACACCCTTCCCATGCCCTCAAAATGGGATTAGCCGGGCTGATCTGAGCAAAAGCTGGATCCAAACACGTTATTTCCTTCCATGACATCAAAGGGGGAAACGTCTCGTGTTTAGGAGCTGCGCCCATGAAAGGAGATGGCCAACAGGAAATTATCACTGCTTTTCCCCCAAACAAGCTTTTGAATCTATTACATTTCCATGGAGGTGTTGGTTTACACTCCCATTAACAAGAAGCCAGCCAGGATATTTGGGATATTATTTGGGATTTTTTTTTTTTTCTTTTGCCATGCTCATCCTTGATTTTTCAACTCAAACCCCAGGTCTCACTTTGTGGCTTCACTTCTTCAACTCAAACCCGAGGTCTTCACTTGGGAGATTAATATTCCAGCACGGTGATACAAATACCGGGCACAGGGTGCCCAGAGAAATTGTGGCTGTCCCTGGATCCCTGGAAGTGTCCAAGGTCAGGTTTGGAGAGGGCTCGGAGCATCCTGGGGTAGTGGAAGGTGTCTCTGCTCATGGCCAGAGGTAGAACTGGATGAGCTTTAAGGTCCCTTCCAAACCATCCTATAATTTGGTGATTCCATGAAGTAAATCCTAAAAGAAAAATCCTAAATCAGAGAGTCTGAGGATGTGTAGGAGACCACAAAGTGACCAGAGTGGCAGGAAGTGCTGAGGGTTGTCCTTGCCCATGGGGCTCTGGGTCCTTTTGCTGCTCCAGAGCAAATGTCCCCCAGAGATGATATTTGGGATGGGTGATCTCCTTTCTGTCCACCCTGGACACCTCCATCCCCCTCCTCTTGTCCTCCCTGTGAGTAACCAGGAGCGATGGCTTCTGCCAGAGGCTCTGGAGGCAAAGATTGCCCTTTCTTAACCTGCCAAGGGGATAAGAGACCCTCTGTGTGTTTAACCCAAACTTTGTTTTTATGACTTTCCAGGCTCGTCTGTGCATTTTCCTGTTTTTGCTTTATTCTCCGGGATCCTCAGCCAAGTTTCTGTCCCCTCCCTGGCTCCTGGGCCAGCAGTTCTTGCTCTCCACATATTTTAATCCTCTGTGGCAAAGAGCTTCGGTTAGCAGCTCTTCTCTTGGCTGTCTCCCCACCTTGGCTGTTCCCTCACTTGGAAACCTCTGGAAGCCCCCAAATTCTGCGGGATAAAGAGAGAGTGGGGATTCCCGGCCCGTTGTAGGGTGTTTGGAGGGACTCAAGCATCCAGCATGGGATATTTTCGGGTATGGAATGGGACAATCCCAAGTCAAGCACGGGGTGATTGGGGTTCCTGCTCCAGCTGAGGCATTTGAGGAATGGAGCAGGTGAGTCCCTGGTCCTGCAGGGATGTTGGAGGGCATGAGCTGGGGAGGGTCCCTAGAGCAGTAGGGAGCATTTGGGGGATGGAGTGAGTGATCCCTGCTCCAGCTGGGGCGTTTGCAGGATGGAGCATCCCTGTGCAGAAGGCCCCCCTCCTCCAGCCCATGCCCTTTCCAGCCGGATGGGATGCACAGGGCTCACGTTGGGAACCTCCTTCGGCTTCCCAGTTTGTGCTGGGGCTGGCGCAGGGGGGACGAGGCGCTGCTGCAGAAACCTCCCCGCGCGGCTCAGCATCCCTCCTTTTAACAGGAGCGTGGTGCGGCGCCGCGTCTCCCGGGACACGCTTTTAAAGCCGCTAATCTCCCGTGGTGGCACGCGTGTTAAAAAACACCTGTCCCCCGCCAAAGCCACCGGGACAGCGGGCGAGTGTTCGGGCGAGCGCAATAAAAGCCGCAATTAGAAAGGCGGGCTTTGATCTCCGGCAGGGGAAGGAGTTCAGGCAGCTGTGCCGAGACCTCTCCCGCAGCCACTCTTCTACTTCAGTAACACCCGAACAAAGAGGATCTTGTATCCGCGGCGCCTTGTTACGATCCTTCTTCCCAGCCCGCGGCCACCTGTCCCCTCCCTGTCGCCGCGGTCCCTTCCCGGTCCCTTCCCCGAGGGGCACGAATCGGATTTCACGGCCCCGATGGGAAGCTTGCGGGGGAGCTGCCGGGCTTTGCTCTCCATCACTCCCGGTGCCCGGCGCAATGGCCTCTTTATTCCTCCAGCCCTGCCTGCCAACAGCTGGGCTCCCCATCCAGCTGTGCCGGGATGCAGCACGGGATGCACCCCCTGAACACGGCCCTGAGGACTCCAAAGAGGGGACACTCCCGGTTCTGTGAGAGGTGGGAAATCCCTGCTCCATCCTATCTGCATCCCACACGAGGATCCTGGCCCAGAAGAGGCTGAGGATTGCAGGCAGGTGGGGTTGGCCTCTTCTCCAGGTAACCCGTGACAGTGTTCCAGAGGAGGTTTGGGCAGGACATCAGGAAAGGGTGGTCAGGCTTTGGAAGGGGCTGTCCATCCCTGGAGGTGTCCAAGGAAGGCCTGGACATCCACTCAGTGCTCTGGGCTGGGTTACAAGGTGGGCATTGGTCACAGGGTGGACTTTTCCAGCCTAAATGATTCTGAGAAGCTCCTTCTGAGGAGATACTTTGGTGAGACTGGAAATGTGTTGCTTGCTTGCTCTTTGGTTTCCAAGAATTGGCTCAAATGTGCATGGTGTAAGCCAGAAAATTCCAGGGGCCATAGACCAGTTCCCGGATCTCTCTGAATTTGGAAGGAGCCAGTGTGATGATGCACCCCACAGTTTGCTGTGAATTTTCACACAATCACAGAATCCTAAAAGGGCCTTTGTCAGCAGGATGGCAAGGGGGGGGAAATACTCCTTAAAACAAAGTTAAAAACCCCTTCCGGATTTTTGCCACACTTTCCCCACAATTCCCGGAATAAGGCGGGTCTGAAAAGGAAGAGAGGTGGATATAAAAGAAGATGGGGGGGGGGAAAAAAACCATGTATGAAAAGCAATCAAGGATGCCACACAGAATAAATATTTCATGGCACAGGCAGGCACACCCCAGGCTATCCGAGCCCTTGGGATGGAGCAGCTTCCCATCGCTTGGTGGCTTCCCAAGTTGGGAGGAGAGGATGTTCCCAGTGGCCCACTCCCCAAGGCAATGTCTCAAAGAGGCCACACCCCTCGAGGACCCTAATTTTGCAGGATCTTCTCTTCCAGCCTGGTTGTGCATGGTGGGAGGTCGTGATATTCCTGCTGTTCCAGATTGTGCTGGTCAGGAGAGGGTCCTGCCCCGTTCCCTTGCTGTCTGTCACCTCCAGGGGAAGGTTGGGATGGGGATCAAAGTGACAGGGAAAAGGTTGTGGCCACCAGGGTCTGGCAGCTCCCCCCCCATCCTCTCTCATGACTCAGTTTGGTCCCCAAAATTTGCTCCAGACATAATTTCCCAGGTAAAACCCTCAAATCCATCCACTTTCTCCCCCCCCTTTTAATTTCATGGAAAAACCCAAAAGAAAGGAAATCCAAGAAAGAAAGGCAAAGACACCTTCCATTAGTGGGAAAAAACATATTTTTCACCACTATCCAACAGGATTTCACTGGGCTCCTGGGTGCAGAAGGGTGGGATCTCTTCCTGATACATCCCAGCCATCCTCCCTTGCCTGGGGCCATCCTCCTCGCTGGCTGTGGGAGGAGAGCAAAAGTTTTTCATTAGAGAAGTTTCAGATTCATAACAAACTTCATACATTTTTATAGGTATTTTGTATCTCAGGGAGGGAAAACTCGCTCTGGAAGAGGTTTTGTTTAGCTGAAAATCGACTTTTCCATCAACCCCAGCTGATCTTTGCCTGTTAAGAGGGATGGAGTGCAAGTCAGGAATCCTCCTGACCTGCTCAGCTCTTTGGGGCTGTGTTTTGTGTGCTGAGCCGGGAATTTTTCCTTGTTTTCAGCATCACTGGGATAGTGGAAGGTGTCCCTGCCTATGGCACGGGTGGAACTGGGTGATCATTAAGGTCCCTTCCAATCTAAACCAGGGATTATATGAAGTTGCTGGAACTGTGAGAACACCCCTTGATGCAGGAGAATCCTTTGATGCCAACAGTGCGCGGCCATCCCTCCACTCCCTTCTGGCATTTTCTCCAGATTTTAGTTTTTTGCAGGATTTTTGGGCATTGAATGTGCCATAAATTTAATAACCAACAATCAACTCAATAATCTCCAGAGCCCACCCATTCTGTGCAGGTCATGCATGGACCGAGCATCATCAGATGCATCCATGGACTAAACTGAAGATGAGGAGCAAAAGGAATTAGAAGAAGATTAAATAATGGCCCAAGGGTGAATTTCTCATAATCAGACAGATGAGACCCTGCTGTGGGTGCAGGACACCTCGCAGGAGCTGTTTGCAGACAGCTGGGCTAGGGACACTGTGAGTAATTCCCCTTGCACATCTGCCTGTGTCCCAGAAAGGATAACACTGGGCAGAGCCAGCTGGAGAAGAATCCCTGGAACACTGAGGAAAAGCTTGCCAGGCAATTAGGATCGCTCGTACATGCTGTTCACATTTAAAGATGAATCCCCACCTTGCTCTCCTCCCTCTGCACACCCTTTCCTTCACAGTTCCCGGCTCTGAACTGGGATTTTTTTCATCAAAAGCTGAGCTGAAACTGCCCTGCGAGCTCTTCCATCCTTCCCAGAGGGCTGGGGGTGGGGGAAATGGCAGCCCCACTGCTCCCTCTGGGAGCTCCTCTCCAGGGGGAGATTTTGGGATGCACCCAGCATCTCCATATTTCACATCCCTATTTAATTTAAGCAGCAGAGCTGTTTATTCTGTAAGAACACTGTGCTTTTATTAGCCAGTTATTTACAGTATGAGGCATTCCCCACCTCAGGAATGTTGGAGACTGTAAGACAAGGCTATTTCTTCTGGACCCTGGTCCAATTTGCACTAACCATGGAGCAGGGATCCCTAAAAAGGCTGGGGAGAGGAGCAGAGCAGAGCAGAGCCAGCGAGAGGGCTCTGGTAATGCAGCCTTTGTAAGGTGCTGTGCTTCCCTCCCTATAAAAATGGGCTGGGAGCAAATCTGATCCTTTTTTTAAGGAACATCCTGTGGGTGGAAGCCATTTGGGAGGCACAGAGCCAACCATAGTCTCCATCACCTTCTTCCCGTGGGATGCGCAGAGCTGGGGGCAAAGAAGTGCAGGTATCTCTCAAGAGGGATCTGGGTGAAGGCACATGGAAAACATTGGCTTGGGGCTGGAAAAAAGGGTTGATCCCACGTTCTGGTTGCTTTGGCGCCGCGGGACACCAGGCTGTGCCTCAGTTTCCCCCTCTGCAAATGCTCCTGCTTTGCACAGAGCTCTGCAGACAAAAATCCTCCCCACCAGCATCAGCTCCATCAGAAACTTCCTACTGTTTCGTCCTGTCCACAAAGTCTCGTAATTTTCTTTTATGGGGACAAAACAAGATATAGGAATTGGTTTACGAGATGCATTTCCCTCTGTGGCACCCCAAAAGTCTCCCAGGGAACCCTGGAACACCAAATATATAGATGCAGCAGCAAACAATAAGAAATAACAGTACTTTCATTGTTTTGTGGCCTTTTATAATCCATCCAACGATTTTTAAATAAACTGGATGGAAAATAATGGAAATTCCAGGCCCTGGAACCCATTATTCCCACATGCCAAGCCCGATGCTGCTAAGTGCAACAAGGACCCCAAAGTTAATGAAATTCCTGCCTGAACAAACTTTCATCCTGCTGTTTGGGAAAATGACTTGTGCATCATAAAAGCAACATCACTCAAGCTGTTAAAACGTCGTCTGTGGGAAGGAAGGCAAAGGAGCAGGAGGAATATGTTTGTTAAATTACACAGAACCAGCAATACACATTTAAAATATATCCAATACATGTTTAAAATTTATCTTGATTAGGTTACTGGAGGTTGTTGGGTTGAAAGCATGAGGGTGAATTGATCAACTGCTGTGCCAGCACTTGAGGTCTCCAATTTAAATTTATCTCCAAATTTTCAGTGATTTTCATACAAAACATCCATCCATCACCCCAGCACTCCTGGAAAGGCTCCATTCCTAGAGCAGTTCTTTGGAAAAAAATCTCCCGTTGACATCGGAATGAATAAATGACCACATCACTTCAAAGCCCCCAAAGGAGCATGTTTGGTTGTTTTGTTCTTTTTTTTTTTTTTTGAAGAACACATTTCAGATGACAGCATCCACCTCGTTTCTAAAATTCCTGATGATCTTCCCATCCTGATGAAAGATCTGTTTTGCACGAGAGGAACTTTTGTGGACAAAAAAAGCACTTCCAGCCGGCCCTAATTAAGTTTTGCTTTGTCTGGATGAAGCACATTTCTAGAGCTGGGTTTTCACAGCCCTTTTGTCTCCTCCAGTTTCCCTCCAAAGGGTTGAAAAAGACCCTTGGAAAGCTGGAGTGCACTGATGAGTTTTAATAGCCCTTGCACGGGATATATATTGATTATTGCCATTGCATCCTGCTCTTTTTCCCAGCTCTGGAAGTGTCCAAGGCCAGGTTGGACAGGGCCTGGAGCAACCTGGTCTGGTGGAAGGTGTCTCTGTCCATGAAAAAGGATGAGCTTTGAAGTCCTTTCACACCCAAACCATTCTGGGATTCTATTACATGATCCCTACAGGTTTTCCAAAGGATTCATTGGCACAATGAGCCTTCACCTGCAGGGAAAGGGCACAGCAGGAGATGGAAATCAATAGATTTAAGGATATGTCCAACCCTCAGCACAATGGGATGTTTGCCCCTTTGCAAACACCCCCAAAACCTGGCTGTCACCCACCCCTCTCCCTTCCCTCTGAAACCTCAGTGGGTTTTGGGAAGAGAACCATTTTCCCTGGAGAATGCCAGTCTGCACTTGAGCAAAAAGGCACAGGAAGAATTTCGGACTGAAGGTTTCTTGAAAGAAATAATTATCTCTCCTGCTGCTCCACTGATATAAGCCTGGAGGGTTTACTGACTATTTCACCCACTGAATTTCATTGGATTTGTCACTTCCAGGCCCGTGCCTCGGCAGATTCCAGCACTGCACATCCCAGAGCCAGCTCCATCCCCGTGCTGGGTTACTGAGCTCCCTGGGTGCCCCAGCAATGCCCCATCACTCTTCACACCCATCCCACAGCTCGAGAAATACGAGCTGCTAAACGCAGGCAGATGGAAAAACACCAGGAGGAGGGTGGGCAGCTGATGTCTTTAACACCTGCAGAGGCTTCAGCCTGGAGGCCAGGTCGGGGCATGGACACCTTGTGCCATTCCCAGGTGGAGGGAGGACGGAGTGTGCCTGAGATCCCGGCTCAGCCATCTCCCAACAAGTCCTGCTCCCTGTGCAGGTGTCTCTCCAGCACATCGTAATTTCAGCCACGGGCTTAAGGCACGGGCAGGTCTTTTTACCATCTTCTCCCTCACCTCTGACACTGCCTGAGGCTGACATGGAGCAGAGCTCTTTGGAGAATAATCTTAAAAGGCACGGGAAGGTCTCTCAGGTGTTGGGAGACCACAGAACCTCTGAATGGTTTGGGTTGGAGGGGCCTTAAAGCTCATCCAGTCCCACCCCCAGGTTGCTCCAAGCCCTCTCCAACCTGGCCTTGGACACTTCCAGGGATGGGGCAGCCACAGCTTCTCTGGGCACCCTGTGCCTGGGCCTCCCCACCCTCAGAGGGAGGAATTTCTTCCCAATATTCAATCTAAACTTCCCCTTATCATCATTATCATCTCCCTCGCCTCCTCTGTGGGTGTAAACTGGCACAAACTTATTGATTTTGAGGGAGCCCTCGGCTCTGGATGCACTCCCATAATCTGTTCTGTCATTTAAAAAAAAAAGAGATAAAATGATAAATGACACCCAAACTTTTCCAGCCAGCCAGGGGGGATTACTCACAGGCACTGTGACCTTGAAAATAATTTCCAGATAAATTCTTTAAACAAAACTTTAAGGGGAGGTGAGGAGGTGGAATAAAACAAGCTTAAAATTAACATTTCCAAACTTTTACATTTCTTTCCAGCAGGAAAGGGGAGATCAGTCCCACATGTCTCCTGAAATAACATGGAATCCTGAAGCAGTTTGGTTTGGAAGGGACCTTAGAGCTCATCCAAAATCTGAGGGGCAGCTCACCCAGATGGGGTTCTTTACTTTCCATAAACCTCATTTGCCTGAAACAAGGTCCTTGATTTTGCAGGGAACCAGCAGTGCCTCCGTTGACTCCTCCCGGAGGAAGTTGCCCATCCCTCTGGGTTTACCTCCAAAGTTTATCCAGGTTTATTAAGCCCCCAGGAGCTCAGCCTGCAGACAAGGGCTGGGTTAGGCTCAGTCTAAGCCTAGGCTGATTTAGACACGGGTCAGGAATCCCCAGGAGGGAAAGGGAGAAGATGGGGATTTGTTTAGGCATCAATGAAAAATCCCCGATGGTGCTGCCTCTCCCTTCCCTCCAGGCTGTGTCAGGCTCTGAGCATCGCAAGAATGTCCCGAATTGCACCAGCCACGGGATGTTTTGACCCTGATGTCAGTCCCTGGTGTAAAGGCAGGGCTGACACTGATGCCTCTGACCAGCTGCCCCCGGGAAAGCTGCCAAGAGCTCGGCAGAAGAAAATGTTCCATCTCAGTTTGGGAAATCAAGGGATTTAGACTCGGTGTTCTCAGGAGTGAGGAGCCCTCAGCTCACCCCTAAATCCAGCACCTTCTCCATCAGGGAAGAGGGAGGAAAAGTGGTCCAGTGGTGAGTCCTTAACAGGGCTGACACATGAGCTCTTTTGGAAAATGGGACAGACCCAAATCCTAGTCTTGGATCTCCATGCCAATGGGGGCACATCCACACAGTGCTTGAGTCCTGGTGAGGAGTGCCCTTTGGGAGGACATGTCCCTGGCATCCTCTTTGCACCAGGGAGTGGACCTGCTGTCCCCAAAGCTGTCCTGCTCCATACTGGCACCAAGGGACAACACTCCCCCTTCTCTACCTCATTGGTACCCCAAGTGCACCTTGAATTCTGCCCCCACATAGGTAAAAAACACCACAAAGCAAACGGCTGAAAGAGTTGGATAAAAATCTCCACAACCATATGCAAATAAAACCCCAAAACCTTTCTCCACTCCAAGCTAAGGTTCCTCTGAGCCTCCCCTGAGCACTGCCCACCTGAACCAACCCCATCCGTGGGTTTCTTTCCCCTGCTTCTCCTCGGCACTTAATGAATGTAAATAAAGCCTGGAGTTCTCTCCTGCCGTTTCCCTTCTCATCCTGTGCTGGGAAGGCAAACAGAGCCCCTTTTTGTCTGCCCAGCTCTCCTTTTCCATGCAGGGCTGACCTCCAGCTCCAACCAGACAGGAGGAAGGGAAGGATCTGACTCCACAGGACTTTGCAAGCCGTTGCCTCACAAGGGGTTGCTTTGCCTCGTTCCCTTTCCCAAACAGGGAGCGCACGTGGCATTCCATGAAACAGATGGCTGAGCTGGGGCCACTCTGTCCCCACTGTCCCCCCAGCACGTGGGCTTGTGGTTCACGACCTCGCAGATGGTCTGGGTAAACACGGTCTGGGGAAATCAGGAGGGAAGATATTTGGAGGGATGGATGCAGTAAAGGCCTCGTGTGGTGCCGAGCACTTGGAAATCTGCAAATCTGAAGGGGGAAAGGTGTTTCTTGTTACCAGGTGAAGCATTCAGCCACAGCCACCACGGTGCAGCTTTATTTTATGTGAAAGCAAAAGCTTCAGGCAAGATGTTTTTCAGCTGCACTTAAAGTTATCACTGCGCAAGCACTGGATGTGTCTCCAGAAATAGAGAGAAGGAGGTGAAGGTATTGTGGTGGTACCAGAAGGCATCAGGTTCATGGATGGGGATCTCCTCTTGTGTTCTCCTCCATTCTCCATTCACTGCTGAGCTCCTGCAGCAATCTCACTGCATCCAGGAACTCATCCATCCTCAGGCCAGATGTCCAGGGCTCCCCAGCCTGACCCTCTCCGGGCTAGCTCCAGGGCAGTTGTGCTGGGACAAAACCACTGTCCTACACTCTCCCTATGGTTCACCCCCAGGCCCGGGGAGGCAGGGGCTGACATTCCCTGAACAGCATGTTCCCTGGGCCAGGGCCATCCCCAGTTTGTCCCAGGCTGGCCCAGATTCCCGAGGCAGGCCCAGGAAGCAGCTGAGCGGGATTGTTTCCAGAGCAGTGCAGCTGGGGAAGATTTAATTTGCTAAGCTGCTACTGTCCCGAGGTTAAGGAAGGCACACTTGGTACATCAGCCCCTCTTTAAGCTGTGCTGGTGGAACTCAGGATGGGCCGAGAATCCCAGCAAATCCAGGAAGAAATGTGGGTTTTTTTTATTGTTAGTGAGGCTCAAAAAGATGTGCTGCTCCATTGCCCCGAGGGCTGTGGCATCACCTGCATCCCAGCACAATCCCAGCACCTGGCACTGCTCTCCATGGATTCACCCCAGCCCCTGGGAAGGGAACAGCCTCCCGGGCAGGATTTCAGCCCCTGGCACCAGCCCGCGGGTTAAAATCACGCGTAGGGATTTAATTAATGGAACTTGATCCCGGCGCATCGGGAAGCAGCATCCCCTCCCTTCCCCACGGATGATTCACAGGGAGCAAAAACACGCCCCGCCCTGGGACAACCCTTTGGTGGCCGCAGCTCACAGCTGACCCTGGGGCGGCGGGGACCTCGCAGTGTCATTGCACTCCTGACACTTGCAAGGACATCAATTTGTTTCTTTGGGGCTTCGTTATCTGCTGCAGGCAGCAGGAAGCTCCCGGTGCCAGGGCTGCCATCCCGGCCCTCCCAGGTCATTTTTAATGTGCTTCGGGGAATGCCGGGCTGGCTCACCCTTCGCCCTCTCGCAAAATCTTCCTTTTGCTTCGACATTTTATTGCATTTCACGAAATGCCAGAATGGTTTGTGTTTGAAAGGATCTTAAAGCCCATCTCGTTCCCACTCCCTGACATGGGCAGGGACACCTTCCACTATCTCACGTTGCTCCCAGCTTTTTCCAAGCTGTTCATTCATTCATTCCCTTCTTTTCCTCTCACTTCCTGATGCCTCCAGCACTACCCTTACCCAGACAATAATTAGGAAGCCTTTTCTTTGATAAGAATTTAGAAGTATTAAGCATTTTTACCACTGCTGTTTCAGCACATAGTATTTCCTTTTTGACTGTATTCCTTAAAAATAAGAAGTCAGAATTAAGCAGTGAAGGACGGGTGGGAGACAATATCTGTCCCCAGCCCTCGATCCAGCTGTGGCAGCTGAAAGAACATCCCAGTCCTGGGGGAAAAGGGGTTGCAGGAGCTGGCCAGGGCGAGTAACTTCAGAACCAGCTTGAGAAACTTCTGTAAATACAATCCTGGGAAGAAAGCTGCAACTGAGTCAGCCCTGGCAGAGAGGAATCTACCTCTGAATGGGGCTTTTCCCCCCATGTTTTTCTTCTGCCATCCTTCTCCCAATATGACAGCAATTAAAAGCCCTGAAAAATATGGATGGGAATGATTTGGAAAGGTTCTCTGTTAGGCTTGCTCTCATTAGCACTGCAGGCTGTTTTTTCAGCTGCTGACTGACAAGTGCCTTCCACATGCAGTGTCAGAAACCCAAAAGCCCTGAGGCATTGAAGAAGGGAGATTTTAGCTGGGGCCATCTCATCAGGAGCACGACAAAGGGGACAGTCACACAAGCCCACCAATGGCCACCCTGATGTCAGGCAGCTCCAGTTTTGGAGATGCCACTCCTTGGCAAAGCAGAGAGGACTTGGGAATGCCAGGTCCTCCCCTCATGGCTCCTGGCATTTCCCTGGATGTCCTGGGACTGTCAGGGCAACTTTTAGTTTGGGACAAGGGCTGTGACCACTCTCCAAACTTGTCCTGCCTTGGAGAATCCATGGAGGCTCCCTACAGAATGTCCCAGTGAGTCGTTAAGACTGGAAAAGACCTTCAATATATCAAGTCCAGCCTTTGGCCACTAAATCACCCCACTAAACCATCCCCACTGTCATGCCTACCCAGTTCCTTGAACGGTGACTTCACCAATTCCCTGGGCACTTCCAATGCTCGGCCACTCTTTCAGTGAAGGGATTTTTCCTAAAATCCAACCCGAGCCTCCACGGTGCAGCTTGAAACCGTTTTCCTTTGGCTGATCACTGGTGTCTTTAATCCACTGGTGTATGCTGCCTGCAGGTGTCATAGAGGTGCTTCCCTCTTCCAGGAAAAAACACTGGACTAAACCTAAAAGAGCCAGGAGGTGAACTGCCATCATTTGTTGGACCTGACAGGGAGCTGGAGGCGCCTGGATGGACATCCAGGCACAGGGACTCCACACAGTGTGCAAGTGGGTGGCCATGTGGGGTGTTTGCTCCATGGATTTACACAGGAACAGCCTTGGAAGCCAGGGAGTGGGAAAAAGACTGTGTGCCAAGGTGGGCATTTCACTAATTGGCTCTTTAAACTGGTGATTGATGAGGTGCTGGCTTTCCTTCTCAGCTTAGACTTACTGCAGAAGGAGCTGAAGATGTTCCCAAATTTCAGCATGGGAGCACACACTGAGTGTCCTGAAGCTCCTGGACAGCTGAACTTGGATTTCCTCCGCTGGAGTCAAGGGCAGCCCAACTGTTGGGTATCTAGAAATTGTACTCTGGCTTTTCTCCTACTTGAAGTGCAGAAGTTCACATGTTGGGCATATTTCCTCCTGGAAAAGCCAGGTTTTCTTGTGCTAGGAGAACATAATTTTGCTTCACCACCAACTGTGGTGCCACCACACAGAAAATCAGGTGCTCAACACTCGAATGCCTAAAACAGGCCTTTTTCACCCGCACTTTGGAGTGATGCAGGTTACTTTTCAGCACTCCCTTCTCTGGGGCTGTCAGCACCAATATCCACCAGCTCTGCCAGTGTGTGGGGAGGGCCCATCAGCCCGGGACACGGAGCTGGCTGTGATTTATGGAGAGCCCGAGGAATGTGGATCTCCCATCATCTCAAGCAGGATTATTTTTTACTGTTGCTCCACACTGTAAATTTGTCTCCGCATGACATAATTAACAGCACCGCCTCACAGGCCTGGGGTGATTTACAGGAGTGGAAATAGCTGCAAGGAAGGTCATGGCAGGGGAATTTGGGGAGAGGTGGAGGGGGGAGGCAGGAGAGTGGCCTGGACCACACTGGTGGTGGCCCCCATCCTGTGTTCCAACAGGGAGGAGAGGGCTTGTAAGGCATGGATTTGGCTCCTGCTGGCTGAACTTGAGCTGGGTGGGCCCAAGTGGCCAAGAAGGCCAATGACACCTGGCTTGTATCAGCAATAATTTGGCTACAGGACCGTGGCAGTGACTGTCCCGCTGTGCTGGGCACCGGTGAGGCCACACCTCGAATCCTGGATTCAGTTTCAGCCCAGGGAAGGGAACGGAGCTGGAGAAGGGTCTGGAGCCCCAGGAGAGGCTGAGGGAGCTGGGAAGGGGCTCAGTCTGGAGAAAAGGAGGCTCAGGGGGTCCTTGTGGCTCTGCACAAGTCCCTGACAGGAGGGGACAATGGAGGGGTTGGGCTCTGCTCCCAGGAAACAGGGACAAGAGGGGAGGGAACGGCCTCAGGCTGGGCCAGGAGAGGTTAAGGGTGGACATCAGCAGGAATTTCCCCATGGAAAGGGTGCTCAGGCCTTGGAAGGGGTTGCCCAGGCAGTTTGGAGACCCCAACCCTGGAGGTGTCCACGGAATAACTGGATGTGGCACTCAGTGCTCTGGGCTGATGTCAAAGTGGGGATCAGGCACAACTTGGACTCGATGGCCCAGGAGTCCCTTTCCAAGGTAAAATATTCTGTGATTCTGTGTGATTCTGCTGCCTCAAGCTATTATTTTCATGGTAGTCATCAGACTGAAAGACTCATAAAGAAATCATTCCCCAGGCATGCAGGAACAGTGATGGTGTCCCCAAGACAAGAGCAGGGAGTTGTCCAAAACATAAATAACCACTGAGTATGTTCATGGCTCCGTTTCTATAAAAGATAAATATTCAAGAGATCAAATTTTGCAGTTAACTTAGCTCAGCTGCATCTTTACATAGGCTCGTCCCTAAATAAATGGGATTCATAACTAGATGGGAGTCCTCCCCAAAAATATCTCCTTTGGCCAGGCAAATGCAATTTTGAAAACTCCAAGTTTTCTGCAGGCAACCCTTTTGGAGACCTCATTTTCCCTTGGGACCACACAACAAAAAGCCCCTCGAAAGTCAAATAATAATTTCAATTCAGCGTCTTTGGGATGAAAACCCTGCAGTTTGAGGAGTGGAACTGAGATCCATTCAGCATTCACCAGAATCTGCAAAAATGTTGCTGTGGTGCCATCCACGAGCTGGGTTCATTTCCCACGATAAATTCCACAGCCTTGATAGCCTGGGGTCCTCGTGAATCAGGAGAAACAAAGCATATCCCAGGGATTTGAGGAATAGGGGATATTTAGTCGGATTTGCACTCCCTGGTCTGCTACAACCAATTAGGCATCCAATTCTCTAATTGCCAAGTGATAGGGAAGGATATAAAGAAGCTGTGGCTGCCCCTGGATCCCTGGAAGTGTCCAAAGCCAGGTTGGATGGGGCTTGGAGCAACCTGGGATAGTGGAGGTTGTCCTTCAAGTTCCACTCCACTCCCATCCCTGTCTTTGGATGAGGTCAATGAATGTAGGACATGAATTCCTGGGTGTTCTGGTGTAACTTCCCACAAGGACAATTTTATCCTGGCTTACAGACCCCTATTTTCATGCAGATGATCTCAGTTTGTAGGGGCTGAAAATAAATCTCTATTTCTATCCTGGAATGAGCAACCCCCCTCTGGGACTCCACTTGTAGGAGTGGTCTGGGTTGGCTACAGAGAACAGAAGAGAGCTGTCTGCTTTTGGGGAGGAAAACACGTTTCATAGCCCAGGGAGCACCCCTGGGTGCCCAGCACCAGAATAAGGGAATATTCCACCTCGGGATATTCTAATCAATGCTGCTTTCCCTATTACACTCAGGTCTAACTGTCTAAAATACAGGAAAAGTGCTCTCCTCCCAATTTATATCCAAAATGCTGGAGACAGAAGCCCTGCATGCTCTTGTTCTAAATCCCTCTCCAGCTCTCTTGGAGCCCCTTTAGGCACTGGAAGGGCTCTTAAGTTTTCTTGGAGCCTTCTCTTCTCCAGTTCAACACCCCCAGCTCTCCCTCAGCCTGGCTCCACAGCAGAGGAGCTCCAGCCCTTGGAGCATCTCCGTGGCCTTCTCTAAACCACTGTCTTTTTGGTGATTTTTGGTGCTTTTTGGTGCTCTGCACCATGGAACCAAGTCTTTCCATGGCCATTGGTGAGAGGATAAATCTCAACTCATGCATTTTCAGGCATCAAACCACTGCAGCTGCTTGGCTGGCTCTGCTTGCACAGATTTCCTCTCCAAATGGGAAATGCACGGGAAGAGGAAAACTGGAAGGGAAGGCAAAAGGCAGCACCCACTTCCCTGCATCGTGAATCTTCCCCAGAGAAAAAGCAGGATTTTCCCCAAGCAGACCTTTCTGACCAGGAAAATGAGCATTTCCCAAGGAAATTTCCAGGAAAACACCCTTAGTTTTCTGGTGTGCGCTACTGGAAGAGCTGCTGTGGAAGAGGGTGATGCATTTTCTCCGGTCCAAGAGGGTCAGTGGGCAGCAGGAGAGGCCTGAGCTCCAGCTGTGACTCCAAAGCTGGGTGACCTTGGAGAGCCACATTCCCATCTGCGAGATGGGGATAAGAAAGTGTCACACAAGAACTCGCTGGGTTATTAATAGAGGCCTCTGGCTGAGATTCCAACACAGCCCAAGGGCTTGAGAAGCCCATTTATTCTTTGCAATTCAAAGCAGACAAGTGACTCAGATTTCCTTGACACTTCTGATCACAAAAGTCAGGGAAAAGTGCTCTCCAAAGCATTTGTCTGGAGGGAAGAGAGCATATGAATATGTGATTTTTTTTCTCTATTTTTTTTTCCAAATACAAATGAAAGCAAATTACCCATGAATTTGAAAGGTTTGGGTTGGTTTGACTTTTGTGCTGAAATAAGTCCAGATAGAAATCTGAACATCAGCTGCTCTGCGTGTTGTAGTTATGGTAGGAAAAAACAGGGAAGGAAGGGGAAAATTGGGCTCTATGGGATGAGAATGTTTCCATTCTTTCCTGCTGAAGCTGCAGGTGAAATTGATACATTCTCCCAAATTGTTTGGATTCATTAAATGGATCCAGTAGCAGCGGCAGCGTGCATTTGGTTTAAGGATCTTGTAGACATGGAGGAGTTTCTCCAGCACTGGTGGTAAATTAATTCCTAGGAAAATCCCTGGATAGAAAAGAGGTGACAAAGATGCCATGGAAAGGCCATGGCAGGATTTCATGAAGACCAAAGTAGGGAAGGGAACAGGGGGACACCACTCATGCATCCCATACAAGGGGCTGCTTGGGGATGGGATACTCTAATGAAGATTTCTAACTGTGCATTCCTAATTGAGGTCTCCTCAATCCAGAGGGAGCAGGGAGTGGTAGTAAAGCCCTGGGAAAATTGATGTTGCATTTTGGAGAAGGGCATGAAAGCAAAGCCAAAGTAACATCATCGATTCTTGGTGTTTTGTCTGTCTCCTGAAAATACTCAATCCCATTTTAGGGCAGGGGAATTGTCTAATCTCCCTTTCCAGCCTTGTCCTTAATGGATACATCTTGTTTTCATTCTGGCTTTGACAAAATCTGATGCAGCTCCTCGACTTGATTAAAATGACATTTGGAAACAAACGGGCAAAAGGCTCGATCAGAATCTTTGCAAGCAGATTTTTTATGGTTTTGTTTTGTTGGTTTTTTTTTTCTCCTGGAAAGTTTTCATTTGGACAAAGGGGAGTTTACCACAGGGGTTAAAAATAAAAAAGCAATAATCATTCCCTTGGAAGACAATATTCATTCCCTTGGAAAACAATAATCATCCCTCGGGGAGCATTCGAGCACTTTTTGTTTTCCTCAGATTTATGTTTACTGCAATCTCAGAGGCAGCAGGAACGCAATGTTATGATTCCAAGGTTTATAATTCCCAATCACTGGCGTGGTGACCCCTCTTCTCTCATGGTTACAGCCATGAAGAGGATCAGCAGCACATCCCCCACCTTTTCCTGGCATGCTCAGCAGACGTGCTGCTCTTTCCTCATCCAAACACCACAGCTCCCTGGAATTCGAGGTGAAGGTTTCCTCCCAGCCAGAACAGGCAGTGGTGATAATTTGCCCTCACCTGAGATAATTTTTCTTCTTTAGGCCATTGGAGAGATGTCCTGGAAACCCTAAAAAAGGACACAGGAGAGGAGGAGCTGAGCGAGAGCTGCATTTCCCAGCAGTTTGGAGAAGCCAAACTGGGATGGATTCCTTTTGCTTGGATGCAACGTAATTAAAAGGAATTTGTGAGGGAGAGACACACGGAGAAATTCCTGACAACATGAAAGGGAGGAAGGGAGGGCTCATAAAACAGTGATTCCCTCTGTTTTTCTTGGCAAGCGCAGCCGAGCTCCCTGGGCACAAGGTTGGAAGAGGACTCCACGCTGAGCAGAGGACAACAACAAGCAGGTGCTGTGGAAAATGGCCCTTCCCTGAGCAAACAGAATTTATATTCCTGCCACCTCCCTGCATTCTTCATCTGCTCCTTGAATCTGCTGTCCATGAGCAGATGTGGCCCTGACCTCGAGCCCCACAGACGCCGAGCTCAGCTGCTGGGTTCGAGCAGCGTTTTTGTGTCTCAGGCACCTCCACCCAAGGTGCCCAATGCCTGGGACATTGAAGTAATCCTTCCTTCAGTCCTTGCTCCAGGCAAGGGAAGATTTGTATCCAGCTCTGCACCAAAATCAGTCATTTGTATGCAAAAATAAGCTGGGTTGAGCACAAGCTCCCCCGCCCTCACAAACACCTCAAAAAGCTTATGGGAATTGTTGCTGTGCTTAGTAGGGGCTGTATCAGCACCCAAAATTGTAAATAATCAGGGAATCACAGAATGGTTGGAGCTGGAATGGACCTTCAAGGTCACCTTATTCCATCCTTGCCATGAGCAGGGACACCTCCCACTGTCCCAGGTTGCTCCAGGTCCCAATGTCCAGCCTGGCCTTGGGCACTTCCAGGGATCCAGGGGCAGCCACAGCTTCTCTGGGCACCCTGTGCCAGGGCCTGCCCACCCTCCCAGGGAAGGATTTCTTCCCAATATCCCATCTAAACCTCCTGTGTGTCAGTGGGAAGCCGTTTCCCCTCGTGCTGTCACTCCATCCCTTGTCCAAAATCCCTTTCCAGCTCTATGGAGCCCTTTTAGGTACTGGAAGGCTGCAAAATGTGGGAACTACTCTTAGGCTTAATTTGACTTAACTCAAATGTGGAAGTATCTTAGACCCAGTCTCAACTTTTAGAATTCAGTATCCCTATGAAATATGTTTTAGAATCAGCAGAAAAAGGAGCAGGGGGATTCTCACAGAGTTATGCAAAGCTGACTTCTATTGACTCAGGGAAGTGGATGGAAGCCTTCCTAATAGAATTCATTTTTCTCTTATTTCCTTGATTTAAAGTAAATATACCAAAAATCCAACAGTAATTGGAATATAGAAAAAGGACAACTAGCCAAAACTAGCAAGCCTGGCTCGGATTCACGACACCACTCTCTTTTCCAACACTTTCTCCTGGAAACCACAAATTAGCACAACAAGGCTTAAAAACAGGCTCCACAGATGGATATTCCTGCAGCCTGGGGGGAGCTTTGCAGCAGGATCTGGTGCAGAACAACCCAGCAGGGCTGATTTCTCCACTCCCAGAGCTTGGAGACTTTGGTTTCCAGCTCTTCTCCTCCCCTGTGGCAGCTCTGCCCAAGGAAATAACCAAAACCAGAGGGAGAAGTCTTCCCTCCTCCTTCACTGGGATTTGTTCCCCTGCTGAACAGTCAAGGAAGAAAAAATTAAAAACAGTATTTCTGTTATTTTTATTGAATCTGAAGTTGCCTTTTGGATGTCCTTCCCTGCTATGGAGCTCCTGGGAAATGAATGCAAAGCCTTTGGATTGAAGGAGAAGCCCTTGGTTGAAGGCACTGGCATGGCTATTTAAAATAGGAGTTTTGTGACATACGAATGAAAATTACCTGGAAAAAAACCCCAGGGCTTATGGAAAAAAAAAAGAAATGGGAATGGGCTTGAATAAACCCTGCACTGCTCTAGGACCAGGTTTCTTCAAAGCCCCCAGGACTGGCCTAAGCCTGCTGCAGTCAGTGACAGCACAGCTCTGAGCATCTCTGGGCACAGAGTCAAGCCAAGGCTGGATCCTTCACTTCTCGTTTCCCTGGGTTGGGTTTCCATCCACTTCCTCCTCAGCCTGGGCTGTTTATTGCTCTCCTGCAGCCCGTGGAGGATTCCTTGTGCGTGTGCAGCCTCCCTCATCCCACAGCGGAGCAGCGGAAATAATGAGGATTAAAAAAAAAAACAAACCCACAACCACTAAACCCAACAGCAAAGCACTTATTGGAGAGCATTTGCTGACCTGCTGAAATCAAAACATTCCCCAAGGTGGGATGAGGAAACTTTGAAAGCCTGGGCAGGTTCCTGCCCAGCAGCCAAGGAAGGGAGATGCCAAACTCCCCTTCTGGGAGCCCCATGTGTGCCGAGCTCATCCAAGGAGGGACTGCCCTGGATCTGGGCACTGCAAAGCAATTTGAACTCTTATTTTTAAGTCTCAAATTTGATTCTGGTTTGCGTTTAGCTGCCAGCCTGCTCCTCTGAGTTCAGTTTTCGTTTAAGGGGGGAAAACCCCAGTAGTTCAGACTATATTGGATTTGACTCATTGCAGCAATTTCAGTTTTATGTGGACAGGAAATGACAGAGAAGCAGAGCTGGGTATTTCCCACCACGACTGTGCCAGGCTCACAACCTCTCCTGCCTCAGGTGCTTTTGTCGGAAACAGCCCCAATCCTGCCTCAATTTATTTGTCACAGGCTTAGACCATGCTGAAGTCAGGTTTAAGCGTGGTCTTAAAAGGCATTTGAGTTAAAACACCAACAAAAAAAGACACTGTGTGAGGACTCCACACTTCAGGTCCTGTCAGTCCTGGGAGTTTATGTGATGACAAAGGTTAAATAGATGGAAAACAAACCATCAGGCCCATTGAAGATGGAACAAAACAATGAAAACCCCCAGAAACGAGAGCAGAAAAAAATTTGGGCAGGAACAACAAAGTTAATTGCAACCAGCTTGGCTAAAGCACCAAGATGAAGGGAATTAATTAATTTTTTTTTTTCCCTTGTAAAAATCAACAAATGTTCTGAATTTGCTTTTAGCTGAAGTGGGCAAGAATCATTTGCAGGTTTAAAGCAATGAGACGGTTTCACTCTGACTAATCATTTTAAAAAATAACACGGCAAATATTGCGCAAATCAGCTAAAATGCCACAGCAGACAAAGCTGAAATCTGTCAGGAGTGGTCTCTGGCTCCAAGAACTCACGGAAAAGAGGAAATTTGGAACAAAAGTTGAATTATTAGCCCAAGGTAAGTGGTTAATGAGTGCTAAATACACATGTCAGCAAAAGATACACAAACCCAAAGTGGCACTTCTCTTCTCAGAGATGATGTAGGGCAGCAGCAGCCATAAATGAAATCCAGAAAGTGGCCCTTTGGGACAGATTTGCCAGTTAAAGAACAGCAAACTGAAGTTGGGATCCCATCATTTTTTCCTATTCTCACCTTCCCTCCACCCACAGGTGCCAGATCAGCCCAGCCCTACACCCACCCCAACTGAGACTCACTTTTGACTTCTCTGTCTCTCCTGAGTTTTTTGGGGGCTGAGAGCTGGAAACACACCATCCGCTGGCCAAATATCCCCTGTGCCACGAGCCCAGCTGCTCTGAAGTATGATTTATTTGAGGAGGAGGATGGGGGATGCCTCGCTCTCCAGCGTTCAAAGCTGAGCTGCCAATTTTCTGCGCTGCCTTTGCCCATCAGACTAAACAGGTTAGGGCTTGGCTGCCAGCCATCCCCAATCCAGGTGATCCATCACCATCTGGGACCCCTGGATGCAGGGGAAGGAGGGAGAAGGGCTCTGGGTGTTGTTTATTTTGGATGTCGTGTCCCAGCCATAAATAAGGCCCAGGAACTGCAGTGTCAGCCCCAATCCAGGGCAGCAAAACTCAGGATCTCAGAGCTGGGAGGGGGTGGCTCTGCTGCTCCCTCGGGGCTGGAGCTGGGGACAGCACCCCAGGACCTCCAGGGACATAAAAAACACAGGCACAAGGGCCTGGCAGGCACGGGATGAAACACAGATGGGATTTGAGGGCAAGGATTTCTGCCTGAGGCTGCTTGATGGAAAGGGAAAATTATTTCACCTGGGAGCAATATCCAAGGATACACAGGATGCGCTCGCAGCTCAGGGATGGGATTTTAAGCCTTCCAGGCCTTGGATGTTCACTTGAAGGATGGCAGGCTGTACCTGTAGGAACAGAAAGGGAATGGGACCCCAAAGAAGGTAAAACAACATTTTCAGGGAGAAGGTTTCAGTGAAAAAATTCCAGAGAAATTATTCTCATTTCAAAGAGAAGTGCCCAGCAACTTCCATTTCAGGTTTGTGTTGGAACACAGCATCTCAAATTGCCCGAGATTTTAGGAATATGTAATTCAGTGCAGCAAACAAGCTGGGAACCAGATCTGCCCAAAATGGGGTTTTCCAGCTCTGTTTTGAATCTGCTTTTTTTGAACTGTTTCAAAAGTCATGCGTACCAACTTAAAATAAAAATAAAATTATCCAAACCAGAATATTTTCAAATGAAAATCAGGCCACCAAACTAGAGATTGTGGGAGAGAGTTCCTCTGAGCATTGCTTACCCACCTGTGTGAGTGCACAGCATTTCCTAGCAAATCACAAAACCTTAATCTGGCTAGAAGAGAAAAAAAAAAAAATCTCCAAATAAAAGCTTCCTTCCCAAAGCTGCCACTCCTGGAAAATGGTACAGGAAAGCCTCCCCGAACTTTTAATTCATGGAAAGGTTTTTACCAATTCAGTTAGTCCCTACTTCCCTGCTCTCCCTCCCAGGCTGATGTCAGGCTGTGCTTTGGAGGTGAGGAGGGAGACAGGAAATGTCCTGAGAGAGAAGCCAAGGAAAGAGTGAGAGACGGGAAATGTTATCCCAGTTTGGAGCTGTGGCATTAACAGCTGGAATTGGATTCCAGGGAAGGGCTGGAGCTGTGTCAGGGGGATTTTTGTGTTGGATATCAGGGAAAAGCTCTTCCCCCAGAGGGTGCTGGGGCACTGCCCAGGCTCCCCAGGGATTGGTGACATTCCCAAAGCTGCCAGAGCTCCAGGAGTGTTTGGAAAACACTCTCAGGGATGCAAAGGTTGGGATTGTTGGGGTATCTGTGCAGAGCCACGGGCTGGATTTGGATGGTCCTTGTGGGTCCCTTCCAGCTCAGGACATTCTGTAATTCCACGATTCTCATTGTCCATCCATCAAGCAGAGGGAGGCATGCATGGGAACCAGGAGAGGCAATGGGGAGAAATCAAGCAGACCTTTCATCTTTGGAGAGGATGAATTTCCTCCTCAGCCTTAATTTGGCCCCTGAGCCGTTTTGGTGGAGGCTGCCATCACAAAGCAAGCTCTCTGTTTTCCTGACCAGGATCCAAGGGAGAGCTGAAATCCCCGGGTTTTCCCCTTCCTGAAGAGAGGAGGAGAAAAGAAAAGGAGCCCACAACAAACCGAGTCTCCTCCGTGTCTCCTCCAAATCCTCTGGAGATATTATTTCATCCTCGCTGGGATGCAGAAATAATATTTACCCCATCTGCAGCCCATCTCCAACACCTGCAGCGTGGTGCTGCGGGTCTGACACATCTGGATGCTCGGGATGACGGAGACCCAGCCCTGCAACACGAGTCCAGCAGGGATTGCTGGCCAGCATCCAAGGAAAATGGCCAGGACACGGAGTGGAGGTGGTGGCCAGTGGCTCATCCCACCACGCACAGGCCAAAGCAAACGGGGAGCTTCGACCTTGGCTGAGATTCCCAGCACAGCACTCCTCGAGCAGGCCACAGCCAGTCTCAAATTATCCCCAAATACCAATAAAGGCCAGGAGATGGGAAAGCCCCAGGAAAGGATGCTCCATGCTGAGCATGAGGCAGTTGCAGCCCGGTTTGTAACCCCTCCTTGCTGAGTGTACTCTTATTTTCTTTGAAAAGAAAAAAACCCTGAAGATGAGAAATGCTGAACGACTCTGAAAAAGTGGGTTGTTTTTTCTTCCAGGAAATGAAATGCCTTTGTGGGGCTTGGGGAAGAAATCACGTATTTAGGCTCCTGCTCTTAGTCACAACTGCTCTCATCAGGAAGTTTTCTACTGGGAAATTGTTTCCGTGCAATTACGTTAATTTTTGAGAGCATTGTGTCAGACCAGCTTGATTTTATCAGAGTTTACAGCCATGATTTTATCCAACCAGTCAGTCTTTTTCACCTAAGTTTTGCACTAGCTTAGGTAACTCAAATGAACATAAATGTCATTCAGACAGTTTTTATCAGTGAATATTTTTTTAAAAAATCACTTTTTGGTTGAATTTAATTTTTGACATAGAAGGGAAACAAATTTTCCTCGAAATCCCTTTCTGAATTATGAAAATTTTCACATCTGGTTCCCACATGGGTGGGATCCTTAGCAGGATGAAGCCTCCAGTTTTGGTGTCTCCTCAGATCACACAGGATGAATTCAAATCGGCCTGGATGGAAACGGCCCATGAAGGATAAGAACTGGATGGGAGGAAAAGCAAAAAGGCAACCAACAGAGCTCAGAGCTGGCAGATTCCATTGGGAGGTCACTGTTAGGTCTGGTATTTTTGTCCATCTTTATTGATGGCATGAAAATGCAATGTAATATGCCAAAATGAAGGGGAAAAAAGAGAAAAGCAAACAACCCAGTGAAGTTGACAGCAAAAAAAAAATAGTATTTCCATGAGGTTACTGCTTAGACAACACCTGAAACAGCACTGAGCATTCTGGGCACCCAACATTTTAATTTGGAGGGAGTTCATAGAAGAGTGACAGAGACAGTGGAGAGGGAAGTGTTGAACTTGGCTCCGGGAAAAGTTGGACAGAGCAACAGGCTGGGAGTGCTTAAGGAAAATAAACAGCCAGGGAGAAATCCTGACCTCACTGGAGCTGATGTCAAGCCCTCCATGGACTTCAGCAGGGCCAGGATTTCACACTGGGAAAGGGGATTCAGTGCTGGAGAAGGCTGGATGAGGGAAGCACGGGGTGGAAACAGAGCAAGGAAGTCCAGCATCAAGGAGGAGACAAGGCAAGGAATGTCAGTTTTGTCCAGGAGCAGGGAAATCCAGAGTGCCAGCTACTGCAGGGGAGAGCCAACTGCGCTTTTGGAACCCGCTAATTGAAGGGAGGTTAAATAAAACAAGTGTTACACATTCAGCTCTGATGAGAGGAGAAAATTGGATGTAACAAATCCACCCCCTGCAGCCAGACTCCCAACCGGAGCATCTCCCCTCAGTTCAAGCACAGATGGTTTTATATGGGAAATGTAAATAAGAAATTACCATCTGGTTAATAAAAAAAAGCATCTCTGCTACATTTGACTACGTGTCCCCATATGTAAACATTTAAAAATACTAAATTTTTTTTCAGTGTTTTAAAGTTTTCCTTCAGAACGCCTGTGGAGAAAGAATTCCTGTTGACATCAAATGTGATAAACCACAAAAATGTCCCATGTTTGTCCTATCAATTTTAAATTTATATTGAATTTCACTGCTATCTGTGTGGAAATATAACCAGGTTCCACTGCTCAATATCTGGTGAAACTGAGAATTGGAGAAGCTGGGTTCTGAAATCTGTGGCATTTGTAAAAAAAAAAAAATCAGGCATAAGGCAGCCTATTTCCAGAAAAAATGTTGGAAAATTCTGCTTGGAGATGGAATCTGTGCATTTGAGCTGAAACTGTCAACTAGCTGTTTGTTATAAAGGGAGTGGAAACTTCGAGTTTGGGTTGGGTTTATGTTTTTTTTTCCAAATGGCCTTTTCCTTCCCCAACTGGTATATAATCAAAATAAAGCTCCAGAGGACTAAAAAACACTAACATCAAAAGGGAATTGTATATTCCAGGTGGCACAGAAAGTCTGATCACTTTTTTTCCAAGGAAAGTTGGTTTTTTTTTTTTGTCTTTTTCCTTTTCCTGCAAAAGCACCAAGGAAATTCCAGCTGGGCTTGGCCACCTCCTCAGGTATCCCAGCCCATCCATCTCCCCAGTGAAAGGCACCTCTGCCAACACCTCCTACAGTTTTCCCCACCCCCAAGAGGGGTTTGACTCATAATTAATATTAAACTAAATGATGAATTGTAAAAAAATCCCATTTAAATCAAGGAACACGGGCACAACCCAACACCCCCTCAGCTCTGAGGGGAGTTTAAGTGATCCCAGACTAAACTTTGAGGCAGAGATAAGAGAACCCAGCCCCGAAGCCCCACTCTGAACACACCAAGCTGCCAAATTTTCTCTTTCTGAAGAGGCTGAGTTAGCAGCAGGACTGCCAGGGCTCCAAAGGAGGGACAATATCATCACTCAGACTCCTGAAGAGGGAAACACTGCAGCGCCAATATCGAGGCCCTGCCAAATTCCCTGAGATAAATAATTAGAGTTGCCCTCCTGGATGTGTGCCCTGGAAGCAGAATCCACTCTGGATATTCACCACGGCCGTAAAAATATCCTCTGGTGTTGTTTCCTCTCCAAACAAACTGTTCCCAGGCCAAGAGCAGCAGCCTGGCATCGTTCTGCTGCTTTTAGCTGCAAGCTCTTCGTGTGTTCAAGAGCCTCTGAGGGGGATCTGGCCAAGGGTTGGTCACCCCTGGTCTCCAGGCTGACCCTGGAGAGCTCCAATGTCCCAGCTGCTGTTTTAATCCTCTCTATCCCATGAAAATCACGGAATCCCACAGTGGTTTGGGTTGGAAGGGACCTTAAAGACCACCCAGTTCCACCCACCTGCCAGGGGCAGGGACAGCACCCACTCGACCTCCAGAGCTCCATCCAAGCCAGCCTTGAGCATTTCCAGGGATGGGGCAGCCACAGCTTCTCAGGGCAACTCGTTCCACCCTCACAGGAATTTTCTCCCCAAATCCAAGCTAATCCTGCCCTTTCCCAGCTGGAAGCCATCCCCCCCTTGCCCCGTCACTGCCTGCTCCCTCTCCATCTCCATTTAAACAGCAGAAAAGGAGATCCCCAAGGAATCCAACACCACCATCCGTCCATCTGGGCACTCAGTTGGCTGACAGCACTGGGAAAGAATCCAAGAATTCAATATTTGCCAGGAAGCATGGCCAGCGTCCAGCCTGAAGTCCAGCAAACCTGAATTTTTGGCTGGACCTCGAAGAATCACTGCACTGTGACCAGGTGAAACCCTCTCATTTAAAGCTGAGCCATGAGGAGAAAAATAAAAAAAAACAAACCCCAAAACTCACCTGGATGGAGCTGTTCTGCTGATAGAGGGGGTGAAAAATTTTCTAGACATAACTGCTCACTGTACATTTACAGAAAGCTTTAAATTTGATAGTTATCACCTTTTTATTGAAAGGAAAATGTTTACTGACGTGAACCCTGTTTGCTTTGTGCTTTTTTTTTTTTCTTCTTCTTTTTAATGCCAGAAACGTTCCATTGCAGGCACCCTCTGGAATGTTTTCCTTTTTCCTGCACACCCTGGAGTTTATGTCAAGTTCTCCTCATTAAACCAAGCAGTGATTCCTTATCAGCAATGTTTGCATTAGGGAGCAAGATGGATATTTCACTTTATTTAATCCTCAGAACTGGGGGGAGCTGAGAGGAAGGGCTGGTGCCAAGGGGCTGGCACTGTCGGAGCCTGGGACACACACAGGACCCTCCCCAAAAGATGAAAAACATCTTTTTCAGCAGCTCAGCCACACATGGATACCTCTCCAGGCTACCCTTTTCTGAGCAATACAAAGAAATCAGCCTTTTTAAAGAGGGGAATTGCTTCCCTCTCCCTTTAACAGTTCCCAAAATTGTCACCCGTGTTCCAATCCTTCTCCTCAAAAAGCTCCATCAGGATCTTCATGTTCCTCCCCAAGGTTGTCCTCTAGAGCTGTTTTTTTTGGCAGGAAATTGGGTGGGGGGAGGTGGCCTGAAGCTTTTTTTCTGGGGTTTTCCCCCCCATTCCTACAGCAAAGGATGTCCAGATTCCATCTGGCAGCATATGGACAGAAATTCCTGTGGAGCAGCTCAGGCACCACAGGAGCATGGATGGAAAGAAAGCCTGGAGCTGTGGGCAGATGAAGAGAAGCGCAGAAAATGTCAGCAAGAAGAGGAAAAGTGGGAAGGGAGAGGAAAAATCCCTCCCCTCCTGAAGTTCTGAAGTGTTGGTGAAGACCACAGGAGGAGAGGACATGGACAACCAGCTGTGCAGGGAAGGGAAGGATTGAGAGGGGACAACAAGAGCCCCGTTCCTTTGGCCTGGTGGCCATTCCTGGTGCCCTGATGTGCTCAGGACCATCATCAGTGGGGTGGGTTGGGTTTAAAAAGACTGTTGTGGGGTTGAGAGTCCAGACTAAGGGGCCTTCTGCTGAACTTGTGGGACAGACTGGCCACTCCCCAGCACCAGCTGGCATCACACATCGGTGGGGACAAAATGCAAAAGCTGCTGTTAATATGGTGAACAGCTGGAGCCTGTTCCTGGAAATGCAGAGCAGGAGGATCCTCACTGAAAACACAGGAGAGCCACATGGGGACCATGCACCACCTCAATTTCCTGGAGGAGTTCGAACCAGCCCTCAAGTGTTATTTTAGCACAGTTCCTTGTCTATAAATATTTATAAAATGCTTGCTTGACTATCCCCTTAAAATAAAATAAAATAATAATAATAATAATAAAGTAAAATGCAATAACCTTCCAAACCCCACCGCTGCTTATTGCATCTTGAACAAAATATTTTCTTAACCTTTCCTATCTTCAGCCCTTGGGGCTCTCACTGGCTGAGCAAACCTCTCTCCTCCTGCAGGGCAGCAGGCTGCCTGCTTGGTGGCTCAGAAAGTTACAGAAGGCTACAATAACATCAAGATTTGGGACGAAATTAAAGGTGGAGGGAAGAATGGAAGCTTTTCAAATTTGTAGTCTCACCATGAGCACTTGGGTTTCATCTACGAGGGGTCGGTGGGAGAAGAAAAAAATTCAGAGATGTGAATCATGAGGGACCTTGGGCAGGACTAAAGGTGCCCAGGATCACTTCAACCCAAAGTTCAGCCCTGAAGGCAGCAGGGAAAGCATCTGAAAGGAAAAACTCAGGGATGAAAGCACATCTCCAGTTGGGAGTGCTGCAGTGAGGAGAGAGCTCCTGGGAGGCCCTCAGGATGTGGATTGGGATCTGTGGGATGCTCAGGGGTGGGCAAAGCTTCCATTGGGGACTAGGGAAGGATCTCTCCTCTTTTCCTCCTGGGTGATCACTGTCCCTGACCTGAGACTGGTTCTTCCAAACCCACTCTCCTCACAAATCAGGGGCAGCTTGTGGCCAGTGGGACTCAACACCAAAACCTTTTTAAAGTCATTTTATTCCTCGAGATAGCCTAACCCATTTTGTGTCCGCAGAGCTTGCCCCTGCCCTGCTCCTAAAATCATCGGCGTTCAGCAAAGCCCAGGACGGAGCTGTCCCCCTGCCCCCGGCCATCTCTGCTGCTGCACATGAATGGGGACAGACTGAGGAGTTCCTGGGGTAAGGGTGACCTACTTTTCATGGCTGCACCACAGTTCATTACCAATTCCTAATGATCTCATTGTTCCATTAAATGAAGGTTGCCACCTGTCCCCGAGACTTTAGATCAAGCTGGGATTAACAGATCCGCTGACCCATTTCCCCCTTTTTGTAGGACACAGCCCCGTGATCAGTGGGGTTGTTTCTTTTTCTTTTTCTTTCTTTCTTTCTTTCTTTCTATTTTTTTTTTTCCCAGACCATCCAAGGTTGAGCCTTAGCAGGAACGTGGTGCCTGGTCCCATGAGCAGAGGATGCTGAACTATGTGGCTCCTGTCAGTTTGGGCATCAGATTCCACCTGCCTGGATCCCACCAGGAAAAAAGGTCCAACCCTACACACTATGGGGTGAAAAAAAAAAGGCAGAGGGGAATCACTGATTCAGGGCAAATGAAATCCTTCCAGTTTAAAGGAGAGGGTATAAGAGAGTCTGTTAAGGGTCTGGAGGCTGCCTGAAGTTTGGCTCCAGGCAGCTATCCCTCCAGCAATAATCTGGGAAGGAAAAAGCCTGGATTAGCACCCAGCAGTCATCCTGGCTCACGGACCCTCATGGGGCTGTCCCGCTGCCAGGAGCCCCCAAGGACACAGCCCAGCGGCCCAGAGGGCTGGGGATGGCAGGTTGGAAGCAGAAGGGATAAAACAAATAAAACAAGGAGGAGAGAGGAATAAATTCCCATGGACAGGCTCAGGCAGCAGCCAAATGACCTCGAGTGCACCGCTCGCTTCCCTCGCCCGCGGAAGGCAGCGCCGCAGCTGCATTTTTCATAAATAGGAACACCCCGGCTTGATGTTTTTTAAAGCTGTCTAGACAGTGGAGCAAGACCTTATTTCAAGGCACATAATCACTTTCCCATTTTTCTTCGCAGTGGAGGACGTTTTCCAAGATTAGATAGAAGCTGGTGGAGCAACATGTTATTAACCTTGGGTGTGCCTCCCTGCTTTGGGCTCTCCGTGTCCGAGCTGGAGGTGCCTTTCTGTCTGATCACGTCTCCCCTCCATTCTTGCCTTTGACAGGAAAGCTCCCAGGCTGGATAGGATTGCAGATGGATGGCAGACAATTGGGAGCAGCAGAATGCCAGCTCGCTTTGGCAAAAGGCAAACACAGTCTTGGTGCTGCCCGATATAAAATGGTGTTGGGGGAAAAACAAAATTTAAAAGCTTGGTGCTGACCTCCTTCAGGCCAGAGTGACCCAGGTTGTCAAAGAGAGGTGGTGAAACAGCAATGACTGCCTGGGGTAAGAGCCCTGTGGAGATCACAGAACTCCAGAGGGGTTTGGGTTGGAACATCCTCAAAGCTCATCCCACTCCAACCCTGCCGTGGGCAGGGACACGTTCCACTAGACCAGGGTGCTCCAAGCCCTTTCCAACGTGACCTTTGTTGCACCAGGCACTTTCACTGCTTGTCCTGGGCCAAGGACGAGGCTTTCTGACCAGGAATAATCCTCACCTTGTACCTGGACCATTTTTCCCCATGGGATGTGCAGGGATCTGTGCCCAGGTTACTCAAGGGAAGCAGAGTCCAGCATGGCTTGGTGCATTAAATTAAGACAGGAAGAGCTGATGGCAAACAGACCATCACAAATGGGATTATTTCAGAGTGGAGAGCTGGGAATGAGAGGTTTGCTGCCTTCTAAGGATGGAATTCCTTGGGTTTGGGGAGGTGGGTGGGGGTTTATAGCCCAAGCCCAGGAAACATTGCTTGCCTGGTGTTCCAAGACCCTCTCCCTGAGCAGTGTCCACCCAGAGTTACCCATCAGGAGTAAAACACCTGGACTGAGAGCCAGGAGCTGCCCTCGTGCCCAGCTCCCTGCAAGATTGCCACATCTCCCCGTGCTCTTACAGTGATTATCCACCCACAGCAGCAAGGCCAGACAGGGATTTCTTTTTGCTTCCTTAGCATTTTCGTTTGGAGGATGCAGAACTTGACTTTGGGGATCATTTCAGCTCGAGAGTATCCAGTATTTCCCTGCTCCCTCAAGTGAGCAGTTAAAATTCTCCAGAGCTGCCTTTCCTTAAACAAATTCCCTGCTGCTGTGGAGAATACATGAGCTGCCTGAGATTAATGTCTGGCTTCATAATTTACATATCAAGTGCTTTAATGAATTGTTTTCGGTATCATTGTCCTCACCATGAATAAACTTAAAAGTAATGGATTTGTAATTAATTAAAATTTAATTATGATAGTTTGTCATTTTATTATTTGCAATTATTGCCATAAAGGTAATAAAAATTGCAGGATGTCACAACTGAATTCAAATCCCTAATCAGGAGCAATCAACCCGCGCCGTAACCTTGAACAAGGGTGGTTTTATTAATGCTCCAAGTCTGGTGGCACCTTGAAGGTGGCAGGTGCAGCATCCTCGGGCCTGGCTGGGGCCACCTGGTGTTTTGGGGTGGGGTAAAAAAATCCCAGAATAATTTAGGTTGGAAAAGACCTCCAAGGTCACCAAGTCCAACCTGTGCCAAATCCCCACCTTGTCACCCAGCCCAGAGCTCTGAGTGCCACGTCCAGGCCCCTCCAGGGGTGGAGAAGAAACAAAGAAAATTTTCACCCACTTCCCCTGACCACACTGATTTCCAGGAGGAGTTATCCACCATAATCCTTATCAGCTGCCATTTCTTCCAGGTTCTTTTGGATGAGTTTTCAATTCCTGTGAGCTTCAAAACCCTGCTTTAAATCCAAATTTCTGCAGCACCTCTAGGATTTAATTTCCAAGTGACTGGGTTTTAGTATTATAAAGGTGATTCCTTACCCACCCCAGTATTCACCCTCTGCCCCCTGCAGCAGAAGTCTCTTTTTTATGAAGTCTGAAGGATAAAAAAAGATTAATTATCTCTGTGTTTGCTGCTGCTGCTGCTGTCCCAGGACTACTTCCAAGACTCCCAATGCCTGTGTTCACGTGCAGTTAATACCTCCCACTTGAGGGAACAAGAGATGCCTCTTCTCATCCCTGCTCCAAGCATACCCATGACTCCCGGGCATATTTCCTTTGCCTTGACCCGATATCTTAAAAAAAAAATAACAAAAAAACATGTTTGGGAGCAGTTTTCCACCAGCCAGTCTCAAGCCATCTTCCCAAAGCATGAGATCTGCACCCAGGGCAGCAATTAGGCTGTAATTAAGCAGAGACTTTCCCAGTGAATGCCCTCCAGGGATTGTATTCGTGGTGTGGGAGAGGGGATCCAGGTTACCTTGTCCCATCCTGCTAAATTTATCCCTTCTCGCTGTCCTCTGCCAATCTTTTCCACAACCCTCTGTTGGTTTGTTCTTTGATGTCCACCCATTGGTTGGGAAGAAAGAATTCCATTTTTAGCTTCATTTCCTGGGGAAAGAACGTGGGGGTTGGATTTGCCTGTCCTCCCTTCATCCCTGCATGGGTTGGCCAACTCCTCGGAAAGCCCAGGCAGAAGGAAGGAGATCTTGCTGCCTCTCTGTGCCCACAACTGACACCAAAAACCCCCAAACCTGGGGGTAGCTTCTACCAGGCTGGAGGAACCCAACGCTGGCGGGGATCCCGCGCCTCTCGGGGCCGTCCCATTTCCCATGGAAAACCTCTCTGGCTGCTCCTGCTTGGGAACTCAGCCACCACCCCATCAATCAGCAACCCCGCTATCGCCTGGGCTCTGCCAGCAGAGGGTTTGAGGTGAAAAAAACCCCAGCCCTGCAGGCGTCAGCCTCCCTGGGTTATCTGGGGGCAGGGGGACCCTCTTTATGGGATGGTGGTTTCCAGGCTCTGGAATTCCCTCCCAGGACACCTGGAGAGGCCTAAATAGCCTTGATTTTTCTTTTTATTCCCAGCTGAGCTACAACACCTCGAGACCTCTCACAGCTTAGCCCTTCCACCTCAGAGAGGTTTGCAGACACACTCAGCTCCAGGATTGCAAGGTCTCAAGTGCTGTGGCATGGGATTTCAGTGTGCACACAAAACTCCACAGGATCTGGGGCTAAACTGAGGTGGAAAACAAGCCCACCACAGTCCTGGAGTATTTGCATTTCTCGTAAACACGCTCGCAAAAGCACTTAGCGAATGAATGCTAATTGTTCTGCAGAAATCCCACCCCGTTCAAAGGAGAGGGGGGAAATAAAAACCAAAATAAGCCCTAGGTGGATGTTGCCAATTTTTCCGTTTGACCCCCTCCCCCCCCAAGTAAAATTCAGGTGATCTCATCCTGCATTGATCAGCAGAGACCAAGTAAGAAAATAAAAAGGAAATTACTTCATCTTAAGTGCCTATTAACTGATGTTAAGTGATAAAAAAGAGCTTAATTTGAGAGTAAAAATTCATGTGACAAGCCCATGGATGCCAGAACAAGCTGGCTGTGGCTAGATCTGTCAAAAGCATGGAACTGCAAGGCTTTAAACCAATTTAAGCACCTTCAGTCAGATTTGGGAGACAATCCTGCCCCGACCAAACATTTACATAAAAATGGACCCCTGCTTTTGTTGCTTTTCCAGTGCAAGGCTGGCAGAGCATTTCATGTGTGACACAGGGAGGATTTTACACACAGTGCAGCTGCCAGGGGTGGCAGAAATTGATAAAACCTGACAAATTAACAGCGTCCAGCAGGGAGAGAACTTTGAACTGCCTCGTTTGCCGTGAGGATGCAGAGCCTGAGCTGCACCCCCAGTGGTGCTCTGGTTCTTGGGCTGCTCCTCACCACTGCCCCTGCTCGTGGTGGGGTGGAACACAGCAGAGATGCTGGATGAGAGGCCAGGAGCAGGGATGGATGGGAGAGTTATCCTTGCCCAAGAGCAGAGCAGCCTCCCAAGATACCCGCACATCTCGTGGGATTCAGGGATTATCAGGATCAGCCAGGAACCCTGGCTCCAGCAGCTCCTTGACTCCAGCACTTGTGCAGTTGTCTCCGCAGAGCAACTGAAAACAAACTGGAATTATCCTCATCAGCCCACGTGTGCTCCAGAACAAGGAGCTGCTCCGGAGAGAGTTCAGGCTTTAACTGCTGAACTCGCTCTGACCTCCTGGCTGCACGGACCCGAGACTCCCCGAGCAGCTGAGGATCCCTCCAGCTCTTCTCTCCTCTCCTTGAGCCTTCCTACAAGCTCTGCTTAATTTTTTTAAGCCTTCCCTGGCAAAGGTGCCTGTCTTTTGCCTGCCCAGCAGCCCCACATCGCATATTCCGAGGGTGGGAGGGAAACTTCTTGCTCCTTCCTTTTTCCAGGGTTTTATGTGCCTGTGACATGTCAGTGAATCCATTGTTCAAGCCCTAACCTTGGGGCTGGTGTGACATAAACAGGAACTGGGGTGGCTTCAGAGCTCTGCTGCTTTCTCCTCCCTGGGCTCAGACTTTCATAAATGGCCCTGTCAGAGCTCTGCTGATTGTTTGTGCTGTGGATTGATAGCACCGCCTGGCAGGGATGAGGTTTGACTTCACAGTGGGCAGGTGAACACCTGCATTCATATCTGGCCACCACTGAATCCCAGCTTGGGTTGGAAAGGACCTTAAAATTCATCTTGATCCACCTTCTCCCATGGGCAGGGACACCTTCCACGATCCTGGGTTGCTCCAACCCCCTTTCAGAAGCCAGGGACTCTCAGGGCATCCTGGAAAATGGAGACCCTTCTCCTTCCTGAATTAAACCCTCCCTTTCAGACCTTTTTCTTTATATGGAAATACTCACCAAGTTCCCTAAAATACGAGCAAACAGGAAATTCTTTCTATGCCACTGAAATAGAGTCAAAATCCTTGCTAGACTGACACAAAGGTAAATAAAGATGGACTGTGTAAAGACAATCCAAATGACTGCAGATCTCACCAAATGACTCATTCTTTTAAAGTAAAATTGATTTATCTTTCCTAATTTTGCCCTCCATTGTTCCAAGGAAAGCTTTGCCAGGCTTTGGGGCAGCTCTCATTTCCAAGAAAGGGACTCACAGACAATCTTCTTATTTTTTTAAAACAAGTTTTTGTCCCCCTGGAGAAGGGAGTGAGGACAGATCCCTCTGGGTCTCTTCCAGCAGGAGCACCAAAGGAGGCACCAAAAGCATGGAAGAAGAAGGTGAATTACAGGAGCTCAGCTTGCACACAGGGGGTCCCTCCAGGCAGCACAAGATAAGCAGGCCCGGGAGCATAAATTATGAGAGATGATAGGGCAGAATTTCCCCTCTAACAGCTACACATGTTCCTAGGATTGACTCCAGAGACGCCTGTCATCGAGTATCAAACAAGAAGCAGCAGAAATCACAGGGAATTAATTCCCTGCCTTGTTTTTCCTTGCAAGCACGTGACACTTTCTCCCTTGTTCAGATGGAGAGAATGATTTCAGAGCCTAACAAGGTGTGGTTGGGTGGCAGGAGCTGGGATCAGGTCACCCCTGCTCAGACAAAGCAGGCAGCAGGAGCTCCACTGCCCCAGCAGAAATGAGGGCTGGGTTGGGCTCTAGAAATCAGAAAAATCAGATTTTGTTGGGACTCTCCCTTCTGGATAAACAGGAAACCACAGCCACATGGCAGGGAGCAGCCTCCACACTGGCAAATGCTGATAGAAATCAGGGCATATTGACATCCTCTGTTTATTCATGGCTTTGTTAACACTGTTTATCCTTGGCCACATCCCTGGAACAGCTCCCACTCTGCCACCCATTGTCCCCTCTCCCAAAATGTGCCACTGCTAATCCCTTGCCTCTAACCATCACCAGACCTAAGGGATGTGCACTTTTGGGGTTCCAGAAAGATTTCCACTGAGGATCTTGCTGTTAGTTTTGGCCTGCAGGCAGTAATTCCTCTCCTGGCAAGGAGCCAGCTCTATTTTAAGTGCCCAACCTGCTGAAACTCAGGACAAATCTCCAGCCCAGCTGGGCATGTCACAGCCAAGACCAGCCTACATTTGGCTGTTGGCTCTTTATCTCTGCCTGGAGGTTTGATCCGAGCCTGAATTCGTCCCCCTGGAATGAGGAGTTTTACAGGCATTATCAATTCCAGCATTTCTGATGCTCCAGTGTCTGCACTACCACAAAACTGATTCATTCCCAATATTCTGTGCTTTGCAGTTCATCTGCTCCTGAAGACTTCCCTCCCTGCCCCAGAAATGCTGGAAATATCAAGGTGGCATTCCCCCCGTCAGCTCTGGGACGTTGGAAATAGATGACACGGAAAGACCTCACATTCCTGCGTGTTTGAGGGATTTCTTCACCCAGCTGAGCCCACAGCAGGTCACAGAGCTCCTTCTTTCACACACCCTTGGCCTTCGAGGAATGGAGGCGGCTGCAAAAGCCAAAATGTTTGAGCTGAAAATGACTTTGGGTGTAAACACTTATTGTTCCACACGGTTTTTGCCAGGTAAGGAACTCCTTTTCCAAAGCTTAGGGGAGGTAGGGTGAGGAAGAGGATGGAGACTGAGGGATATTTTGCTACTAAAACTACTGAGCCAGGTCAGTGGGGATATGGAAGGCTTTTTTCCAGGGGAATTAATATTTCCAGGGGAATTAATATTTCCAGCCTGTCCTGGAAGGGCTCTGTCCCCTCCATGCTTTCAGCTGCGCTTCTCGGTACCTGTCCTGTCTCTCATTATCCTAAAAATTAATGAAAACCCTACCTTGTTACAGCTCCAGGCTGACACAGTTTGGAGCAGGGTCTCTGCAGCTCTCACAGAAAACCACACACAGTTCAAAACCTTGCAGCTGCTTGGGGCCAGCCAGATGTTGCTCCCAATTTCCTCAGCCTCATGCTCCTTCCACGTGGGGAAAAATTCCCTCGGAGCCTCAGCCCCAAAAAGGGGCTGCTGAAGTTATGGGGTGGGGTTGGGTTTGTGCTTCTTCAAGGCTCTGCAGACCCTCAGATATTCCCAGTGACAGATCTTCCCAGTTAACACCCCAGATGAACTGGGAGGTTAAGAAGAGCCATGCCACCACTTTTGGGGCAGGACTCCATCCTGTCCTCAGTTTGCCTGTGGGATCCAAAAGGAATTTTTTCCTATTTCTCTGCCAGGCAGGGGGGGGGAAAAAAACAATCCCGGCAGTATTTTGTTGTTGTTTATACTGGATGGGATTAAAGCTCTCAATATTTGTTATATTTAGATGTCTCTCAGCCCCAGAGTCAAGGAAACATTACACACGATTCTTGCTCTGTTTACCCTTCACTCCAGTCCCTGGCTTTTATTGTCCTTCCAGTTTATCCCTCTTCCAATTTAGGCCATGTTTCCCAAGGAGCACAGCACAACCCCAGATTTCCCAGGGAAATCAGCACCTCTTGGTGGTTCTGTGGCTCCCACGTCACCTCAGCCCTGCCTAAAGTAAAGTGCATCCCCAGCAGAAATTTTATTTGGCCGCTCTCAGTCGGGCAGAGATGAAGAAACTCCTGAATCACAGCCCAAATTTCCCTTTAAAGTGGATAATTTATTCCAAAATAAAGGCATTTTTAGGTGCTTGGTCCAGGATGCCCCAAGATCTGACCTTGCCCTCCCCAAAAAAGGGGCTCCCAAGGGTTGATGCAGCAGGCTGGGGCCAAGGTGTGGCACCACCCTGACCTCTCCATAGACCAAGGAATTTCTGTTCCTCTTCCCCCCCTCCCGGTTTTTAGAGAGGGAAGGATGCTGGTTTTCCCTGCAGTGAGAGACTTGGGAGAAAACCCCAAGCTGGGACAGACTCCCCTAAAACCTTGCTCAAAGATGAGCAGGTGAGATACCAATTTACAGACAGCACGAGTGGGAGAGAAGTTTACATCCACTGCCCATTTCCCAGTAAATCATTCCCTTCCACCCAGCTAAAACCCTTGCTCATTGATTTTTTTTGTTTTGTTTTAAATCCTGTTCCCACTACAATTCTCCACACACACATTTTGGTGTGCTTTACCTTCACCCTCTGTCTCGGGGTGGATGGAACCCCTGGTGCCCCATCTCTGCTGTGCCCTGGCTTGGAGCTGCTCCAATTTACCCCACAACAATTTCTCCAAGAGGGAATCCTTTCCCTAACCTCCAGCCTGGTGGCTGGGGAGGGGCAGGGAGGTATTTTCTCCTTGCAGCAAGGCAAGGTGACACTTTTTGCACGTTGTTTTCACCTCCAGCATGAAGGCAAACATCAGAGGAGAAGTTTATTTATCCATTTTTTTCCAGCTCTGCTCCAGAACCTATCATTTCCTGAAGCTCAAAGCCCTGCACAGGGATCCTGGCAGAGATTCCTGCGTGTGTTTTAATTCCAAGAGCATGGAATATCTGCCTGGCTCGAGGCTGAGCTTGTGCAGAGCTGCTGGATGCAAAAGGCACTTGGACTCCAGCTAAGCCTGACCTCTCCCTCCCGGCCACGAGCAAGCCAGGAACAGATGTCTGGGACCAGGATTTTTCTTCCCAAAAATATCTCTGACGTTTCATTGGCATTTTGCAACAGGAAGGAGAGAACCTCGTTGGGATGCAGGGAGGGAGGAAGGAATCAGACAGCTTTCTGCCTCTTTTAGAGCTGACTCGAGGGAGTTCTGAATTTGTGAGTCCTCAAACTCATTCACTGTGATCTCCTTGGCAGCTTTTTTCCCTTCCACACCCAAAGCTGTGTTACTCCAGCCTGAAGGGCTGAGATTTTACACCTCCCATCACCCTGAATGATATCACCGGGTAAAAGAAGCAGTGGAGTTTCCAAACACAAAGCTTGTTTGGGGTTTCCTTTTTTCCCTTTTCCAGCTTTACACTGATTTCATCCAGGATTTTTGCTGGTTCTCACACCTGGAGGAGTCTCTGCTACGGAGAATGAGGAGAATTTTGAGTTCTCACTTGTTGCACCCCCTGATTTATTTCAGTTGTGAGAAACCCACCTCTAAGCTGGCTTATAAACATTATTGAAGTACATGACAGCTTTTACATCTTTCTGGCCCAGAAGAGAAAAGTGGTTGCATGCACCAGGCTCCAGAAGGAAGCCAGAGTGTTTAATCAGAAGACAAACGATGTGCAGGCAATCTCTGAGGCAGCCAAATATTTGCTGTGCCCATGAAACTCCTCCCTCCAAATATTCCCCCTCTAAAACACTTGAAATTATCAGATTTCCCCCTAATTTTTCTCTGTGTAGGGAGCCCAAAAGTTTCCTTTCAGAGCCACAGTTGTACTTCCCTCCTGCCAAATGCCCAGGGGCATTTGGGAGGCAAAAAGAGGCACAGAACCCCAAATCTGACAGGGGAATCTCACAGTCTTGGCTGGATTTCACTTTTATTTTTATTTTGATTTTTTTTAATGGTAGAATTTCAGAGCCAGAAGGAATTCAGAGTGGGATAGAGCCTGGCTGCACCTTTCCAGCAGGAATGGCAGCTGGTGAGGTGGTGGGAGCTTTGGGGCTACAAATTGCCCGAGGGGCTCCAGATGTGCTTTAACCTCCAGGGCGAAATCTCTAAACCAACATTTTTGCGGGGCATGAAACCCATTTTCCACCAAAACCCCTCTCTTGGGGGCTGCAGCTGAGATGTTCCCTGTCCTCCCCAGTGCAGGGGGCTGCTTTTTGGGATGGCTGGGCTCCAGAGAAGGGCTGATGTGACAGCCTTTCCGTGCCACAGCCCCACATGGAGCTGAGCCAGCAGGGCTGGAGCCAAAGGGACCCCGGAGCCGCATCCCAGCGTTGGATGAGCCTCAGCCTGCCAGCCCAATGCTGCTCCCTGGAAAGCTTTTGTCAGCCTGAGGAGCAGCAGGAAAGGGAGAGCAGGCAAGTGCAGGCAGCTGCTGGCACCTTCCACGGCCCTGCTGAGGCTGGGGAACTTGCTGAGTGTGTTTGAGTCTCAGCGGCCAAAAGTGAGGGGGAAAATAACCAACCCGGGGCTGTTTTTCATCCCAGGACAGATGTTTATTGCATTCCCCTGGCAGATGTTGGAGGGGATGGGGCCTGCGGCTGCTCTGGGCTGCCAGGGTGGCATTTCCTTCAGCCCTTGCTGGTCCCAAAGCCACAGCATCTCCCATCCAGCCTCTCAGCACAGCCTGAACCCCGTGAGCAGAGGAGCCACCCAAAATGCCTGCACCCGAAGCTGCTATCCCAGGAATGCTCCAGTGGGCTCCCAGCCAAAAATGTGAACTCCACAGCAATGCCACAACAGGTAATTCAGACTGGGGGGGTTTGCTCCTTTCATTGCAATTTCTGTTTTTCCTGCTGGTTTGGCCTCAGTTCTGCACCTCGGCAGCTCATCCTGGCTTTGCAGTTCCAAGAGGGATGGGATGGATGGAGATTCCCAGTGATCCAAGAGAGAATGAAGCAGAGTTAAAGAGTTTGGATTGTGAAGGGGAGGAGAAGCAAAGCAGAGAGCAAGGAAAAGCTAAGCCCTCCTTAACTCCTGGATGTGACTGTGGATGTGTCAGCACCGAAATGCTGACCTAAGATCTCCCACTCAGAGCTCCCCTCCTCCAAAAAACGCTGGGTTTCAGAGCAAATCCTCCTGCCAGCACCTCTGTTTATACAATATCGAGTGCTGATGCCATTTAACAACCCCCTCCCTTTTCCTGACGTTCTCCTAAGCTGCTCTGCCAAGCCAAGCAAACCTGCTGCCCCCAGTGTGTGTCATTCCTCAAACTTTCCCCATCCTTCCCTCCCTCTCTCCCCAGCCACTGCCACCACCATCCCTCAAAGGCATCAAAGCACAAATAATCCAGCCTCTGCCCCTTGGACTGGTTTTAATCAAAGGATTTGCCGGGGTTTCTACCACGTGAGACACCTCATTAACAACTTCACACCTCTAAGAAAGGAGGGGGGGGAAAAAAGATGTTATCCATGCTGGGACCCGGCGTTTTCACCAGGAACAAGTTTTATTTTGGTGGGGAACAAAACAACAACAAGATCATACATAAAATAAAAAGCTTTGCTGGGCTGAAAGGGCTTAGAGACCTGCAGGAGTGTGTTTGTCACAGAGGAGATTAGAGCCTAATGAAATTTGTCTTTGTGCATGTGTCTGTTTCTCTCTTTTTTGGAGAGGTCTTTGTAAAATCCAGGCTTATTGAAATGCAGGGAGAACCCCACACAAAAGACACTTTTGAGGGTCCATAGGCTGGCTTATTAATGCAGAGGGGTTTTTTATTTTGTACAGGACATGCCAGTTTGGGGAGGTTTTGGGGCATTGTTTGGGGAGAAGAAAGCAAGGCCTCACTGATCATTTTCTTCTCCACTTTTAATCAGAGCAGCTGAAGCAAGCAGGTGCTGCGATTCCAGCCCGTGGAACAGGGGGGAGGGAGGCATCACAGGGGAAAACTCATCTGCATGAGGGATTTTTAGGATTTTGCCTTCTTAAATTGCAGCACAGCAGAGTTGGCCCTTTGGGGAGGGAGAAGCATCACCCACCAGAAGTCAGAGCCTGCTTCAGCTGCACCAGGGTGGCATCAATACCCAGCAATTTTAACCAAAGCATCCACTTCCCTCATCCAATCTCCCAGGGAATGGGCATGGCCCCGAGGCTGCCAGAGCTCCAGGAACTTTTGGACAACGCTCTCAGGGTGGGGTTGTTGGGGTGTGTCTGTGCAGGAGCTGGATTGATCCTTGTAGCTCAGGATATTCCATGATCCACCTCCTCCTGTGATCCATGGGGACACTGAGCTGTTGGCATGGGGTTATGGCAGAGATCCTGGAGGGCAGCACAACTCTGGGATCTCCCACGGCCCCCAAATCGCAGTGGGGTCAGCGCCCAACATACCCCAACCCCTGTGAGCAGCACGGCCGCAAAGGGATGGCTCCACAGGTCTGTCAAGGACAGAGTGACAAGGACAGCAGCCCAAACCCACTGGCACGAGGCTGGGAAAAAGGGGAGAGGCAATCAGTTGCCCCCGGCCTCCTTATGCACCTCAGTTCCTCTCCAAGGCAAAGTTTGCACAGTTGGAAAAGCAAACTGAGCAAGGGATGGGAGCCCACCAGGTGCTCTTGTGCAAGAAGAGGTGTGAGAACCTCCAGGAGGCACTTCTGGCACTTCCCAGGCCTCTCAAAAAAAAAGCCCCAGAGGGGAAAAGCCTCCAGGTCAGGAAACCTGCTGCTAACAAGTGCTTTTTGGGGCGTGACTCGTTTGTTGCAGAGCCCTGGGGAGTGTTTGCCCAGGAGCAGCTCCTACCGAGGAGCTTTTGACCCTGACAGCAGAGCTGGGTGCTCCCAGCTGGCTCCTTTCCCCACCCTGCCTGCACGTTTCCACCTGCTGCACTATGAAAACTATGAGAAACATGCCGTGGGTTTTCTCAGGGGATTTTGTCCCTCTGAGGAGACGTGGGAAACGGGTCCAGCCCTGGAGAGGAGTGTGCAGAGGGAGGACACAAATGCATGGTGGAACAGCGAGCCCTGGGAACTGACCAGCACGGAGAACCCAGGGAAAAGCATCCCGGAGGGGCACAGCTGCAAAAATTCCCTTGGCACTCATTTTTCTCCATCTAAGCTGATTGCATCAAACCCCAGTTCTGATGAGGAGCATAAAGCACCACGAGCTGCCCCTGCTATTAAATAATTCACATGAATTATGGCTCTGTGAAACATCTGATGGCTGTGCAGAAGCATAACCAGGAACGGCAGTAAGATCCCCTTTTAGGGAACGTCACCCAGCTTGCTCTGCAGAGCCCCAAACAGTCACCACACACACTCAGCAATGTTGAGATGTAACAAATTTGTGGGTTATAATCACTTATATCGCACCTCTAACTCCAGTCAAACCTCTGCCAACATCTCCTGCGGGTGCAGAGCAAATCTCAGCAAACACAGAATATCAGCCAACTGGGAAAAAAAATAGATATATAGATATATAGATATATATATATATAGATATATAGATATATAGATATATAGATATATAGATACATAGATACATAGATATATAGATATATAGATATATATAAATATATATGTATGTGATAGAAATGTATAAATATACACTCACAGAGCCATGGAACCCATGGCCACAAGAAAGCTGATTTTAGGATTTCATCCCTATCCAAAGAATCATAGAAGATCCTGAGCTGGAGGAGCCCCACAAGGATGATCCAGGCCAAAGAAGAAAGAACAGATGGGTGTTTATGGTAGGACCTTAGGCATCCCACTCTGAGATTTTTTCCACATTTCAGGGTGCACATCAAGCTCCGTCCATCTAAAAGCAGGAAGAATTTGGGGATGTTTGGCCATCATTTCCACCTGCTCCTTGAGGCTGTCAGGATGTGGCTGTGGGAAGGCAGACCAAGAGCACCACAACCTCCTGATGGCTCCAACCAGGTGCATTTTTTTGGCATGCTTTCAGAAGCCCATCCCTGCCTCTGATGGCCACATTCCCCAGCCCCTCAGCCCACCAGATGGTGCTCTCAGTATTAGTTAATACCGACTTAATTTGGGGCTTTTTCCTCCCACTGAGAGACTCCAGCAGAGGTTTGGGTGTGAAGAAAATCATCAGCAAGGCCTAATGAAGCCCTAATTGTGGTCCCAGGGGTTTCAGTCAAAGCAGAAATGAGATGGGAGAAGCCAAGGCAGTGGGGGCACATGAACTCGGCACTCAGGACACCGTTCCATGCACCAATGAGCTCCTTGGAAAACCTCTGATGTTTCATGTCTTGAAGGCCTCCTCCACAGGGCCACTTTTGGGGCTTCTTCTGGAGTGGCCACTCACAGCCACAAGAGCTGGGTGGGAAATGGGTGGACTTCGGTGTTTCTGCTTACCAGAGGTACAAAACATGCCCTGTTTCACAGGCAAATGTTGGGATAACAGGGAGAGGTCAGGCAGGGATCTCCATCACCCAACAAACGCGACGTGCGCCGACATCCGCCAGCTGCGAGCTCTGATGAACTCCCAAGTCCCTCCCAGCTTTTATTTCCCCCAGTTTTCTCTGGGAGGAATCCCTGCAGTTCCCATGCCCTTTGCAGGCTGTGATACCCATAATTATATCAGGCCTGGAGAGCTGGGCTAATTGTGGTGTTGATCCTAAGGTTGTTTCTTCGGCCCAGCAGGGACGGCCCGTTCTCCTTTCATGTCCCCAGCTTAACAAGGCCCTCTTTAATTTCTCCTTAATAAAACTGGGGGCAAAGGGGAGCATTTAATGTGCAGCTAAATAAAAAGCAGAAGAGTGCACCATACTGGCTGACTTCCTAAAATCCAAGTGCCTGCTCTGCAGCCATCCACGGGACGTCAGCAGCCAAATAAAACCTCCAGCACAGGAGCCAAAGCGAGCCAGCAGCTCTGAGGCTTTTGTTCTTTGGTTGTTTTGGGGTTTTGGTTTTTTTTTTCCACCAATAATGTGTTTTTATCGCTGGGAAGCCGGAAAAGGGAGAGCATTAAAAGTTCCCCTCCGTGGCTGCACGGGAGCGCTGCAGCAGTTCCTGCACATAATGAGTTTTGCTGCCTCTGAGCAGAGCACGGTTAATAACAGCCCATAAAAGCAGCTTTACCACCCCAATTGCCAGCCTCTGAAGGTTACTAAAAAAGCCTGTTCAAGTGAGCACGGGCAGGGCTGCCTGCCTGGTTGGAAATCATCCCTTTCTTTGGGGTTGAAACGGGAGAAAATCAGGAATGCAGCAAACAAAGCCGAATTCCTCTTGCTCGGAGCGGTATTGCCAAAATTTGTGTGATGATGCTGTTTGTCTGCTCCATCAAGAGCTGTCCCATCAGCTCACTGACTAATTACACAATTCCTTATAAAGCATCTCCACACTGGGCAGGGTTAATCCAGCTCTGGGATGTGTTTTTCAAGCGTCATGCCTGGAAAACTCTCCAGGGCACAGGGCCCCTTGATGGGGGAAAGTGCCACCAGCACGTCCCAAGGGCTGAACAAATGGGATGATCCCCTGGGAGTGGGACTGATGGAAGCTCTGGGGATAAAGACCCCCACTCTCTGTGCTCCCCACTGGTCAGAGGAACCATGGGTTGATTATGTCTAGTGGAATAAAATCCATCTTTCCTTGTCTTGTAGGATGTGGAGCATTCCCAACAGCCTTTCTAAGAGAAACCCTGTGATTGAATCACTTTCCCGGCCCAAAAGGGCCCAGGAAGGTGGGCAGTGCTCTGGGAAAGAGTAAAAAAAGGCCCTGGAACACTGACTTTTCTGTTTTCAGAGCCTTGTTTTGCTGCCCATCCATGGGATACAGAGAGCATCCATTCCCAGCCTACCCTCCCTCATCCCACTCTCCCTGGCACCAGCACCTTCTTCAAACCTGCACCAAGACTAAAAAGTGCTTTTTCTGCTTAGCCTGGACCAGAATCTCTCCTCTTTCATCTCAGAATGCTTTGGGTTTGAGGGACCTTAAATTTCAGCCCATCCCATCCCTGCCATGGGCAGGGACACCTTCCATTATCCCAGGTTGCTCCAAGCCTGGCCTTGGACACTTCCAGGGATCCAGGGGCAGCCACAGTTTCTCTGGGCACCCTGTGCCAGGGCCTCTCCATCCTCACAGGGAAGAATTTCTTCCCAATATCCCATCTAAATCTACCCCAAGAAGTGCCATTTCTCCTTTTGGAGAAGCCAGCTCCATCTCCCACACATGCTTTTCCATTTACAGCCCAAAAAAAAAGAGGGGGGGGGGGAAATCTGAATTTCCATTGTTCACTTATCCCTTTGATTCCTCTCCATTTTCCTTGCCTTTGTCTGTGTGGGAATGTGCATTTGCAATATATTTTAATGTTTTCTGCAGTCGCTTGGTGGGTCCCTTTCCTCCTGGACCACCACGGGCTGGGAATTCGGGATGGGAGATCCAGAGAGGCAAATCCAGCGTGGTCTCTTTGAAGTCCTTGGGGCTTCCACGGCAGCCAGAAGCAATTAGGGAGGGAAAGGGATTGCAAGAGCTATGCTGGCTCCTTGTCAGCCCTTCCTGCTGGCTTGGAATGAAGCGAGGCTGAGCCAGAGCCGAGCGCTCTTGGAATTTTATGGCACCAAACATCAGGCAGCTCTCCCTCAACCTCACACCTCTGTCCCATCAAGCTGGGTGGCTTTTAGCTCTGATTTCCATGGACAGGGCTTGGACCAACCTGGCCTAGAGGAAGGTGTCCCTGCCCATGGTCTCTAAGGTCCCTTCCAACCCAAACCTCCCTGTTACCGATTCTCTGGAGACCAACCAGCAAGAGTCACCGCGTGGCTTCGTGCAGCTCCAAGACTTCCAGGGAAAATCATGACTGCATCATCAAAATGCTTCTTCTCACCTCGCTGAACCTCCTGATCTGTTGAGTGCTCCCTCTGCCACGGGGTGCTGAGCCTACTCGTCCCTCTGGATTCATGCAGAGGCTCCTCTGTGTGATTTGGGAATTCTGGCTGCCTTTTCTTCCCCTCTCTAAAAAGAAAAGTGGGTCAAGTTAATGGCCTATTGCTTAACGAGCCTTCCCCAGTAATGAATGCCACCTTCCCAAAAACACCACGCCTGGAAAATCCCTTCTCCACCACTGAACTGAGGTCTGTAGGGAGGCTGGAGGACATTACTTTGAGGACTAAATGACTTTAAAGTTCCCTTTCAACCCATATTTTGGCAGAAAAGATGGAAGGAATGTTAAATTTGCAGCCCGGAAAGGGTGGGAAAGTGCAAGTGCTGCTTTTTTTCTTCTAGGCATGGTTTTCACAAACGTGCTCCTCTACCCCTGTTTTAATTCTCCTTTCTCGCTTTTATCCTCCTTCCTCCCTCTTGATCTCTTAGAAAATTACTCTTTTCCATGGATATGGACATCACCAAAGTCCAAAGGGATCTCAGGAGGTCTCTAATCCCACCTCCTGCTCAGAGCAGGGCCAGACTGGGAGCTGGATCCCAAATTTTGGATGCTCTTATGGTCTCTGTGTATAATGATGGGCACAGACGTGAGAGCAGGCTGTGTTTGGGGCAAACCACAAACATTCCCACAGCAGTTTTCCAGCAGTAAATTCCCATTCATCCAAATCTGTTTGACTTTGTGGGAGAATTTGGATTTTGAAGGAGTTGGACAGGAAAATCTTTAAGTTCAGACACAAAAGCTTCCTTTCTTCCTTTTTCATATTGATTATTCCACCCTTTCCTTCCATTCTGATGCCCATGATTTCTATCACTTTTGCCTGGTGTTTACACTAAATTTTCCACCTTCAATCAGGTTGCTCTTGTATTTCTGACTCCATTTCTCAAAAAAACTTCCACTCAGTGAAAAAAAACTTGGACCTTTCTCCCTCATCTGGAACGAAAGCAAACAGAAAACCATGAGGACATTTCGTTCCATGAGGCAGGAATTCCACTTTCTGGACAGCTTTGGTGGCTGTCAAGGAGAAGGGGAGGCTGGCTGGGACAGCTCACGAAAGCTTTGGAAGTTCATCCAAAGGCTCCAAGCTGGCAGTGCATCCCCAAATCCTCGCATCCTCTGCCAACATCGTGAGGATGGGATCTTTCAGGGTCCCCTCAGAGAAGGGAATATGCAGTTCCCAAAATGCCTGAGGTCTCTAATTCCCCTAAACTTCCTTTTGAAGAATCCCAGCCTTTTTCTTTTTATTTTATCTTTTTTTTTTCCTCTGCCCTTGTTTTCCATTCTGCTTCAGATAACCAGAGTGGGCCCCTTGCTCATTGTTCTCTGTGTCACCTCCCACCAAGAAAAGCAAAGGAGAAGAGGGGGGGGAAAAAGCCACATGAAGATATTAAAACAAGCAACTGGAATGCCTACAAACTGGTGGGAGAGTTTATTCCTAATTCACATATCCCCATTTACTGCTGGAAACAGCTCTTTAGCTATTTATGGCACTCTGAGCAATCGCTCCTGGTCCTGCTCAGCCTCAGCTGGAGGCTTGGCCCACATGGCTCCTGCTGTACTTCAGTGGGGTGGAAAAAATAAAATACAAAAACTACCAAAAAAAAATAAATAAACAAAAACTAAAAGAGAGTGCACAGGAGTGAGCAGAACTTTTGGGATGGGCCCATCTGGTCCCCACGTGGAAGCCCAGCCTGGGGGAAAGGCTGCTGACAGGGAAAAGCTGCGGGCTGTGGCTCCAGACAAGATCCTTCCACAGATATATTGTGGATATACAGACACATCCATTATTTGTGTGCGTGTAAAATACACACAGAGATTCATCTTGGGAAAGAAAGAGCTCCCAGTGTTTTCTTTCCTGAAGCTTGCAGAGCCCTGGGCAGCACTGATTTTTTATTGTGGAGCAGGGATGCTCTTCCTTGTGTGCTGCTGCAGAGTGGAGAGGAGCTCCAAAATTCCCTGAGCTTGTCAGGAAAGATCCTGAAAGCAGAATCAGAACGGCCTGGGGTGGAAGGGACCTCAAAACTCCTCCCATTCCAACCCTTCCACTATCCCAGGTTGCTCCAAGGCCTGTCCAGCCTGGCCTTGGACATTTCCAGGGATGGAACAGCCACAGCTTCTCTGGGAAAGCTGTGCCAGGACCTCCCCACCCTCCCAGGGAAGGATTTCTCCCCAATATCCCATCTAAACCACCAGTGTGTCAGTGGGAAGCCATTCCCCCTTTTCCTGTCACTCCACCCCTTGTAAATACTCTCCATCTTTCTTGTGGGTTCTGTTCAGACACCGGAAAACCCCAAAGCTTTCCCTTCTCCAGGCTGGAAAAAATGAGGGATGTGAAGTGATGGATACATTTATGGGACCTTTTTTTCCACCAGGCTGTTCCCTGATGCCCAAAAACCAGAGCTGGTGCTGTTCTCTGGCCAGCAAAGCCTGCCCTGCTCTGCTCCCATGGAAAGGAGATGCTTGGAGATGCCTCTCCTTAATTTCAAAGCCTTTTTGCACCTCCTTCCTTAACTCCAGACCTCCCACCAACTCATTTTCCAGGGACAGAACAAATGAAGCTTTTGGAATGTTCCACTTCTCAAATGGTGTCTACAGACAGTACTCTGTGAATGTTTAGACTTGATGGTCTTGAAGGGCTTTCCCCACCTAAACAATTCTATTATTAAAATATTTTAAAATTATTTAGATAGATTTTTTAGTTATTCAAACCTTTTTTTCTCCCTGCTTTTTTCAAAGGACCTGAAAACGATCCCTCAACAAGGCCATGATAAATACCAAGAAATCTCAAATATGTGCATTAGAAGCTGCCCTTTGTTGTAGAAACAAGCTGGAAAAAAAAAAATCCCAATTCAAGCTCAAATCCTCTATTTCCTCTTAGCAAGCCCCAGAACGATTTTCAACATTTTCTTAAAGTTTTAGAAGTCATTTTAGTCCAAAATGCTGTATTTCTGCAGCATGTACTGATACTAAACATGCTGTTTAAATAGCAAAAAAACACAGAATCATTAAGGCAGGAAAAGACCTCTAAGATCACCAATTCCATGCACAATTTGCTGCTGGCTTTTTCCAGGGGCATTGAAGGGAATATTTCCCCACTGTTTTGGGGGGGGTTTTCTGCTACAAAACACCCAGTAAATGACAAAGCCAACTTGTTGTTAAGAAGTTCCATAAGAATTAAAATTTCTTTTCCTTCAATCAGGTCATAAGTCTTGAAGCTGAGGGAAATTTCTTTGGCTGAAAAAGGAAAATAAGGAGCAGGGTTTAGCTAAAAAGGTTCTTAGGCTGAGCTTTCATGGAATCCTTTGGACTGGGAGGGATCCTAAAGCTCATCTTATTCCACCCCGTGCCATGGGCCAGGGACATTTTCCACTATCCCAGGTTGCTCCAAGCCCCTTCCTTGGACACTTCCAGGGATGCAAAGCTTTGTTCACATGCAAATTTCTTTGCCTTTTCAAAGAACATGAAGCTTTTCCCACTTTTTTTTTCTTTTGTCCCAGCAGGAAATTTGGCCCAGCCAAAAGCAGAAGCAGTTGGATTTTGCAGAAAGAACATAAAATTTGAAAAAACCCCCTCAGGTTTCCAGCCCCCTGCTCTGTGCTGTGCATGAATCTGGGAATCAGCACTTTGCAAGACAGAGAAACTCCTGGGGATCATCCAAAATAAAAGCCATTTTCCCATTGCAAGAGGGCTGAAAACAGAGCTGCAAATACAACCCTTTGGAAAACTGTGCTGCAGTTTGGATGAGAAGCCCCAAATCCAGAGCTGTGGGCTCCCATTTTCATGTGGGAACCCAAACCAGACCCATTTCACAACTCTGCTTCAGATGTGGCTGGAAAAGCGTTGCAAAGTGACAGATTTTCCAGGGTTTTCCTGATTCCAAAAGGGCTGCAAGTCCTGGTTGGAGCCATGGACCACGAGTCCCACTGGCAAAATCTGTCAGCATCAAGTCTAGGACCATTTTTCAAGGCAGTCAAGAGCCTTTCTGAAGCCCCATTCCCAACCAGAATTCCACCATGGCAGTTTTCCATCGCTGTCTTGGAGGCTGCTGGAAGCACAAAGCTTTGAACCCTTTTTGGAAAATCTGGTTTTGGGGGAGCTTCATGCCTTTGCTTGGCTCCCCTTCCAGGAACTGCTGTTAACGTCCCAGGCTGGTTTGGAAAATGCAAAACATTTGCAAACGGAGCGAGTTTTAATCACTCCCAGAATTTGGCCTGGAAGGGAAGAGCCAAACTGAAAGAGAGGAGATTTGGGTAAAATCCTGGGAACAAATTCCTCCCTGTGAGGGTGGTGAGGACCAGGGTGCCCAGAGAAGCTGCCCCTGGATCCCTGGAAATGTCCCAGGCCAGGTTGGACAGGGCTTGGAGCAACCTGGGACAGTGGAAGCTGTCCCTGCCTATGGCAGGGGGTGGAATGGGCTGAATTTTGAGGTCCCTTCCAACCCAAACAATTCCAGGATTCATATTAATCAGATAAGAAAAGTAATTGCTGGAGGTTCCCAAATACACAAGCCAGGGGATGATGTAAAAAAAAAACCAAAACCAAACCTAAAGCACTATTTGGGTTATAGAAATGTGCTGCAAAACACAGGAAAATTTACTTGGGACCCCAAGTCCACCTTGGATCTCTCCTCTCTGCCCTCCATCCCCAGCCTTTGCCAAAAAATACTTCCAGTCATATCTGAAGGGTAAGGCCCGGAAAGCAACGGGGCATTCAAATAAAGACTGGAAACCATTTCCTTACAGGAAGGAGCTATCCCAGTTTGTCCTCCCTTCCTTTTGATTACACAGCTCAGATCAGGGAGAGTCAGGAAATTACATAGTCTGAGGAAAAATAATAATAATAATAATATTAAAAAAAAATTAAAAAGCAAAGAGAAGAATATCAAGGAAAAGGAAATTTTTTCATTTCCTGCCAAAACCAATCCCACAACTTCTTTGAGGTTTCAAAGGCTTGGTTACACGTATTTTTGGTTTTGTTTTTTTTAAAATGATTTACTGTGACAAATTCCTCTTTGCACACCCTCCTTGTTTTTAAACAAAACATGGGCCACCATAAGAAGGAGCAATATTTTCGACCAGTTTAATATTTTAATATTAAAGATGGGTAGACACTGACAGAGAAATTAAAAGCCAACACCTGCCCCATGATAAATCCCAAGCACTGCTGAGAGGAGCTTGGCTCTTGTGTAAAATCATCATGGAATGGTTTGGGTTTGGAAGGGACCTTAAAGCTCTTCTAGTTCCAAGCCCCTGCCATGGACTGGGACAACTTCCACTATTCCAGGTTGCTCCCAGCCCCATGCTTTGCTCTGAGCATCCTTTTCTAGGTAATAAAAATGGGAAAAAGATGAAATGTCACAAAACACATTTTGCCTAAGCACAGAATCCATGATTCCACAATCCCTGTTGCCTCACCCCTGCTCCTGACAAAACTTGGTGGGGAAGAGGGAGAGAGCCAAGTTTTCTGCTGGATGGAGCTGGAATTGTTTACTCTCATGTTAGGTGGAATGATGGGACCAGGTGGGTAAAACACATTCATCAAAATGATCCATGCCTGGCTCTTGTAAGGAGATATTCTCTGACAGGCTGTACCATGCTCAGCTTGACTCCACCTGCACAGTCCTGGCTCAGCTGAATTCCCACAGTTCGCACAGAAATGGATTTTTTCTGTGGCCAAAAGCAAAACCCACTTGTATTTCAGCAAACACACACAGACCTGACACAGAGTAGCAGATCAGGAGGGAGCAGCCCCCCCAACTTTCTGGTCAACTTTATTTAACCTTTCACAACTGTCCTGAACTTGAAAAAAATTGCCACACAAACCCTTTTCTGCTGCTGCTGCCTTGCACTGTCCAAGGAGGCGAATGTGGCCTGAGCTCCCCAGCCTCATGGAGGAGGATGTTTCCTCTCACAACTCCTCTAAAACCCCTGGGCAATCCCCCAGGTTGTTAGTGATGGTCCTGGAGTGTTTTCCTGTGAAAGAAACAATCCATACTGCGGGATTTATCATTGAATTCAGGGCTTGGCTTTGCTGGGTGGCCTGTGGGGGAGACAGGCTGGGACAGCTGGGCGTGCTCACCTGGAGAAGAGAAAGCTCCAGAGACCTCAGAGCCTGAAGGGGATCCAGGAGATCTGGAGAGGGGATTTTCACAAGCACTTTTTTAACTTCTGCCGTTTGGTGCCGTGACAGACGCAGCGGCCTGCTGTCCCCAAACAGCTCCTGTGCTCCTCTCCCAGCCCTGCTGCTCCAACCCACTGCCCAGACAAGCTGCTGATTCCTCATTTTACACATCCCTCCCCCGGGAGGGCTCCTTAGATAGGAATCTTAGAGCAACACCCACAAAAGCCTCCCTGAGCCTTGGCCCGTGGGTGTTTGAGACAAAATCCGTCCCTTATCCCCGATCTGAGGAGCATCCTTGGATTGAGGTGGAAGCAAAGCATGGGTTTGTTTTCTTTGGCTGTTCCTGAAGATTAAAACAAAGCCAGGAGGGTCCCCAAGGTCAGCAGGGAAAGGAGAAAGGTCAAAGCAGCATTATGAGCAGAGCAAGGTACCATACGCCAGCTCCCACATCCAAAGCCGGGTGACCCAGCCCTAAAAACCTCTCTTGCTCCTTCCATCGCCTCCAGGAGGAGCCTGCAGGAGTTTCAGCTCCACCCCAGAGCTGCAGGAGCCTCCCCAGAGCAGCATCCAGCACAACCCCATCCCCACTCTGCAGCAACATCCCAGCAAAGCAAATCCCTTTCTTTGGGCAGCCCAACGCAGCAAATATTTTCGGGCGGGGTGAATACTCAGCGTGATTGAGGTGACAGTGGGATCACAGGGTCACACTGAGCTGGTGACACAGCCTATCCCCAGCCTCATTTGTCTCTGTGGAACACCAGCCTCGCACAGCAAATCCTGCAACATCACCCATGGCTCCTCACCCGCGTCCTTTTTCCAATGTTATTCACACATCCCAGAACTCCCAGGCAGGCAGAACTCCTAAATCATCTTTTAAAGGCTCAGCATCAAATCCTAAAAACCTCAGCTGAATTTCCACATCCATTGGGAATTATTTCAGTTGCCTCTTGGGGCGGGCAGAAGATTCTTCTGCAATCCCTCGTGGACCATGGAGAAGTGTTGCTCCCTAAGCCTGGACACCATCTGTCCCAACATCATCATTCAAGGGCAGCTGGAACACTGATATACTTAAAAACCCTCAGTTTCCCCCCCCTATTTTAAACATTTAATTTAATAGTAGGTATTAATATAAGCATTATTTAATACTCCAGCCCTCCTTTCAGGCATCCTATAAAATACAGGAGCTGGCAGACAGCAGTGGTTTCCTGACCTTCTCTGCATCACTCACTGTCTCCAAAACCCACTGTGGCCCCTTTTGTTCTTCTCTTCAGTAAATTAAACATTCCCTAATCTTTTTAACCCCCTTTGGAAGGCTTTCTCCAAGCTCCTCATCCTTCCTGCCTCTCTCTCCTGCCATATTTCCACCTGCCTTGGGGGTAGGAATGCTCCCCAAGGTGACAGAGCTCCAGTCAAGCTGTAGGATGTCACTCAGATGCCCTCAGGGCTGCTCTCCAACCCTTAAAGCAGTCAAACACCTCCTGGGATGGGAGATGGAGCAACTGGGAATAACCACTGCCAGGGCTGGAGGCGGAAATCATTTCAGGAGAGCGTGAAGCTGGAAATGCCTGTCATGGGAGGAGGAGATGGGAGAGTCAAACCGGCCTGTGGGATGGTCCTTCTGGGGTTTAAAGGGGGATGACCATCTCCTCTACAGCCTCTGCCAGAGACAGAAATATCCCTGTTTCTCCCATTTTGGGTTTCTTTAGGATGGTGTTTATTGCAGCCCTGCAGCTGAAATTGAAAATATTTCCTCTGGCAGGGCAAGAACACAGCACTTGGCAGCATCCTGGCATTCCTGGTGCATGGGGACATCCAGGGACTTCATTTTCAGGAAAAGGATGGGTTTGGAAACCCTTCAGCATTGCCAAATCAAGATTAATTTGATTAGCCTCCATCAAAAGTGATTTGCCATGCAGCATCCCTACAGCTAGGGGGAATGTTATCCACTTTCACACACTAATTTTATCTGGTTTTTTCCACTCAGAAAACAACCCAGTTTTTAAGGAACAAAATGAAACCAAAAGCAAAACAATTTTGCTTTCCTCACAAATCCTCTTTCCCCCTTTCTCCAGCAGGGAGATGGAAAATTACACGGGAGGTGGGAGGGAAAGTACCATTTAGGGTAATAATTATCCCTCATGAAAAGCTGGAAAAAACAGCATAGCCTAATCCAAAAGAGCTGGATTTCCATGCCCCTCCTGGGGTCACCTCATCCTCTAAACCTCCTTAGTGGTCTGGATATTTGGGCTTTTCCTGCAGCTCCGTGATTGAAACCCAAAGGTTGCAGTCGGAAAAACAGGAGGAAAGAGGGAATTGGATCCCTCCAAAGAGAACTCCTGCCTCATGAAAACTCGGCTGAGAGCCTCTCACAGCTCGTTGCTCCTCAGCAGATGAGCTCTGGTGGTCTCCATCCAAGGGTGGGAAGGCATCCAACTTGGAGACCCTCCCTTCCCAAAAAACGGCAGCTGCTGAGCAGGGAGAACACCCAGGGATGGAACACCCTGGAGATGGGACATGAGCATCTCCCTGGGGAGGGGCAGGAGGTGGCCAGGGCTATTTTGGGGTGCCCAGTAGCCCACAGCACGATGGGGATGATCCCTGGGTGAGATCCAGGTGTTCCCATAACAAACTGCTGGTTTTCTCTAAAGCTTCCCAAGAGGAGACCACACAATGGAAATGAAGGGTGGAGTCCAAGCCTGAGCAGGATCTCACTGGCCCGACTTAAATTCCGTCCTACTGGTCTTCATCCCAAGATGGGATGTGCAACTCAAATCCAGGAAAACTCCAGGGCGCTGTGGGGTGGGGTGGGCTGTCCCTCCTCAGACAAGGTGACACTCCCAAGATGACACCAACAGCAAATGGAATTCTCTTGCCCAAGGCTCTGGGGCCAAGGCAGTGGTAGCTGCTCTATCCATCCCTAGAAAACCAGGGGAATTTTCCCACCAATCCCTTTTGCGGGGTTTTCCGTAACTCTCCGTACGCACGGAGATTTTATTTTTTCCCTTCTTTTCCAATTGCATGTCCCATTAACCACCTGCACCTCCTGGTTTGCTGAGGACAGGCTGGGATTTCCCAGCTGAAGAGGGAAACGGAGCAATGATCTATTGCCACTTCCAGCTGCCACGAGATGATGCAAAACTTCATCAGTTGTTTGTGAAAAAACGGGGAAAAAAAGTCTGGGAAAAGAGCAATTCCTTGCTGAAGATGATTTCCACCCCATCACCCTCTCGATTTGCTTTTAAATAAATGCCTGGGGAAGTGGAAGCCCTCGGAGTGTGTCCAGCTCTAAGCTCTCTGCTGGAGAAGGCTCCCAAAGTCCTTCCAGAAATGTCAGTGCTGCTGGTCATTCCCACTGGTCACCAGACCACAGGGTCACCTTGCTGACCACACTGCAGGAAGAAAGAGCCACCCTTAAGGGCCAGGAGAGCTCCCTGTGGTGGGACCTCAGCAAGGTGTGGTTATTTGAATCAGAGACCTGAAGATGATCCCCTCAGCCTCCCTTGGCTCCAGGTCTAGAAGCCCTCTCAGGTCAGCTCTGCCCACAATAAATTAATTTATTCAACACTCCTCAAGCAGCTTTTTTGGAGATCATCAGCCCCATTCCATCCCAGACCTGATGCAATCCAGCCAGGAATGACAACGAGATGGACAGCAGAACCCTGAGCAAGGCAGTTCACCTTCCAGCCCACCTCAGCTGCTGAACCACGTGAGGAGGAGCTTCAGCTCACCAGATTCCAGGAGGAATTTGGCCGTTCCCCCACCACAAAAACCTCTCCTCTCCCCAGCCCAGCCCCACGTGAGTGGTGTGTGATGTCTCAGAGACCACCCAGCTCGAGCTGCAGAGCATTCAGCCACTGATAAAAAAAACAACAATTGTGTGAAGTAAGCCCATGCTCCTTGCCAGGAAGATTAGCGGTGGGAAAAATTCCTCCTTTGGGGAGCTCTGCAGCCAAGGACTGGCCCTCAGGGTTCACGACCGGCAGGATGCCCCACGCACACTCAGCAGCCACGGGGGAAATGTGGGAAGAATGGTGAGGCTGGGAGCTTCCCTAAAATCCTGCTTTTGTCCTCGGTCCTCAAAGGGAGAGCGTGACCCCACCAGCGATCCCGGGGGAATGGCCAGCACCCAGCAGCATTTATCAAAAATAGACCAACTGGAGCATCTTCTCTCCCCTCCACTCCATTGCTCTTAAAAACGAACCACCCTGAGGCTATTGGAGAAGGAGGGGAAATCACCAAGTTTGTTTCTCAAACTGATTTCCAGCAAGGATTCCTGAAGACGGAGCCGCATGGGAAGAGCGCGGCGGATGATGAAAAGCCATGAGCCAAACCATGGATTATGGAGCAAAATATCCCATGGGGGTGGAAAATGAACACTGACACCCCAATCTTCAAGTATTTTTGCTTTGCAGAAAGGAAAAAAGAAGCTTGAGGTTTGTCCCTCCACGATGGTCAAGCGTTCAAAATGCCCTGTGGGGTTTAAATGCTGAGCCCATCCTCCAAACCTTCCCAACATTTGCCCCCTGTGGTTTCACACCTGTTTGTGCTTTATGCACAGAAATGGATTTTTCTGGCAGTATTTCACCCTTGGTGTCCAATCAGAGGTTACCCAGACTATTTGAACAGAATATTAATGTTACATTAAAAAAGATTTGTCACGTCAGAATCACAGCGAGGGCTTGCACAAACCCTGGCCCGAGATGCAGAAGCTGATTGATGCATCAACAACAAAAAATATTTTCTTTCCCCCCTACTCACAGATATTTAAGTTCCCTTTCCTCATCTCTAGCCAGTTTCTAATCCCTGCTAAGATGCTGCCTTGGCAACGGCAATAATTAATGATTAAAATAATTTCTCTGCACCTCAGACCCTTAGGAACCTGCCAAAAATTCTTCCAAGTGAGTTTAGGACTGCGTGGGATGACAACTGTGCACAGATAACCATGAGAAGAGAGGCATCAGAACACTTTTGGAATTAATTAATTTGTTCAGCCACCACCAAGCCTTTTCCTAAGGGCTCCAGGGCCCAGTTTTCCTGCTTTTGATTGGTTTTAATCACAAAGTTCATTATTCCCTAGCAAGCACCCCAAATTATATTTTGCTTGGCCTCCTTTGCATCCCACTCATGGGATCTGGGGATGGTGCCACCCAGCCAGATGTTTCCAGCACCTTTTGACAAGAAATACATATTTTTCTTTTATTGGATACCCTGGCCAGAGAACCCATGCGGAATGTAAACTCTCTGTGGAGATTTATATATTTTCTCTCTCTGTTTATAAACACAGAGAGCCCAGTTCTTCACCCAGCAGGGTTAGATGAGCCCAGAATTTTTCAACATTGGAGAACAAGCTCCTGATTTACACGGAAGGAAGAGGGGAAATCGTTTGCAGGAGGAAAAAAAAAAAATTAGATTAGGCAATTCTCATTTGCACACCTGCACCACAATATTTAGATTATTTGTAATAAACAGACTTGCCTCAAGAGCAAACCTGAAATCTGGAGGGGAAGTGAGGGAAAAAATACCTGTTATAAATATCTCCCATATATAATAAATTATTATAATATATCCATATATATAATATATAATATATAATATATAACATATAATATATAATATATAATATATAATATATAATATATAATATATA
>JAHLSL010000055.1:69721-106421 GCA_025920805.1 Petroica traversi
AAAATAAAATAAAATAAAATAAAATAAAATAAAATAAAATAAAATAATAAAATAAAAAAAGAAAATAATGCTGAACCCCAAAGGGAATTTCTGAGAGCTTCACCTTGGCAGGACTGACATCCCCAGGATTTGCCTCACAACACCAATTCTTCCCCAAGCAGAAGATCCTCCAGCTTTTCCCCTTTCTCCTACTTTGCTTCTCCTCACCTCACACTTTGGCTTTCCTGGGACAGGAGGAATGTGGCACGCCAGGTTTGTTTGGATAAAGCAAAGAGAGGGGATTACCATGATGGAAAACCAGCACTGCTGCCAGCTCCGAGATGGATGCTGAGTTCTGTCAGGAAAAATTGGACACAGGAGAGGTAAAAACTCAAATTCCCTAAAGGGATCGAGGTACTGATGCTCCAGGAGTGGGGCTGCCAATCCATAGCCGTGTTTCCAAAAAATAACTGAGCCAAAGTCCCCAAATATCAGGAATTTCACTGCATATCCTCCAACACCCAGCACAGCAGAGCCTGGAGTGATGGCGGGACTCGTGTCCCTGGTTTTGGTGGTCCTGGGAGCCATCCCCAAGGGGCATGGCCTGTGTCACCGCCCAGGCAATCCATCCTCTTCCTGATGCCCTCCTGCAGATGTTTTTCCTGCTGGTGAAAAGCCAACCAAGGGAGAGAGAAGGGCTGAAAGGGACTGAAGGTTAAGTTCAGCTTGCTGGTGTAACCCCCGAGCATTCCAACAGGAAAAACAGCTGGAGAGGGATAAATCCTCACCCATCAAACCCCCCGATGGAGGCTCCTTGTGCTGGCAAATGCTGCTCCCCACTGAGAGCAGTTTTAGGTTGTTGTGCTGCCTCATGGGGGAACTGGAGGGACAGCTCTGATCTCTGTGACAGGGACAGGACCCAGGGAAAGGCTGGAGCTGTGTCAGGGGAATTTTGGGTTGGAGATCAGGGAAAGGCTCTTCCCCCAGAGGGTGCTGGGCACTGCCCAGGCTCCCCAGGGATTGGTGACATTCCCAAAGCTGCCAGAGCTCCAGGAGTGTTTGGAAAACACTCTCAGGGGTGCACAGGGTGGGATTGTTGGGGTGTCTGTGCAGGGCCAGGGGTGGGATCAATGATCCCTGTGGGTCCCTTCTAGCTCAGGATATTCCATGATCTGTGATATCTCTCTCCACAAGATCACTGTTTTGCTCTGCAAGCAGGGGATTTTATGGGGAACAAAGGTAAAGAAATCCAAAACTACTCCTGAAACCCACCAGAAAAGATGAAAAGAGCTGGAAAAGCACTTCCTATCCCTTAACCTTCCTTGGGATCCCAGTGCCTGGAGGGTGGGAGATGCCAGAGATCCAGAGGTGGGGAAACAGGAGTGGAAGCTACAGAGATGTGCACAGCCTCAGTCAGGAGGAAAAGCCTGGTGAGGTTTCCTTCCTGGAGGTCACTGCTGTGGAGGTTTTCCTCCTCTTCCTGCAGTTCCTGCTGCCCCACACCCGTGCAGCATTTTGGGGGAAATCCCAAGGACTGCCCATCTTCCGTGGTGCAGCAGGCCCGGCGTGGGAAGCCGGGGCAAAACGAGATCTGTGATGTGCCACATTTCGAATTTTCTCAGCTTTGCTCAGCCCTTGGCTTAGCTGAGGTAAAACCCAGGATATAAAGTGACTCCAGGGATTTGCTTTGGAGATGCAGAGGAGATGTGGAAACACTTGCAAGGCTCAGTGCTTTCCCCTCAACAACCCGAGGAGGAGAGTCCAGTGACCAAACCTGGGCTTCAGCACAATCCCCAGAGAAATCTTGCTCTCCCAGTGGCAGGGCTTTATTTCCTGAAGTGATAACCCATAATCTCATGAGCTTGGCTCCTTCAGAGATGCAGAATATCTGACTGGCAAAGGAGGCAGGGATTCAGGAAGCAGGGCTGCATCCTCATTAAGCTTGGGCAATGTTTCTCTCCAGCCTTCTCCTGTTTCAACAAGACATCAGTATGTGCAACGTGTGCTCTGGAACTGGTTTGGCCTAATCCCTCTTTTTTTTGTTTGCCTTCCAGCTTTGAAACCAGTCTGGGATAAGCCGTGCTGAGGAAAATGCCAGGCTGGCTCATGCCAAGTGAGTTATAAGAGCCACAAGCTTTGGTTATGTGTGGCAGCACTTCCAGAGCAAGTTCTGTACTGAGCCGGGTCCTGGAGAGCTCTGGGATGAGTTTCCATCTCCAGTGACAGGTTTTCCATCACCAGTGACAGGTTTCCGTCACCAGTGACAAGGCAGGTTGAGAGAACCAACAAGAAGTCAGGATAAATAAGCCCCATTCCCAGAGCTATGATTATTTTTAATTAAGCATCTTAAAAAGAAAAAAAAAAAAGTTGACAGCATTTCTCAGACATTTCACAGCTTTCAAAGCATCCATTTTTCGAGCTAAATTGTCCAAAAGTCTCATTATCAATAACTTCAATTTTCTGCTTAAAAAGAAATAAAGGCAGTCAAAATTTACTTTGACATAAATAGACACAAAAAACACTCTTAAAATTACACCTATTTTACCTGAGGGAAAACCTGCAAACTCTACATTTTGAAGTCACATTTGAATTCAAATTATTCTCCTTTTCATCTGTAGAAAATACTGGTGATTGACACCAGAGTGAGTGAAACCAGAGTTTCTGACGAGCCTTTTATAAGGTGAAGCGCAGACAAAGAAAAATTTGCTTTTAGAAAAGACTGTTTTGAACAGATAAAAACAGCACCAAAAAATAGGTGTCACCACACGCAACCAGAAAAACGAGTTCTGAAGGAAATAAAATGGTGAGACAGAGCTCAGAAGAAATGAAAAGAGAACTGGCATTTATCTGGAAAATCAGGATATCTGTTACCAAGCACCCATTTGGGAGAGTTCCCCTAGTTCAGGTCACTTCTGTGCCCTAGGGAACCACAGAATAATTCCCTCAGCCCAGACTCAGAGAGCAGGAACACAAGAATTCCCTCTCTCTTGACAAGCTCTGCTGGGATATTCAGCCTGGAGTGAAGCTGTGTGAGTAAAATCAGGAGTGGGAAGGGAATCCAGCACCTGGCAGGGTTTGCCATCCCACCCTTGCTCGCTCACGCCAGGGAATGCCAGGAGCTTTCCCAGTGCTGGAAAATGCTCTGGTTCTGGGGTTTATCCAGTGTTTTTCTCCTCAGCAAACTGTGCAGACTTTCTGTCTCTTTGCAGCCTCCGAAATCTGACATCCTGGAAAGGACTCAAAGGCAGAGCTGCTCATTAAGGTGGGCTGGTGGGACCCAAGGAGATGCAAATCAGCCCCAGGGAGTGCCAGGAATTGCTGGCCAGGGCCTCTGGGCTGGCACTGGGCCCCCCAGCCCACAATGAGCCCCGGGGTCAGGGAAGGGGTTGCCAAGAGGGTAGAGAGCCAAGGGCTGCCCTGGCTTCCAGCTGCTGGCCCTGCTGTGGAGCTGATTCTCCACGGCTCCATCATGGCTTTTTCCTGCCAAAACAGAGTGGCAAGGGAAGGACAGAGCCTTCAGATGTCCTCAGATCAAACAGATCACACAGAAAGCTTGGACAGGCTCTCAGGGAATTTAGAATCACTCCAGGGGTTGGGTTTGGAAGGGATTTTGCCATGGGCAGGGACATGTCCTACTGTCCCAGATTGCTCCAAGGCCCCTCCAACCTGGCCTTGGGCACTTCCAGGGATCCTGGGGCAGCCACAGCTTCTCTGGGCACCCTGTGCCAGGGCCTCCCTACCCTCACAGCCAGCAATTCCTTCCCAATATCCCATCTAACCTCACCCTCCAGCAGTTTGAAGCCATTCCCCCTGGTCCTGTCACTCCAGGCCTTGGTCAAAATTTGCTGAGCAGCTCCTGGACAGGTTTTTACTGCAGGGAAGAAAAAGAAACAAAACAAAACAAAACAAAACAAAACAAAAAAGAAAATTACTACAGATGCAACATTCCAGGTCTTGTAAAGTACAGATCTGTGACCACTTTTTGTGTTTCACTCTGTTTCTTCAGCTTTGGGCTGTGTGACACCTCCAGCAGCAAAGATGGGAGCCTTTCAGAAAACCACAAAATATTCCAAAGCAACTATTGGCACCAGATGTCATTTGGGCTGGAGGGCTGGGCTATCCAAAGCTGGGCTAGGAGCAGGGGGGGAACAGAGCAGGGGGATATTAAACAGATTCCATGGTTTCAGGCATCCTCTGCTGGGTTTTGAAAGTCAAAATCTGCACCCAGCAGGATCCCAGCACAATTCCAGAGGCACTGCATCCCCAGCTGACACAAAGCAGAGCTCTGCTCAAGGCAGTGCCATCGCAGCCACTCTCTTCAAACACAGGATCTGGCCCCCCCACCAAAATTTCCATCCTGGCATCCTGGGATGCTGGCAGCACTCTGACAATCCAAGCCTTGGCTGGAATGCCCCTCTGCCCAAGTGGAAACATTCCTAATGCTGTGATTTTCCAGTCTCTCATTACCAGGAGATGAAATTCTGCTGTGGATGAGGGTGATTGCTGCCCTCAGACTTCCTGAGGTGCTCTCAGAGAGGGAAGAGCAGGGAAAGGAGAGGAGGAAGGAGGCTCTGCAGCACAGGACCATGGAATTGTTGAAGCAGGGAAAGACCTTTAAGACCATCAAGTCCCACCATCAACCCAGCAGTGCCACCGTGTTCTCAAATTCCACATCCACCCATTTTTTGAACACTTTCAGGGATGGTGACTCCACCATTTTCCCTGGACAGCCTGTTCCAGGGCCTGGTCACCCTTTCCATGAGGAAATTTTCCCTAATATCCAGTCTAACCTGCCTAATGCTCAGCTAGCACAAGGCAGAGCCCTTTCCCTCAGGGATCCAGCCTGCCCAGAGGTCCAAGAGACCTTCTAGAAGTGCTTCCAGATCTGTTTCAGCAGCCCAGTGGGAAAATTGAATTGCTCCTCATCCTCTTGCCCTCCACTTCCAACAAGTGCACATGGGCTTGAGCTTCCATCCCATTCTCCCTCCCTGAATGCAGCAGGACTTCCTCCAAGGATGAGTTACAGCCTCCAGCCTAAACTCTGAGGGAAACCACAGCTTTATTTTGGTTTTTCATCTCTTCTGCTGCTATCTCTGTGTATTGGGGTGTGACTTGGAGCCAGCAGCAATAACAAGCTCACAGGGTAACACCCCTGGGGACTGAGCAGGGGGATTTGGGATACAGAAGCTCTCCTCAGGCAGAGGGGAGGTTTGCTGATGAAGGGGTTTGCTGAAGGGACACTCTGGATTCAGGCAGGCCAAAACACCGAGCCTTTCACATCCCATACATTTTTTTCCCCCATGCTTTCTACAGGCAATTCCTGCAAGGATTTCTCAGAGGTTTGATCAGCACTCAGCCTCTTTTAGGGGCTGTCTCTGAGGGAGCAGGCTCAGCAGAGTGATGATTTTGGCTGCTTAATCTGGGATGATTAATTTTAACAGCCTGCTTAACAATAGATCGCATGTGGCCTTGGCCAAAAAAAGAGTTTCACGGCCTTCGATGAGATTTAAAGGAGGTGTGAAATGCTTTAAAAATGAGCTGTGGCTGCAGGAGAGGTTAAAGCTTCATTGCCCTAATGAGGGAATGGGCTGGCCCGGGTTCCAGAGGGATTATTGCCCTTTTCTGAAAGGTCACTCAGTGTCACCCTGGCTTTCTTTTAGAAAGCTGCAGAAGGAAGGACAAGCTGATCCAAGAGGATCTGGGTCAGTTTTCTGAACTTCTGCACCGCCTCAAGGAGAAGAAATTTAGGTCCCTCTTTCAGCCTCAGAGCACAACCTCTGTGAGGTGTCCAACTAAAGGAGTTACCATACTCTGAGAGAGAGACAGAGACACCTCTTAATCAGAGAACTCCAGACTCGTTTGGGTTGGGAGAGACCTTAAAGCCCATCTCATCCCACCCCTGCCATGGCCAGGGACACCTTACACCATCCAAGGTTGCTCCAAGCCCTGTCCAGCCTGGCCTGGGACACTTCCAGGGATGGAGAATCCACACTGCCTGTGGTGTTTGATTGTTTTTGAGACAAACAATGTCTTACCTCACCCTGTAGGACACGGCAAGGGCGTTCCTGGAACACATTTTGCCATTCGGAACTGCAGAGGGCCAAGGAAGAGGTTTTGGGATGAGATAGTAACAAAATCATCTTGCATTCCTAAATCGATGCGTGTGCAGGTTTTAGGTTACATTTTTCAAAAGGGATCTTTACTCCAAGAGCACAGTGGATTATTTATGAGTAACTGAGGGTCCAAGAGCAGAGCTGGCTCAGGTGTTGAGTCTTCCAGCCACAGTAATGCCAATATTTTTGGAAAACAATGTCATATTTAGTCCAGCTAAAAAGCAAAGCATTCCAGAACTGAACTCACACGCAGGAATTTGTTTTTGAGACAATCTTCATTTTTTCCACATGGAGCAAACAGGTCTTGTGGAAGGTGTCCCTGCCCTTGGCAGGGGGTGGAATGAGATGGTTTTTATGTTGCCTTCCAACCCAAACCATTCTGGGATTTACTGGAGCATTTCCAGGGTTTTTTACAGCGTTGTTTAGGTCTGAACACCAAACTTCTACGACAGAGCCAGGCTTGAAATCCCTGGTGCTCACCCACCTCCAGTCATCCAAGTTTTATACATTTTTTTTTTTTAAAAATCACTCCAAAGAGGCATGAGAAAGGTCAGCCCCTCTCCACCGAGGGATTTGTTCCAGTCCAGCCTGCCTGTTGTGCTTCTGTGCACTTATTTCCCATAATTTCTTGGAAAACATGGGCAGAGCACAGGCACGTGTGTCAGGACAGGAAAACAGGACCAAGGAAGGGAGGAAGCCACATCCCCAAGATTAAAATTGCTGATTAAATTGCTCCCAAGTTCCCCTTTCCTCTGCAAACAAAACAGTCTGCGAAAGTCCAGGCTGGGGTGGATAAAATATCAGCCACGTGCCTGACTTACAGCGCTGGGACTGAGGTTTGGGCACCATTTCAAGACTTTCCCTTAGGAGTCTATCCAAACCCTCATTGCTTCTGATGTGGAATAATTTGGAAGTGTTTTTAGGCTGCCGGCTGGGATAACACAAGGGCCATTGTAAACACACACGCAGCTGATCAGCACCAAACCCACACAAATATGGGCTGTACACACATAAATAACCGGAGAGGAAAACAAAAATATTAAATTAATCAAAAAGCTGAGTTACAGGAAGAGATGAAATTGCTGAGCAGGTCTTGAAAAAAATCAAATATTGCTTACGGGAAGAGCTGCGTTTCACCTAATTTTAATAAATGAAACTTATTTTAATGCAGACCACTGGATTTAAAGAGCTCCAGCCAGAGTCAGCTGTCATCCAAGTGTGGGCAGTGAAGCAAAACCGTAATTTCCGCGGATGCTGTTTCAAAAACACTGCTGCCAGCCAAGAAAGTTGGGAAATTTAAGAGAGCGTAACCAGGGCAGGCTGAAAAACCTGCTGGAGATCCAGGACCCAGCCTGGAGCTCCAACCCTGGTGCTTCCCCATCTCTGGTTTGAGTGGAAAAGGAGAGGATTGCTTGTTTGGAGTCACGGTTCTCTGGGGTAATTTGGGGTTGTCCTCTGTGGTGGCAGGGAAGAAATTCCTCTCACCTGTGGGACTTTTTCCAGCTGGTTTCAGTGTGGAGTGGAGGGCAGGCTGAAAGGAGAAAAAAAATTAGTGTCTTCAAGGGAAGTCACAACCAGATGTTGGCACCATTCTCACTGTGGGATGGGGAACCCCTTTCCCAGCATTTCCAGGTAGCTCTGCTCTGCCTCTTGGCATTACATCCTTTATTACTTCTTCCAAGTTTTTTGGCAAGTGGGCGAACCAGCTCATTCCAGTGGGTGAGCAGAGAAGCCAGAGGCACCTGCAGCAAGTCACCTTCCTGCTGGAATGCTGAGCATTTCTCCATCTCCTCCAAGAGGTGGGATGGGACAGAGGACACAACCTCACACCAAGGCTGCCACCCACCACGGCAACTCCTGCAAGGAATGGAGCCTCTCCTCATTTGACCCCAAAAGGACTCGAAATCTCTAGGCCTTTCCGTCTGTCCTGCCAAGCCCAGGGATGCTGGGATTTAAAGGAAACAATGGCAAAGCAGTCTGTCAGGGTTAAGGATGTGGAATTTTTACATTTTGGCACCAGATGGATCTTGAGCAGAAGCCTTCCACGTGTTGGTGGGGAGACAGCAGAAAGGTTCTCCTGCAGCAGCAAATCCATCTGGACAATAACAGAGTGGCACACGACAGCTTTGTGACTGCACCATCTGCAAGCAATATTTCCTTGAGTAGGAAGCAGCTGGAAAATGAAGTCACATTCCATGTGGAGAGGCTCAGCTTCTTCGCTCTTCCACTGCTGCTTTGAGCAGGCTCGTGCTTGAAGAAATGCTTAAAATAAACAAAAGGAGTTGTCCAGGCCTTTGGTATCCCCTGTAATCACAGAGCTCGTGGCTGGGTCCCTCTGACAGGCCAGAAGGACTGGTTGGAGTCTCCAGGAGGTGATCCCTGCTCCAGGTCAGCTGATTTTCAGGAAATAGCAGCACGTTGACACCGTCTCCTTAGAGCAGACTGAATCCAAAGCCTGTTGGAGTCTAATCACAGACTTCCCCTGCTGCAGCAGCCTCTGGGCACAGCAATGTCATCAGCTCCTTCTGGCCCAATCACGGTGGCATTTCCCAAAGGAGAAGGCTGGTGCCAAGATTACCCCAGTCAAAATCCATCACCAACTGTTGTAGAAAGGAAAACAAATGTTCCTGATGCTCAGCACGTCTCAGACAAAGTGTAGAATTGGGTGTAAAACAATTAAAGCACCTAATAAAGCATGGAGGGAAGTGGAGAGCATGGATTTGATGCGATTGTGTCATGTACAGGGCTTAATTTAATCAAGAGAGCAACCAAAGTGTGACCCTCCATGGGAAAGTCCTCACATCTTTGTCCTTGGCCTTGTCCGAAAGGCTTTGCTTAAGCCTTGGAGACTGTGGGCTGAGACAGAAGAGAGTCTGAATCACCCTTTGGTTGGTGACCTCTCCTGATAACCTCAGACAATTCCAAGCACTGCTTTTATCCAAAATAAATTTATAGGTTATGCACGAAACAATCAGGATCTTGCCTTTAGTTCCCCCCAGTTCGCTGCGACACAGGAAACCCTCCAACCTGGACTGGGAATGGGCTCAAATTTAAGCCTCCTTTAAACCTAAGATCCTGTCCTAACTCATGCAGATTTCCCAGGGAAGCTGTGGCTGCCTCTGATCCCTGGAAGTGTCCAAGGCCAGCTTGGACAGGGCTTGGAGCAACTTGAGACAGTGAAAGGTGTCCTTGCCCGTGGCGGAGAGACTGGATGAGCTTTCATGCACATCCTGTGAAATGGGGTGATTACAAGAAGAGCCTTGAAATATTCTCAAAGCTGGGACAAATTCAGACACAGATTTTCCTGGGATGCCCTGTAACTTGATGGCATCCAAAGGTCTAAGAAAAGCAAGGTCCTGGCAAGATGGCATCACTGGGCAATTTAGATTGGAGATTAGGAAAAAATATTTTGAAAAGGTTGTCCAGCCCTGGCACAGGCTGCCCAGGGGCTTAAAATCCATGTGGATGTGGCACTTGGGGACATGGGTTGGTGGTGGCCTTGGCAGTGCTGGGGGAGTGGTTGGACTCAGTGATCTCAGAGGGCTTTTCCAACCTTGATGAGTCTCTGATTCCATGAAATTCCAGCAAGGGAGCAACCACCTCACTGACAGCCAGGAGCCAGCGCAGAGGAGGAACTGAGAGAAGATTTTAGGAAAACAAGATGAAAAAACATATTTCCAATTTCCTTCAGAGCTCTGCTGTGGTGACACAGAACAGCAGAGAGGACAGTCTGATCCCTGCTTTTCCCAGCAGCTGAAAAATCATGGACAGGAAGCAGGAATGGATCCAGTGTCACTTCCCTGTGATGATCACTTTGCATGGTCCCAGCTCCATCTTCCCCACCACTTCCATTTGTGTTGGTGAGGGCACAAAAAACACTGATCCTGCTCTGGCTGAGGTCAATCCCAGCTGGAACAAACAGTCCCATAGCACCAGATGTGTGTCCAAGGTAAAGAAAAGCAGCACTCATGCTCCTCACCCTTCCAAAATGTCCAGTGGGACCTTGGGAATGTCACTTAAGGGTGAATATGGCAAAGGCAGGTCAGGTGTGTGCCAAAAGGGGTTTGAAAAGGTTTTTTTCATTGTTGTTGTGGTATTTTGTTTCTTTTAATGACTTTTTTTGGCAAAAATTAGCATTCTTTCAGAACACTTTCCTCTGGAAAATTCAACCTGCAAAAAAACATTACATATCAACATTGGGAAATGCCTGGTCAGGTCTAATTAACATTTTAATTCCAAGACAAAGGGGCTTGGCTCCATGGGCCTCAGCACATGTGCTGCTCCCTCTGAGACACTCAAAATTCCCCCTGCCCTCTTCCAGCATCTTCCATGATCCTTTGGATCACCCCATTTGAGGCCAGCTGTGGGTTGCAAGTCCTGACCCCACTGCCAGGTCTTTGCACAATATGAAAGGGAGGAAGCTCCACCAGCAGGAATTTAGTGAAAAAAAACTTCTGCTTGGGGAGAAAAATTGGAAAACAGGGAAAAGGGAATAAAGCACGTGGCTTATTGTAGGGTGGAAAGCACAAATGTTCAAGCTGCCATCGTGTGTTTTCCACTGCAAAGTGAAACACATATCCCAGGAGGCCAGAAATCCTTCCCTGGGAGGGTGGGGAGCCCTGGAATGGAATTCCCAGAGAAGCTGAGGCTGCCCCTGGCTACCTGGAAGCGCCCAAGGCCAGGCTGGATGGGGCTTGGAGCAGCCTGGGATGGTGGAAGGTGTCCCCGCCCAGGGCAGGGGGTGGAACTGGATGTGGTTTAAGCTCCCTCTCGATGCTAAACCCCCCAAATTTGAGCCCAGGCTGCTCAGAAAGACCTTCCTGAAGGCCCTGGGGTGCTCAGCCGGCTTTTCCCCACACTGTGATGACAGCACGAGCAGTTCCCAGCACTGGCAGCCCTCCAGGGTCATTAGCAGTTAATAACCCCAGCATTTCTGGGCTCAGTATCAGAGTATTCAAGAGTTCACAAGTATTTTAGAATTTGGATTGCTTTGGCTCTGGAGAGTCCAAGCTGACAACCTGTGTGGTTGATCCTGGACACTCCTTGTAGGGACACAGGGATGGTGCTGGGTGATGAGGAGGCAGAACCTGAGGCCACTTTGATGGCTCCAAGATCAGGCAGGTTGAGTAGACATGGGAGGTTGGACAGTTTCCAGTTTTAGACTTTGGATCTTAATTTCCTGAGGTGTCTCCAGGGAGGATCTGTGCTGAACCTCTGCATCTTGCAGGGAATTCCCTGAGGCCTCCACTTTCATGGAATTGTAGGACTGTTGGAAGGAATTGTTGGAGTCATAGAAAGGTTAGAAAAGCCCTCTGAGGTCATGGAGTCCAGCCCTTAACCCAGTGCTGCCAAGGCCACCACCAATCTGAGTCCCCCAGTGCCACCTCCACACGGCTTTAAAATCCCTCCAGGGATGGGGACACCCCAGCTTCTCTGAGCAACCTGTGTCAGGGCTGGCCAACCCTTTTAGTGAAGAAATTTTTCCTAATATCCAATTTATACCACCCCTGAGCCAGCCTGAGGCCATTCCCTCTCCTCCTGTCCCTGTTCCCTGGGAGCAGAGCCCGACCCCCCCTGGCTGCCCCCTCCTGTCAGGGACTTGTGCAGAGCCACAAGGTCCCCCTGAGCCTCCTTTGCTCCAGGCTCAGCCCCTTTCCCAGCTCCCTCAGCCTCTCCTGGGGCTCCAAACCCTGTCCTGGACACTCTCCAGCCCCTCAATGTCCCTCTGGCCAGGAGGGACATGGAATTCAAGAGGCCTCAGCGGGGCCAGCACCGGGGCCATTGGCGTTCTTGGCCACCACTTTGGTGGTGGTTTCACCGGAACCACAGCTCAGTGGTCACCTGTCACCTGTCCCAGCTCCAAAGGATGGGATGTGAGGGTCCTTGGTGCTACATCAAGGCCTCGTCCCCTTTCCCTTTCTGGCAGCACCAGAGTTGAGCACCAGCACCACTCAGCACTCATCTCCATCCCAGTTCCTGCACATCTGGAAAAGCACAAAACACCCCATGAAACAACTGCCTTGAGCCAGATGCCTTCAACCTGAGTCATGGAGCCCTGGAAAAGGCGAAGGGAGCCATTCCAAGGAATTGTGCAACGAGGAAAACAAACCCAAACCAAAAAAAAAAAGAAAAGTCCCACCCACCAGGGGAGCTGCCTGTCTTGAGGAACCCCAGGAGTCAGAACTGCCCAGCACAGCTCAGCTCTCTCTCAGCATCCCTGCAACTGCAGAGCCAAGGCATCTGAGCACGCTCGGACCTCCTGGAAGAAATTCCAAGGCTCCGCGGTGAATTGAAGTCATCCCTTAACACACTTTCGCCTCCACACCTCCAGAGTAGCTCACAGTGCTCTCCTGCTGGCTTCCCAGTAGGATATGTGAGTCTCAGAGGGAATGGAATGACAGTGTTTCTCCCAGTTGTCCCCCAATATCCCTCAGAAGGATGTACTGAAATAGTTTTTAATATTATTTTTTTCGTTTTTATTTCTAAGCTACTCCAGCCAGCCAACAAACACTTCAACTGTCTACTTGGACTTTCTTGAATACTCATTTTTTTTGGCACAGCTGCATGGTCCTCAAGCAAGTATCCTACAGATACCCAGTTGCTGTGTTCTGCAGCCCAGCCACCTTTGAATCCTCAATTTTAACAAGGCTTGTCAGACACTATCTGCTTTTGTTGGATATTGCCCTCAGCCCAAGGGGACTCTTCCCTTTGTATCTGGCAGCACAAGTCCTCCTGCCTGTAGATTTATATGGAGGTACATCAAGTTCTCCTTCCAGCAAACAGGACTGGATAATCAATTCCGAATGAAGGTTTGGGAAAAAACTCATTCTCAGACAGTCGCTCTCAGGGAAAAGTATTTAAACTGCTTCCAAGCTGCTGATCAAAAAAAAAAAAATCTTTTAGAAGCAAATAATGATGTGCTAACAGCGCTTCCAATAGTTGGTGTCTTCCCAAAGCCACAGCTCACGAGGGTTAACACGCAAACCCAAGGAACTGTGTGAGCTCCTGGGCCTCCTGTTTGCAAAAAAAAAAAGAACATTTCAGCAGCCTCAGAAACAGGTCAAACCAACATCTCCCAGGAATCACACAGGTGTTGCTGAGCTTGCCTAGGAATGGCAGGAATCTGCTGGAAGGGGTCTCCGGTCCCTATTCCAGGACTATTTCCTCCAATTCTTTTTTAAGACAGTGCTTCTAAGAGTTAAAACCCCACAGGTTTTAGCCAAGCTCTCACTTTATTTAAGGCATGAAGGGAACAAAATTTCTCATTCAAAGGAGCCAATTCTGCTCTGTCCCTGCTCCAATTTTTGTCCTCTGCCTCTAGACAGGAGTGTCCCTTCCCTGTGCTCATTGAGGGATAAAGGCACACCTTGGGGTTTAGAGCTTTATAGAAAATTTAATTACAGATCCTGACTTTCTAATTACCAGGCGAATCTCTCACATTATCTGCCACAGGATCCCCCTAGGCTTTACCTGGCTGGAAAGAAGTAGGAGATGATTTTTTAGGCTGGAGTGGAAGCTGATCTCCAGACAGTGTAAGACACAGGAAGGCCCACCAAAATCCTCCATAACGATGGCAGCAGAGGGGACATCACTAGGTCAGAAAGAGAGAGAAACCCTGATAGGTCACAGACATCATAAAGGACTTGCCAGGATTGAAGGGAATGGGGGCTTAGACCATAAGAAGACCATGAACCTGCAGCATGGACAACACCAGTTCAGCTGAGCAGCTCTGGGTCCATTAACAGGCTGAGACTAATTAGAAGGAGGTGCAAGAGCAGAGCAGGAGGAAGCTATCCTCAGACAAGCTGAAAATGTCCATGTGCAAATTGTGCTCAGCCCTCGGGGCTGAGAGCACGGAGTGGCTCGGGATGATCAAGACCACTTGTGCACTTCCATCCCCGACCTGAGAGAGCTTACATACTCACTCTGGTATGTGCTGAGCTGGTGCCTCGAGCTCCCTGTTCCATAAATCCTCTTCCCTTCCCGGCTCAAGGGGTGGAAAACGCTCTCTGAGCAGACAACAACCTCGTCAGAAGTCAGAGGGGAGCTGCAGATGGCGAGGTACAGAGTGACAGCCTGGGGGACACAAAGGGGCTCCTCAGTTATAAAAGTAAATTTTAATAACCAGAAGCTCTCCAGAGAACATCCCAGTGGCACTGGGACCTGAATTCCACAGGTTTTACCAGCACAGCTCCCAGTTTGAAGAGTAACCATTCATTAATGATGCCCTGGCCCATTGTAGGAGTTGTATTTCTCAATGCATTCAGGGCTTTGCCAGCCAAGTCCATAAATCAGCTTGTTGTAAAAATTGCCTTTAAAAAAGAAGAGAAAAAAGCAATTAAATGTTGTGTCAGCAAACAGGAATCCCTCGCCTCATGTACTCCCAAGGCATTTTATGGCCTATATTTACAGACGTGCTGTTCTGCTCCTTGAAAATTGTCTTTAAAAATACCCAGTGAGATTAAAAAAAAACCCAAAAACTCCCGAGTGACTGTCATGGGGAAACAAAGCAAAAAAAAGGGGAGGAAATGGCGAGCTCTGGGCCACTGTTGGTGGGCACTTGAATGGTGCTCAACAGCAGCGTGGCTCGGAACAAAACCAGAGCCAAGAGCTATTTGTCAGGGGGCACCAATGCACACAGGCGGTGAGAACCCGGCCCTGCTGTAAAAAAAGGTGTCAGGCACTTTTCTGTGGAGCCCCCTGATGGATGGCCGTGCCGGGAGGGCCGCATTGTGAGCCGCCAGAATGAGACATCTGCTCCTTCCTCCCTGCTGGAAGGAGATTTTGGCTGAGCAGCTCCTCGTACAGGGCATGGCCAGGCCAGGCCTCCCTCACGCCGTCCCTGAACTCTGGGATTTGGGATCTGGGATGCACAGCCGGCATGGCCTCTGCTCCTCTCTGTCTGCTCCAACCCCTCTGCGTCGCCCCTTCTGAGGTCTCCACGCTCACACACACACAGAAGTTCTCACAGCACAACCTCTTTTCCTTAAATCCACTGTGGATTGGAATGGTTTGGGTTGGAAGGGAGCTGAAAGCCCATCCCATCCCACCCCTGCCATGGGCAGGGACAGCAGGGACAGCTTCCACCAGCCCAGGCTGTTCAGTCTTACCTTGGACACTTCCAGGGATGGGGCAACCACAGCTTCTCTGACAACCAGTGCCTCATTTTCCCCAATTTCCCCCTCATTTTCCCCCAATATCCCATCTAACCCTGCCTCGTCAGTTTGAATCCACCGCCCCTTGTCCTGAACACCCACTTCCCAAAAGGCTCCCCATCATGTCCCCAGGCAGAGAAGGACGGATATCCTCTCATGCAAGGCCCAGGCACAGCCTCAGGCATAAATTATAAAGCATGGTTTATGGAAAAAGCAGAAAGTTTCTATAGAGTTTCCATTCCGAGCACATTTTACCCCCAAGAAAATGGCAAATAACAGGATTTAACCCACCAAGCAACCCTTCAGAGCCCTCTCCTGACACCCTACACCCTGCAAGCGACGAGGGGAGCCGAGAGCTGCCTGGGAATGGACTCAAGACATAAAGAAATGAGGTAAAGAGAAGCAAAGAAAAGAACAGCAAAGCGGAAGAAGCAGAAAGAAGGACGTCTGTGTGCCTCAAACATCTCAAAACAGAGGCCCCACTTTGCAAGCGCCGCTGCACTGGGGGAGGGAGGGGGGAAGGCTGGTTTCCATTTCGTTTCCACTTTGAAAACGCCATTTTTCCGCGCACCCACTGAAGTGCAAATTTCCTCGGAAGCCATCTGAGCAGCGAGCGTGCCTCGGAGCTGAGGTTTTCTAGACCACATCTGCTCTGATTTACATCTGCTCTCCCTGCCTGGGGGAGCCCCCGGGAGTCCTGAGCGGCGTTTTTCAGTCCCCCAGAATGTCCCCAGCACCCAGCCAGGCACAGCAGGCTGGGCAGAGCAAGGGTGACACAGGTTTCTCCATCTTCAGCCTCTGGCAGGGAGCACTCCAGCACTGGGGAGGGAGATAAGGAGTGGCTGCTGGGTGTGCAGGGGGTGATAAAAACGGGGTGGCCACGCAGCACCTGGCGCTGGCCACCAACCCCTCCCCAGCAGCTGGGGGCATCCGGAGAGCTGCCCATCTTCCCAGCCTTCTGTGAGGGGCCCAGCAGTGCAGCCAGTGCGGGGATAAATATTCAGGGAGAAGGCTATCGCCCATGGATGTGCCTTTCCAGCTCCACCACGCTCCCCACAGATCCCAGCTCGGTGCCCGGGACACGCAGATGGCTTTGTACAAACAGCTCACGGGGGAGAGCTCTGGAAACCTCTCCAAATTCCCTGCTGGCACAGCAGCAGCCTCCCCCTTCCCAGCTGGCACCGACAGCACTGCCTGCCCCCCCCAGCCCCTTTGCCTGCAGCTGGAGGGGGCTGGGAGGGAAGGGACATGGCCCCAGGCGTGGGGACAGTCCCCAGGCTGGCAGCTGCAGCTGATGGCAGGGATGCCCGGGGGAAGCAGGTGTCCCTTCCCAAGGGCTGGGTGGGAATGCTGGCACCCAGGGCTGACAGGGCCTTTGCTGACGGGTGACCCCCTGGCTGGGTGCCCAGGGACAGCTTTTGATGTGACAAAGGAGCTCTGCGGCCCCAGCAGCACCAGCTGGGGGGAATCAGCTCTGGGCCACGCCATCAGACTCCTCCACCCACCGGGAGCCAAAAGGAGGGACACAAAGCGTTGCCCTAAATCTGCTCCTACAAAAGGAGGCCTGCCTGGCATCGAGCTGTTCCCTGCCACTGCACAGCCCTGCCCTGCACCCTGCACCCCCCTCTTGCTGAACACTGGCCCAGCCTGTCTGCAACAAGACAAGGACATGCAGACCATCCCAATCTCCCCAACCTTTCCTCCACATCCTACCTTCCCACAGCATTCCCCTCAGCAGCTGTGGAGATCTCCTTCCCAAGGCCATCCCAAGCATTTAGGGTAAGAGAGCCCCAGCTGAGTGCCACAGGAGCTGCTCCTTTCCTGGACACGTTAAGGTCCGTGGGTTTTGCAGTGCAAAGGAGTCCTTTGGCATTCAGCTGGATATGTTTCATGCAGCCTGTGGAGCAAACAGACCATGGTTAATGCACCCAGAATGGCTGACAATTCTCTACTGGGCAGACGTGAAGAGGGCAGTAATTTACCCCAGTCCACTCTGCTGTGCACATTCCCACTGTTCCAAGGGACAGGTCATGCCCTCTTCTCCCTTCTCACCAGCACCCTGTGCTTCTGGTCTCCCTCACTGCTCTTTGCCAGGTGCCAGGAATGGCCCACTAAGCCCTTTTACTTTCTTTTGCTCATTTTTATCCCCAAAGCTCCCTGCAGCGGCTGCACTGCAAACCCCTACCCCGTGCCCTTGAAAACAGATGGCAGGCTCAAGTTCTCCCGTGACAAGGGAAGGAATCAGAACTGACATGATTGGGAAAAACAAGCTCAATTCCTCTTGGCAGGATATTAATTTAGAAATCTCTGGTGTCGTCGCCCCGATTCACAACGAATTTGAATCCGAGCTCTCCGAGTGCCAGACGACACAGAGGTTTGACAGAGAAGGTAATTGGAGGAAATGGCTTTGTAATCCAGCTATTGTGCTGGCAAGATCCAGCTCTCCTCAAGAACAAGGTTCACTTCCTGGCACGGCTCATTCAGCAGCATTTATTTGTCCCCAGTGCCTCCTGGCTTTCCCCCGCCTAGCAGGGATAGCACAGAGCCTTCAGAGCAGTGCCAGAGGTGTGCTGGGCATCCCCTGCCTGGGGAGAGGCAGGAATGGGGTGGTGCAACCTGCAGGGTCAATCCTTGCAGGTGTGCAAGTGGCAGGGAGAGGAGCAGGACTGAGCAGACCTCGTGTTCCACACACCCTTGGGCAGAACACACACCCAACATCACCTGTGCCGGGTGCTTGTGCCATGACAGAGGCAGGAACAAGGATGGGGGGTGTTCAAGTGGGAGCCCCCACCTGCTCCACATAAATCACTGGGTGGGTGGGTGGGAAAGCCAGACTAGGAGCAGAGTTTGGAGCAAGGCTTGGAATCACGTCCTCAGTGACAGCCCAAGCAGCACATCCCCCAGGAAAACCCTGTGGAGTGACCTGCCATCACTGGATCAGAGTCACAGAGTTGGAAGGGACCTGAAAAACCTCATTCCAATCCCCTGCCATGGCCAGGACACCTTCCACTACACCAGGCTGCTCCAAGCCCCATCCAGTCTTCTCCTTCAGAAAATGTTAAAAAAACCCAACAAAGTGCATTAAGTGTGGGGAAAGCAGCATCAAAGGGCCAAAGAGTCTGCACTGGTCCCATCAGGAAAAAGGGAGAAACAAAAGTGGGGAACAGGTCCAAAATACACATTGAGCTGAGCAGCACTTGCCCAGCAATGCTCAAGCATGATCCTATATACCCAGCTCCTGGATCATCACATCCCGCATCTTCCCACTGCTCTAATAATCACCATTAATAACAATTAATGACAATTAATGGCAACACGGTGAGCTGTGTGCTCACGCCTTTCCACTATCCCCTGCTTCCCCAGCTGCCCCTCTCTGGGCTGGAAGGTGAGGTGCTCAGGCTGGATGTCAGATCTGGGCTGGGATCACTTGGCAGCTGGGGCAGTGTGAAACCCTATCCCTGCTGGCTCCACCAACCCCACTGCTGCCCTGACACCCCCTTTGGGAGCCCTGGTGAAATGAGCCCTGCAGGAGGCTCCTCTGTATTTAAATAAACAGCTTGGAGATGGAGCATAGCAGCAGTATCTAAATACATCCTTTAGCTCCATGGCCTGATTCCCTGAGTGCACACCAAGCTGATTTTGAGGAGGAGAAGGAAGGGAAAAGCTCTATTTTTTTTCCCTTAATCTGCTAGCAAAAAAAAAAAAAAAAGGGATAGTAAACCGGCAGCAATCACCCAGGAATGCCTGGAGAGCTCCTACCTACCAGCATGCAGAGCTCTCATCTGGAATTAATTTATTCCACTTCACTCTGGATGCTGCTCAGCCACAGAGGTGGCTGAGGAAGGGCATATTGAAGGGACCTGAAGTTCTGGGAATCATGAATCCTGGGGGTCTCTCAAACTCCTGGAGGGAAGACTACACAGAAAATTAGCATATATTAGGAAAAAATTGTTCTCTGTGAGGGGGGTGAGGCTGTGGCCGAGGTTGCCCAGAGAAGCTGTGACTGCCCCATGTCTGAAAGTGTTCAAGGCCCAGTTGGAAGGGGTTTGGAGCAACCTAGGATAGTGGAAGGAATTGGGATGGAATGAGATGATCTCTAAGGGCCCTTCCAACCCAAACCTTCCTGTGATTCTCTGATTCTATTTTTGCCCCACGGGTTTATTCTGCATCCCATTTTGCTGCTAATTCCCTCCTAGTGCTGAGGATGGCCTACATCTCCTTTAATTACATCCAACAGCTTCAGCTGCTGGAGCAAAGCCATTTAGGTATAACCATTTTGAGCCCTGAAAGAAATCCCACAGCCTGGAAAAAACGCAGATTTAATTTGTGTGCTCCCCCTAAGTGCTGACTTTTATACCTTGCAGTGACCCATCCGCAGGTTTGCACAGTCTCCACTTTGCTTATGCTGAACATGGCTCCTCCAGGGTCAGGGAAGCACAAAATGTGCTGCCTAACCTCTGTTTTTTGGGGGGGGAAATCCAGGAGGAAAGCAGATGCCTCCCGGGAGCCCCTCCATCACAGCTTTCCTCAGGCAGGCTCACGCTCAGCCTTGCTCTGGGAAGGGACCACACAGGCTCAGGTTGGAGGGGGAAAAAAAAAGCCCATGAAGATCGTGGAAGTCTCAGGGCAAGTAAATTACTGTTAATTGTGAGATATTTGATTGCAAGAAGCACCAGATGGCTGGCCATCTGGTTTTTATTATAAAATTAAACAAGATTAACCCAAACAGGATTTCCTCAGCATTCTTCTCTGACTGGCTCACAAATACATCTTTAACACCTATGCTGCAGATAGAGCACAATCAGAAGCCCTTCCTGCCTTTTCCCCTAATCTGCTTGGGCTAAACACTCTGCTGAGCAATGCCCTTGCACCGGAAGATTTGAAAAGAAGCAGGGGATGGAGTAGTTAAGAGAGGAGGGAAATGTCAGCTCCAAGAGAAGCAACCCCAGCAGAAGCCTTGCCTTTCACTCTGGTTAGAGAGGCACAAGCATAGAGGCAGGAGAGTTGCCAAGGGCAACAGGTTGCCAGAGGCAACAGCAGCCAGGGTATCAACCCCTCCTGGTCAGTGCTGGGATGGAAAGGGATAAAACAGCAGCACTGGGAAGAATGGCCAGACCCCCCCGAACCTCTGACCACCTCCTCTGAAAGGCAGCAGTCAAAACCACCTCTCACTGCACGGGGATTTTCTTTGCCTTTCTACACCTTTGCCTGAATCCTCAGGAATTTTGTGCCGGCATCGCCCTGTCCCTGGCAGGGCAGCACTGCAGGAGCTCAATTTTGCTGTGCATGATGAGTGATAACAATGCCCCTTGCACAGGCTTTGGCCATTCTTTGCTCCAAAAACATAAACGCTGAGGCGGAATCAGCTCAGATTTTGCTGAGCAGGGCTTGCCAGACGGGTAAACCCCAAGAGTTTTCCATGCTCAGCTCCCTAAACTGCTGTTGGAGCCATCAGCTGCCTCTGCTGCTCTCCCTGGAAGCAGGGCTGCCACCAAGGTGGCCTTGCCGAGCCCACCCAGCCACCTCCAGCAGGCAGGGAATGGAGTGGGATGCTGCAGCTGGAGCCCTCTCCGGGCTTTTCTCATGCAGATCACAGCCCTCCTCATTTGTTCGCAGCAAATCGCTCGTGAATGGAACATAAAGGGTGTTCCAGGGGAGATGTCCCCTTGCATCATCCCCCCCACCCAGAGCAAATCCCCGGGACATGATGCATCCAGGAATTATCCCTAGTACCCCACTCACACCCTCCTGCTTTATCAGGCCCGGGCAGAAAAACCTGGCGGGAGATTTCAGCTGAAAAACAACAGGCTGGGGGACCAGCTCATACAAACATGATAATTTTTGTTTAGCTTTGAATATCTTCACTTTCAGGGCTACCCTGGAGAGAAAAACACCATGGATTCCTTTTTATAGGAGCAGACAGGCACACCAGGCTGTTTGTCCCCTGTGTCACTGCTACCAGAGCACTGAGTACCATGTCCAGGTCTTCCTTGGGCACCTCCAGGGACGGGAACTCCAAACCCTCCTGGGCACCCCTTCCATGCTCTGACCACCCTTTCCATGGAGAAATTCCTCCTGATGTCCAACCTGGCCCATCTTGAGGCTTTTCCCTCTCCTCCTGTCCCTTTTCCCTGGGAGCAGAGCCCGATCATGTTCTGGAAACCATCTAGCTCCTTCCATTTTGGGATACCGTCCGTCTTTAAAAGGAAAAGAAATTATATTAAAAATTGTCTTAATCTTAAAAAAAAAAAAAAAAAAAAAGAAAAAAAAAAAAAGCATGAACTGCAAACTCCTCGTGCTTCCAGCCAGCTCAGTGCCCCTTTCCATCCCACTGGAAGGCACCAAATGGAGATAAGGTTCCCCCAAGGACAGGCCACCCATCTCTTTGTGGCCAAGGCCCTCAGGCTTGCACAAATTAAGGACAGCTCAGAGGAAGACACTGGAAAATCAAACATAGTCCAGGCAGAGGCACATTCACTGGAAAACTCCAATGCAGCCTCTCTTCTTTCCCCTTTGTCTTTTCCACAAGAGCCAGGCTTGCTTCAATGTGGAAAACTACTTGGTTTTCCACAATTTTATTCTCCAGAGTGGCTGTTCCACTCTGAGCTGGTGTTTCTCCAGAAGCACTTGGTCCAAGGCAGACACCTCAGCTGGAAAACTCCAATCCCAACAGGCAAAGGTATTTGGAGCTGAGAGGACATCCTATCCTATTTTTAGAAGGAGCAGGGAATTACCAGACCAGTAATAAGCTACACTAAACATTTACAAAGCACAGCTCAAAAAGCTGGGTTTTAAACAAAGGGAACAGATGCTCTGACAAGAACCCTGTGCAAAATGTTTCCTTTGCCAAGTGAGTAAAGGAAACCTATTTTTTTTTTTTCTGAAGACTCAGCTTTTGAAGGCAATGCCTAGTAAATGAGGTATAAAACTGAATTCAGAACATTCCCACTATTTTCTTACCTTTCCAGCAGGTCCTCCGAGCTGGGCTTTCACTGCCAGCCAGCTGGGGAGATGCCCCCAAGGTGGAAGCATACACACAGGAAAAAAATAAAAGTTAAAGCAGTTTAACCAGCAGTTAAAAATTACAAGCTTTTAAAACGTGATTTATCCATGCTGGGTACTTCCCTATCTCACCAGATGCTTCCAAGTGTCTGGCACTGGAGAAAAACCTTTCACTTTATTCCATGATGTATTACTAACCTGTACTAGACGTGCACAGAAACAACCGGCTGCTGGTGGTGGGGGAATAAAAACTCAGTGGAGTGCACTGCAAACCAAAAGAGAATTCAATTATCTTGGAGGGGTTCCACAAGAAGCTGGTTCAGCCTGTCCAGCGTGGATTGGAAAGGGCTGGGGGCAACCTCTCCCTCGGAAGCCACAAGGAAAAGCCACTCCCAGGGGTGACGGCCAAGAGAAGAGACCTCCACATCTCTGGGTATGGATGGGAAGCCCCAAGCTGGGTTGGGATCACCTCCCAAGGGGCTTCCACACAGAGGGAGCAGGAATTGGGCTCCAGCAGCTCAAGGCTTGCTCCCAGAGCAGGCTAATCCCTCGGGGAACGTGGGGGAGCACACGGCTTTCATCAGCCCGTGAGGCACAGACACCACTGGAAAAACCAGCACGGGCACAACTGGGGACAAACAGAGCTGCTTTTAGCCTGGAGAGGGGTTTGTGTGCTTTTTTCCCCCAAATCTATTGGATAATCTAAAAGGAGATATTGCCTCCTATGAATCTGCACTGCTGGCACCAGGGAGGCCTGAGGCGTGTACCAGCTACAAAATGGCTTTCTCAAAGCCTCACGTGCATGGAGGAGCCCAGAGAAATGTCCCCCAGCAGGGAAGGACCTGGAGAAGATGAGCAGAGAGCTCGGTGCTCATTGCAACCCTGCTGGATTTCAGGGCCAGCCTGCCTGGAGCCTGCAGCACCAGATAACACAGGGCCCTGCTACTGGCTGCAAGGCAGAGATAAGGCCCTGGAAGTGGAGAAAAATCAGCTTTTCCCAGCCTCAGGTTTGGAGGAGGAGAGCAAGAAGAGCACAGGAGGCAGAGAACAGTGAAGTCAATCCAGAAAAAAACCATTTTTATCCATCCTGATGAATGCAGTGTTGTCTACCATGCAGATGCTGCTGCTAAAAACAGCCTCGCACTTCAGTGTGGGATTCTTGGCTCTCCCAAATCCAAGCTCTAACCTTCCTTCCTTCCTTGCAAATGAACAACAGGAGCACCCAGAGAGGCTGCACACTAAGATAAAGCTCAAACAATACCTCAGCTGACTCAAAATCAGAACTGAATGTGTTTCTGGTTAAGATGGCAGCTTAATTTATATCTTAGAGTAGCAAAGAGGGGAAAAAAAACCTTCCTTAGCCATGAACCACAGGTCCTGGAAACAGTCAGCAGCTTTGCTCTTCCCCCATCAGTTGCCTCCATCCCTCTTCTGCGAGGAATGGGTTGATGGGTTACCTCAGAGCCTTGTTTTGAACTGCTCTCCTTTATAATCTTCCTCTAATGCACAACTCCAGCTGTCAGTGCAAGGGGAGAGGTGATTAAATCAGCTCAGGACGACTCCCTGCAGGAAGGTACAGCGTGTGCAACACGTGTAACACAAACCTGCAGTTCATTTAAAGTTGCCTTTTTCATCACCCCGCGAGCCGAGACAGCTTCAGCTCCCCAGAGATGTGGATATATTCCAACTGCTTGGGAAGTGGAAAAGGCTGGTCACTCACCAAAGGAAAGGAGAAGGGATTTGTGAGATCCCAAGTAATATTTCTGGTACTGTGCACTGCTTCCTTTCACAGCCTGCGTGACAGCAATTCATCTTTGGGGCTGTACCACCTCCAAAGGTGGCTTTTCCTGCACTGACATTCCTTGGCACAAATGGGAAACAGCCTCTCCTTCCCAACAGGCAACGAGCTGTGCTCTCACAGAACAGAGGGCAATCAAGGAACTTCCCAGGGAGAAATCCAGGCTGAGAGGGGTCTGGGAATTTCTGAATGACTTCAGGTTGTCACCAGATCTATGTTCAGGCAGGAGACCACGTGTACAGGAGCACTTTTACCCACCCTGCAAGTAAATCCCCTTCACTTCCCCAAAGTGCCTGGACCAGACTTTCCAGACACAGAAAGGAGTATGAGACACTGACGCCAGCAGACACAGGAAATTTTACACCTGGAGACATTCCTGACTCTTATACAAACAGCACCTGGGGGTGAACGCAGCGTGAAAAATGCATTTCCAGCTCTCTGAGAGCAAACCTACCTAGGGAAGCCTGAGACTGCAGCGAGCCCACGATTTCAGAGCTGTCGTGGAGCTGAACCTGTCTCAGGGTCTGGTTTTTGTTCCTTATTAATCACTTTCACGGGTCTTTGCACTTTTGGATTCCAGCCTGACTGGAAGCAGCAGACACTGGAAAGCTCAGAAAGCTTTTCAAAGTGTGAATACCCCCCCACTCCCTGCTCTTGCAGAAGCTTTAATGCACTTCAGGTTTGTATCCAAACTTCCAGGGGCTGAACCAAGCACTCATCCCTCTTAGACACTCTGGGTGTTCACCTGTCTGGGAGTTTCCAACCTGAAATCCAGGCTTTCTTCCCAAAGTATCTTTGGCAGAAGCAAGGCCAAGAGACCACCAGGTGCAAAGGAGCTGAGAGGGTGCTCAGGGAAGAGCTCGTGACCGCAAACTACCAGGGATGGAAAAATCCACTTTCCATCCTTTCCCAGCAATCTCCTAAGCTCCATCACCCTCATCCCATAATTAGATTGTGCAGGGAATGCCTGGCATCCGCTCCACAGGCAGACACAACTCAGGCAAGGTTTAGAAAGCCTCAAATAATGCCAAAAATCAAACGTGGGTGAGAGAAGCTGCCTCTGAGCCAAGGGAGCCGGAGCGTGCACAGGGAAGAGTCTCCCTCTCCTATTTTATTCTTCAGGAGCACAATGAGGGCTATTCTCTCCTGGAAGGAGGAATCTAAACCACTCTGCTGTTTTGTGGATGGGGTGCAAAGGGAAGTATGGATTCTCCTCCACCAGCCAGGTTCCCATGCAGCAGCCTTGAGGAAGCACTGGAGCTGAACTGAGGGGGGGAAGCTGCGGGATCAGCCTTTCTGAGTGACTGCTTCCCTCAAAGCCCTCAACCAAAACCTGGCATTTAGCAGGCCAGACAGGATGGGAAATGGGAAGAAAACCCCTCTCCCCACCACCACCCCTCTTTATAAAAACTGCCACCCACCACAGGCATGACCTGGAGATTCCAGCCAGCCCCTGGGGCAGGGTGGCTACCTTAGGGACAAGAGCTGCAGTTTGTCACCAAGGGCTCAGCCTCCTCCACACAGAGCAGCATTCCCAAACCTTTGATTCTGCAGGAGGGAGCAGGGCCAAGCCACAGAGGGCTCCTGGGCTGCTCCATGGATTCACATCCTGTGTTCAGGTGGTCTCGTCTCACATAGGTTAGCAGGAGGCAGAAATTAAGAAAATACTCTCTAGAGTAACTCCATGTGGTTGTCATGGATAATTCTGAGCTGAATGGTCTCTGCCCAGAACAGAGAGTGACAACAAGGCTGTGATGGGATGCCTGGAAGAAGGAAGAAGCCAGCTTGCTGCTTGGCAGACCAGAAATGTGCCTTTCCTTCCCTCTCACACCTTCTGGTCACTCTGTGGTGACCAGCGACAGGAGGGAATGCCATGGAGCCGTGTTAGGGGAGGGTCAGGCTGGGTTTTGGAAACAGGTTCTTCCCCCAGAGGGTGCTGGGCACTGCCCAGGCTCCCCAGGGAATGGGCACAGCCCCAGGGCTGCCAGAGCTCCAGGAGCGTTTGGACAACGCTCCCAGGGATGCCCAGGGTGGGAGGCACAGTCCTGCCCTCACTCCCCTGGGACTCCCCCTGCCCAAGCCCCAAATAGTGAGGACACTGGAGGTGGATGAAGATGCAGGGAGAGACCCTGATGGACGTGGAGCTGATGGGAACAGACCCTGGCGAGCTGGTGAGGATGGGAGCTGCAGAAAGATGCCTTATTGTGCATCCCGATTCCCCACTGCAGGAGACACAAATGTGCCTGTAGGTGGCCCAGAAACACTGGCTTATTAAAAAGAAAAAGGGAAGGGAAAGAAAAAAAAAAAAACCCCAGAATGAATGCAGCGTCTGTCACCCTTTTGCAGAATTGTTATGTTTTTTGTGTGTAGTTGGTGCTTGTTTTGCAAAGATTTCCATTTTTATGTGTGTGTCACTCGCTTTTCATGCATTCGGAGACCTCGGAGCTTAGAAATTCAAAACACTTGTCAGTCACGTCAATCCTTTTGGACAAAACAGAGCTGCCACTTGGATGGATTAAAAAAACCAAAACAAAACACCCACAACAAAACAACAAATAAAACACACTTTTCTCTCAAGCTGTGACTCGGTCACCCCGCTCAATGCGGGCAAGACAATGTTCAGAGAAAGCCAAAAGACAGATCTGAGTTTTCATACTCATCGGTGGAACTAAATTGATTAAGGTCATTTCCTAGGTAGGTTTGAAATCTTCTGCAACAATTTTTTTCTTTCTTGAAGAGAAAAATAAAAGCAGTCCCCCCCTCCCCACAACAATAAAAAAGAAAGGGAAAAGTCACCACTGCAAAAACATTAAATCTGCTTGGGTAACTCAGAATATATGTTGGCAAGGCAACATATCTCAGCTTGAACAGTAAACCTGCTATGTCAGAGGCTCTGCCACATATGAAAGAAGCTTGGGTTTCAATATCTCATGCTGAATTTACTCCTTTTCAGCCTTTCATGGCCAAGTATTTGATGTCTCTCCTTTCACTGCTGCAATCGATAGGGTGACCTTACGTAAAAGTTTCCTGACCTTTGCTGTTGTCGGTATTGTTCTGCTAAAATGTAATTTAACTCTTTTTCTTTAGTCTGGAAATAGCACTGTACAGACAGCAAACACGAGAGGGGCTTGGGGTTTTTTTTTTCTCCCCTTAACCTCAAGGCAAGAGGCACCATCCATCATCAGAGCTGGCTTCAAACCAGAAGATGACAAGAAGCATAATCTGCAGAGGGTCTGGTTGGGTCACCAGTGATTTCTTATACCTGTTTAGTAAGATAAAAACCCCAAAAAGCCTTACTCTGATGCTCACTTCAGTGCCATCCTGCTCAATATTTTAGGATTTAGGGGTCTCCCTGGGTTCACATCCCTGGCATGCTGGGATCTCCTTGGCACCATAAAGTTACAGCATTTCCTTTAGCTAAGGCCTTGCATGTATTTCACATTATAAATACAAATGAAAGAAAAAATTCCTTTCAAACGGCAACCCCCAGAGTGGAAGGAGGCCGATTCTTCTCGTGACAGTGGGGTTGGAAAACCAGCAACATGTTTTAGGGTTACAGCTGGCTTATCCAAGCCAGGATCTTTGGGAGCCTGGTCTGAATCCCATTATAACCCTGTAGTGCAAGTTACTTTTGTGGGAGCAAACTGTTGTGGTTACGCATTGCTGTGCTGCTGTGATTCCATCTCTGCATTCTGGCTGGCTGTGGGTATTACTCTGCATTAGCCACGCAGATGCCACTCACACCCATGCATTTGCACGGGATTATGGCTGAAATTCCTGATCCTGCTTATAAAAAGCCCTATAAATCCCGGAGAGCTCCTTTTAAATCAGCAGCATTATCCTACTGTAAATCCAGGGTGTAAGTCAGAGCAGACTCTGGCTCGGATGTTCTCCAGCCACACTTCCTAATGGAGCAGGGAGGGGCTAAAAGCAAACCCTGGGCTCTGTAACTCACCAATTTCCCCCCCAAAACCTGTCCAGATCACATCATGCCCTGCTCAGCCCCACAGCCCTTCACTTTTTAAAGCAGCAGCTCCACTCTTGTCATGGAGAAACTCTGTGGAAATTAATTAAGAGCTGGGCTTTGCAGCGCTGCCCCCACCCCCACGTGCTTCAATATTGCTCACAGCTGAGTTATTTCTTGCTCCTTAGGAATTTTAACTGGCTTTTATGCTCAGTGAACTCATGAAAGGAGAGTACCCAAAGTCAGCAGCACTGAAACCATGAATTAGCACAAGGAGAGAGGGGCCAGTTGGGTGTTTCTTGCAGTGCATTATCCACGTCATGCCAGAGGAGCTGATTTAAAGTCACTGTGCTACACCTGAACATCGTTTATGGCTCATAAAAGGAAAGCTGTGTTTAAGGAACAATAAACCAGCCCTGCACTTTCTGTGGAAGAGAAGAAATAAAGCCTTTCTCACGGAGCAGATGTGCTTTTATTTGCTCAGTGCCTGCCTCCGAGGCAGGAGGAGATGCTTTCACCAGAAAGCCCAAGAGTTAAGCAGGAGGACTCGCTCCAGATTATGGATTATGTTTGATTTGTACTCAGTGAATCTGACCTCTTGGAAAAGGCAAAACCTGAATCTCCTGTAGCTGTCAGAGGACCAAGGGAGATCCCCAGGCACAGGAAGCCACAAAGCCACAGCAAGAAGGAGCAGAGACCCTTCATAAAACAAAACCACAGAATCATTTCGATGGTCTGGAGGTCTTTTCCAACCAAGTCCAACCTATGATTAAGCCCCACCTTGTCACCCAGACTAGAGCACTGAGTGCCAAATCCAGTCATTCCCAGAACACCTGCAGGGATGGGCACTCCATCCCTCCCCTGGGCAACCCATTCCAATGCAACCTTTTCCATGAAGGAATTCTTCCTGAACAGCCCAAGTTCAGGCTCGGGATGTTTGGCCAAATGAAGTGACAGCAGCCATCACATCAATCACTGTAAGTCACAAAGTCACATCACAGAAGGCACCTATTTGCACTCACCTGCTACCTGCTGATAAATCCCTTCATCTCAGTCTCTAATGAGTCCAGATCCACGTTTTGGTCTCAGTGTAAACACCAGCTGGGGCACTGTGTCACACAGCAGGAAAGCTTCCTAGAACACAGACAAGTTTTTAGCCATTACACTTCTGCCAGAGTTTGATTTTTGGAAACTCTTAGCACGAAACCAAATCCCTAATGAGAAACAGTGAGAAGCTCCATCCTCCTGTCCCCTGCATTATTCTGCCCTCCACCCATTTCCCATCCTCTGCCCACTACCCCCCTTCCCACAGAGTCATGGCCACCTCAAGGCCACTCAGCAGTGGAGAGGACAGTGTTCCCACTTCCCAAACTGCTGGTGAGGGGGGGTGCTGCCTCCCAGTTCCACTTGTCCTTTCAAGGGACAAGGTGAGTCCTCAGCTCCAGACTTCCCCATCAAGGAGCTGGAAAGGATCCATGTGTACACAGTATTGACAGCAAGGGTCACGGTCCTGACCTTTCCCTGCTCCCTGCCTGACCCTGCTTTTGGAAAAGGCACCATCACACCACAATTCCTCTCCCCAAGGAAGGGGCCTGCAGACTTTATCAGTGTGGTTTGAGCAGCAGGTCTGCAGCATCTCCCCAACACTCAGCACCACTCGGGCTATGTGCAGGGCTGTGAATACCAAACTGCAGAGGGAAAGGAAAAAAACAAAGAAAAAAAATCTGTGAGTTTTTGCCAGTGTAAGGCCACAGCCTCATGTGAGAACAACCCACTGCCCGAGAGGGAGCCTGAACTGAAACAGTTCTGCTGCTCTAAAATGAGCAACACCCTGCAGGTGGACAGGAGCTGGATGCCAGAGCTGTACCCAGCACCTTTGGGGAGGACACGCAGCTGCACACACAGGGATGCTGAGGGAAGGGAAGCAATGCCCAGCTAAAGCAGGGGATTCATTTCTCAGCATTGACCAATTTCAAGTGTCAGCACGAGGCAGCACTTTCCTTGCAGTTCAGCAGCACCTTGAGGTTCACAAGAAGCTCAAAACACCCATAGTGTACACGAAGCATTAGCACAAAAAGCTCCGCTTGCATTCCATCCTGACAGCTCCTCTGCAACCAGAAATCCATTTCCTTTTGGGGATTTCTCCCCATTTGGGAACAGAATGGTGAGTTTTTTAGCAACACCAGTATGAGGAGGGGATGGCAGACTTGACATGTGTTTTTACAGGACGACCTCGGAGGAGGCAGTAATGGAACATGCAGGAAGAAACAAAATACAGTCATGCCCAAGCTGTTTGGTTGTTGGGATCACAGAGGGATGAGGCTGTGCTTGGACTGTACAGGAATTAAAGTGCAGCACTGCCCTGGAGCAGCAAACACGGCTGGGAGACATCACTGGTTTGACATTAAATACCTTGTCCTGAGGTGAGCACGACCACGATCCAAGTCCTTTGCTGGCTTAAAGCTCCACTTGGGGCATCCCACGGCGCCTGGATCCTGCCCCACACTCGGACACCACAGCACTGCAAATCCACTGCAAACCATAACAAAGGGAAGAAGAGATAAAAAGGGATTTAGTGCTGTCAGGACTGCTAACCCCCCAATTCTACCGCCAGCATAAACCACAGAGGGCTGGACCTGGATTAGTCCAAATATCCGCTCCATCTGCGCACTTTGGTGTTTCCCTTCCCGGTGTTTATTTCTAAGCTACAAACACAGCTTTTCATCATTCCCAGCAGCTTTTACCTTATAAATCCATCAGTTTTACAGCCCCTCTCCTCCCACCCCTTCCCTGCTCACCATGCTCCAGTGCCATCTCCCATTCCTCCACCCATTCTTTCTGGCCACCGAACACCAGGAAAACTCTGACCTGTCTGCTCCTGCACCAAAGGACAGAGGGTGGCCTTGAAATTCCTCCTTTTTGGCTTTTTCTTTTCCTGAGGAAAATGCTGGCAAGTCAAACTACTGGTAGGCACGGATTTTTTTTTTTCATCAGATCTTTATTTTACAAAAATAACTTACAAATAGAGATAACTCTCAGCAGTAAGAACACTCACTCTGTGCAGGAGGATACAGCCTGGTGAAGCAGGGGTGTGGGAGTTAAGGACTCTGACAATACTGTTAATTTTAACATGATGGCAGCTATATTACACTACATACATTTCATGCTCCAGCATGTGGGTGTGACACCACATAAAGCCACGGTCCATAAAGTGTGCCAGCCAGGGAGGATGCTCCCCAAGAGATCATTTCCATCCTATTTATCAGCATCCTCTTGGAACCAAACGGCCACCTAACACTCAGACTACAGCACTCTGGATACACTCATCAGCAATATACTTCAAATACATGATAAAAAATATATTTAACTTTCAAATACACTTGTATAAGGTACACCAAGAGGCAGAAAATAAAGTCTCGAGCTTTTAAATACAACACACTATATATATAAACATATACAAGGAGACAAGAGGGAATCAAGATGTGGAAGGAAGCTAATCCATGTTATCTATGGTACACAATGGCTTTGTCTGCTAGGAAGTAATTTCCATTTGCATAGCGTTGTTGAGGAGTCCATGTTGGGCTAGGAGGAGAGAAAAGGTTCTCATTTTGGTACCACTTCCACTTTGCAACTGATCCTACTCTTAAATTACGCTTTGTCCTCTCTCTTTTGTAGGCTGGAAATCCACGCCCCGTTCGTAACAAGCACAGTGAAAGGAAGGGGTAAAAAACAAAAAAACAACAAACAGTAACACACAAAAAAACCCCCCACATCAGGTCAAAGAGTCAAGGAGGCTTCTTTCTGGGGCTGCAGTCATTTGGCATTTTGCTCCAGAGCTGAATATTCTGCTTCTGACACTCTGGAGGCGTCGATGAGTTTAGTGAGGCCAGTTTTGGCAGAGTACTTGAAAATAAAGGCTTTCATGAGCTCGTATCTGTAATTGCGATTGATGAAGCTGTACAGGATGGGGTTGACGCAGCAGTGCACCAGGGAGAAGCACTGGGTGATGTGCAGGGTGACGTAGAGGAAGTTCTCCATCTGGCAGCTGAAGGGGATGAAGTGGAGGCTGTAGAAGATGTCCAGCAGCACAGCCACGTGGTAGGGCAGCCAGCACACCAGGAACACCACCACGTAGGAGAAGATGATCTTCCCGTTGCTCTTCCGCTCCTGGTCGCTGGAGGCCGAGATGCTCTTGGCGAGGAGGAAATAAAACACGGCAATGATGGGGAAGGGGATGAGGAAACCCAGCACCACGGAGATGAGCTCCATGCCAATCAGCCACTCCTTGAAGCTCTCCTCGGGGTAAACGGGCCTGCAGTAGGTCTCGTTGTTGGAAGAGACTGTCTTGAGGTAATAGGTGTCTGGCAGGGAGGCGGAGAAGGCCAGCAGCCACACCAGCACGCAGATGCAGCGGCGGACAATCTTCTTCTTGCGGCTGCTGGAGTTGGTGAAATAGGCCACCGACAGGTAGCGGTCCACGCTCATGCACGCCAGGAAGAAGATGCTGCTGTACAGGTTGATGGAAAAGATCAGGTGGGTTATCTTGCACGTGATCTCCCCCATGTGCCACTGGTTGTGCTGGACGAGCGACACCACCCACACGGGGAGGGTGATCACGACGCACAGGTCGGCGATGGCCAGGTTGAAGATGTACAGGTGGGTCTCATAGCCCGTCATTTTGGCCTGCAGGTTGACCCACACCACCACCGAGTTGGCCACCAGGCCTATGACGAAGATGAAGATGTAGAAGAAGGACAGGGTGTAGAGCAGGGCACTCTTGTTGAGTGTGCCAGGGCATGTTGTCGCGTCCACTGTGATGCACTCGCCGTTGTTGCATGTCCAGTTGATCTCTGTCAGGTTGGCCGTCTCCAGGAAATCCAGGATGGAAGTCAAGTCAAGGGCGCTCATGGTCACTCAGATTGGAGTTCGAGGGACCTAAAGGCAAAACAGGATTGAAAGGAATGACGTAAATTACAGAGCTATTCCTGCTGCCATGTCATGCCAGGACGCGCCGCTTCAGTGACATCCTGCTCTTGCCAGGCACCTTCCACTAAAGAGCTCCATGGAGTAAAACAACCGAGACACTCAGCAAAACTCATCTGCCTGGCTAAAGAGGAGCAGCACCAGCTTTTTGTGTGATTCTCCCCTTCTCTTCCAGCTCACATCTGACATCATCAGGTTGGCTATGGTCCCCGGGTGTGAAATCTGCAAAGTACACTGCGGCCAAATAAATGTCAGGCGACTGAATCTGTCTCCTCCGGCATAAATGATGGTCCTATTGCTTTCAGCAGGGGAATCTTTAAAACCACTTTATCTGCACTCCCTCAAGCGCAGTAGAATTGATCTGGCTGATACACGGTACCGTAAAACATTTACCACAGGCTCTGGTCAGCATCTTGTCAAGCCCAGCTCCAGCTGCATTAAGTAGAAATAAGGAGCTAAGGGGGCTTTGTACCCCTATCCAGACTTAAGATTTAAATTCCACTCCATCCTCCCTTGCCCTCTTCCCTCAGGTTCTATTTTACAAAGTATTCCTTGCATTTGACAATTATTACACAGTTTTGTGAAAAGAAAAAAAAAAACCTCAGAGCTTGACTGCTAGGCTTAAGTTTTCTTTTTAGAAGAGTGCTTTGATTTCAAAACACTCCCCCCATTGCAGCTGGCTCCACAACTGCCTCCTTCCCACCCTTTTGCTTTTCTCCATCTACTTTTGCTGCCTCTTCAGTGCTTTCTTCTACCTACAGGCAGCAGACAAAGCAACTTGTTAACGTCCTCACCAGCAGAAAGAAAAGGCGCATCAGGCCTTATTGGCTCACACAAAACCCAAAGTGGGGCTGCTAACTGCCCTTGTGCTTTTGGGGAGGCATAAAAATGCTGTCCCCCTCCCTGAGACCCTCTGCACCACCCACAGGCACAGTTCTGTGCCCACCACGCTTCAGCCAGGCCAGTTTTGGAGCACAGGATCCAGCCTGGGACATGCCAAAATAAAGCTAGAGAGGTGGGTTTTCAAGGGATGGATCCTAGTTCCCTCATGTCTTCATTTGAGCTGGACCATCAGCCCACCCATGGGCACATCCAGCATCCCGAACAATGGTCATCTTGCTCTTCCCCATGACCACAGCCCCAGAAGGAGAGGGACCAGCTTGGGGCAAAGCCTGTGTGGCCAAGTGACCAGAGAGCAACAGGAGATCTCCAGATATCCTTGACCCCACCAGAGACTCTCCAGGTGGGCTTTCCAGGAGCACAGAGGGGAGGAAAGCAAGGAAGAGCTTGGACGTGTTGAATATTCTCTTCTCACCCTCTCTCACCAAAAAGGGACCTCGATTGACACAGCACCTCTCCTTCTCCATCTGCATAATTGGCTCTCCCCAAAGCTCCCACCCTCCTGCCTGTCAGGGACAGAGGCTACGGAAGAGAAAGGGAGATAAGGCGGGAGATTACCCGCCAGGACTCAAGGCACTATTGTCCCAGCAGAGGGGAAGTTGGTGGCACTAACAATGAGGGGGGGCCGTGCACACATTCAGGGGAGATCAAATCTCTCCACAAACAGCCCCAAATTGGCCCCGTGAGGAGATCTGGCCTATGGCTTTCATCCTGCTGGCCTGATGAAAGATGGGGCCGAGATTCAAACCAAATTAAGCATGGATTTTGCTAAAGCACTGGCTAAAGAGAGAGCTGAGACTGTGGCAGCTCTCCATCCTGGGACAGCATGGGATGTGTACATTTTGGGAAAGCAGACAGTGTGATTTAACCCACACTGTGCAGGGCAGGAGGGCTGATCCTCCCCCCTTGAGACAAAGTCCCCCTCAAGGTGCCAGTACCACCCAGGTGCTGCAGGCAGCAGGGCTGGATGCATCCCCTGGATGCTCCTTTCATCCCAGGGCTGCAATTGGGACAGAGGGATGGGGCTCCTGCTAAACCTCACCCAGGGTCCCCCTGCATCCCCAGCTTACAAGCACTTTCCAAGCCTCTCATGCACAGGGAGAAGCTGCACCATCCCCAGGTCTGTGTACCTCGAAACCCCACAGCAACTACAGCAAACTCCCTAAAAGCCACAAAACTTTTAGCCCCGTGGCACAGGCCACCAGCTCCTGCCGGTATTTGGGGACAGCAAGGGGGGGCAGAGCAGGAGGAACCCCCAGCCATCCCCCTCACACCCCAAAGAAGTAGCATGGGTGGGCCTGGGCTTCTTCTAGACAAGCACATGGTCCAAAACAAGGGGAACAGGCTCACCCACATCCCAAGACCCCAGTTCAGGGCATGGCTGTGACCACCCACCACCACCAAGCCTCCAGCACATACCTCATGGAGAAGAAAACTCAGACCAGGCTGAGGGGTGTCAAATTCCAACAGAGAGGCAGCAACAGGGCAGCAGAGAGCCCTTGAAGCTGAGGCTCACAGCAATGCTGGGGACACCACGGCCAGCACAATCGCAGCTGCTGGCTCCGAGCCACCCTGGGGATGTCAGGGAGCACAGGGGATGCTCAGCCCGATCCCAGCCCGCCTGCACTCCGAGAGCACGGCTGCTGCACACACGTGCATCCATCTGCCTGCGCCTTTCGCATCCCCAGTGCGGCAATAAAAACCCGAAACCCAGCCGGCCTCCCAGGCTCCGGGTCCCGCCGGGGAGGAGGGCTGTGCTCACAGATTACAGCCCCACAAACCGGGCTGTAGTCTGGGATTAGCTGCTGTAACCTGAGCTCCGACTCCCACCCAGATTAGCTGGGAGGTACGGGAGGGAACCCACCAGACACTCAATAAAGCCTCTCCGTGCTCCTAAAACAACACCTTCAGCGCTCTCTGCAGACAGCACAGCATCCGAAAAACTCGTGAAGGAAGCTGGGGCTGTAATTCGTGTACACGACAGCACAAAACTCTGGCAGGCCATCACCCCCTTCACCCGGCAAGCACATCTGCTGTGCCAGTTTACAGGAGTTAGGGCATGAAGGAAAGGAGGCGCACCCAAAATCCTGCTCCGGACACCCAGAGCTGCCCCAGGAGCCAATGCAGCCTGCAGGACTGAACCCTCCCCATCCATCCCCCTCCTGCCCAGGACCTGCTGCAGGCTGTGAACAGGCACTAGCATCCCCGCCTAGGAGGGCAATTCAGCACGTCCACGGCAGTGACCAAACCCTCAAGAATTTGGGGAGCTTCCCAGAGCATCCCACAGCCCGCACTCAGACCTGCCTCCCGACTGGCTGTGTGCAAACTGGGCTTTGCCCTTCCCAAAAGGAGAATGAATCGAGCCATGCCAGGAAAAGTCGGGATCGCAGGCCGGGCTGTCACCCGCGCACCTTCACCCTTATCGTGTCCCAGGGCCAGCCTGGCTCTCCAGCCTGAGGAGGCGGCCACCACAAGAGGACACACAAGGGCCTTTGCGAGACCGAGCCCGGCACATTCAAACTCTCCCGCTGCCCCGAGCTGAAGGGACAAACAACAACCGCGGGGGAAGGAACGGAGCCGGGGAGCGCACCCGGGCATGCAGGGACACCCACAGGGGAGCGGCGGCCACTCCGAGCTCCCCCAGACCCTCCCGCCACGGCAAACCCAGGGTGGGGGGTGAGGAGAAGAGGCTTCCCCCACCCAGAGGGACGCGACGGAGCCCGGGGGAGGTTGCGAGCGCTCAGGGGGAACCGGGCCGGGTCCCTCAGCCCCAGTGGGGCTCCCCCGGTGCCGCCCTTACCTCGGG
>JAHLSL010000055.1:106821-144685 GCA_025920805.1 Petroica traversi
TATGGGCCGTGAGGGGAGCCCGCCTCCCGGGGGCGGCTCCGGCGGCACCACCGCCCCGGAGCTTCCCTGCCCAGTCCCGGATCGGCCCCGGATCGGCCCCGCATCGCTTCAGCCCGGCCACGGATCGATCCCAAAGCGGTTCAGCACAGTCCCGGATCGGCCTCACATCGCCTCAGCCCAGCCGCGGATCGGTCCCAAAGCGGTTCAGCCGATCCCCGGATCGGTCCCAAAGCGGTTCAGCCCAGCCCCGGCTCGGTCCCAAAGCGGTTCAGCCCAGTCCCGGATCGGTCCCAAAGCGGTTCAGCCCAGCCCTGGATCGGTCCCAAAGCGGTTCAACCCAGTCCCGGATCAGTCCCAAAGCGGCTCAGTCCAGTCCCGGATCGGTCCCAAAGCGGTTCAGCCCAGTCCGGATCGATTCCAAAGCGGCTCAGCCCAGTCCCAGCTCGGATCGGCCCGGCCCGGCCCCTCCGGGTCTCCGGGAATGGGATCGAGGGGTGCGGGCACACGGGGTAGGAGAGGGGGTGATAGCGGCTCGGGGAGAGAGAGAGGGAGGGGAGAAGAGAGGGAAAAGAGGAGGAAAGAGAGAGGGAAAAGCAGGGGGAAAGGGGGAGATGGAAGTGAGGGAAAGAGAGAAAAAGGTGAGAGGAAAAGAGAACTAGAGAAAGAGAGGAAAAGGGGATAGAAAATGCAGAGGAAAGAAAAAGAGGAGAGGAAAAGAGAAAAATAAAGAGGGAAAAGGGAGAGAAAAAGCAGAGGAGAGAAAAAGAAGAGGAAAAGAGAAATAGAAAAAGAGAGGAAAGAGGATAGAAAAAGCAGAGGAAAGAAAAATAGGAGAGGAAAAGAGAAATAGAGGAAAAAGGAGAGAGACAGGGAAAATGAGAGAGAAAGAAGAAAAGAGGAAAAATGAGAAAAAGAGAAATAGAGGGAGGAAAAAAGGAGAGAAAAAGCAAAAAGGAGGGGAAAAGAGAGGAAAATGGGAAAATAGAAAGGGGGGGGAAAAGAGAAAAGGAGAGAAAGGAAAGGGAGACATGGAAAAAGAGGAGAGAAAGAGATGACAAAATGGAAAAAATGAGAGAAAAAGAAGAGAAGGAAAAGAGAAAACTAGAGAAAAGAGAATGAAAAAGAGGGAAGGGGAAAAAAGTGAAAAAAGAGAAAAAAAAGAAAAAGTGGAAAAAGAGAAAAGGATGGAAAAGAGGAGAAGTAAAAAAAAGAGAGAGAAGAGAAAAAGGAAAAGAAAAAAGAGATAAAGAAAATATACAGAAGAAAAAAGGGGAGGGGAAGAGATGATGAAAAAGAAGGGGAGAAAAAAAGACAAGGAGGAAAAAATAGAGGAAACGGAGGGAGAAAAAAAGATTTTTAAAGGTAAAAAAGCAGAAAAGACATCAGAGAAAAAAAATTAAACAGCATGTCTCTCTCTAGTTGTTTTCTATTTTGATTTGTTTTTTTGTTACAGCTCCTAAATCACCTCAGCAGTGCTGAGCCACTGCCAAGCCAGCACATACAGCTTAGCTGACACCTTTGAACCACAACTTTTTGGAATATACAGGGCTGAAGTTTAGCCCTTGAACCTGCCCCTAGGAAGGATGTATTTTGTTTCTTTAAAAATGCTTAATCCTGTTTCCATGGGGAATTATCAGGACATGGGGAACAGCTTCAATTTGAGAGTAGATTTAGATGGGATATTAGGACAAAAATCTTCCTTGTGAGGGTGATGAGGCCCTGGCACAGAGAAGCTGTGGCTACCCCATCCCTGGAAGTGTCCAGGGCCAGGCTGGAAAGGGCTTGGAGCAACCTGGGATAGTGGAAGGACTGGATGGTCTTAGGGGTCTTTTCTGGTTTGGGTGCTAAGGAACAAGAAGAACAGAGGGATGAGTCTCCCAGCATCCCATGGATGGATGGAGGTGCCTCAGGATGGAAAGGGTGGGATGGAAGGTGCCTCATCTCCATTCCTGACCCCTGCTCTCCCTGGATGAGGTCCTTCCAACTTCACAGCTGTCTGTGAGCAAAGCGTTTCGGCATCTGCTTGAATTCCAAGTGCTTGCTCAAGTCCACGGATTTCGGTGGGATTGGAGCATGGTGATGTCAGGCAGCAACAGGATTAGGTTTAAAAATAAGTATAGGCTGAAGAACTTGGCTAAGTCAGGCTCTGAAAATCCTAGGGAAAAAACCCCAAACAAATCAAAAATAAAGGTATTCTAGCTGCACTCCAGTCACTTGGCCAAAAAAGCAAGTGGAGTGGCTTTTCCTTACTTGGCGTGCCAGAAAATAACACCAAAAAGTGCAAAGTCTTCCACAGCTCTCCAAAAATACCAGGCAGCACCTGGAACCACAAAGCTGATGAATGGTGAGGAATCACGGGCAACCTCCCCTCTCCTGCACTTTGCCAAAGGCAGAGCCCTCACTGCCCTCTTCAGGTTCCTCCTTTCAGGTATCATTTTATAGGGAGCAAATTCCTTACAGGAGAGACAGCCAATTCCCTTTCTGTTACAGAAACTACATTTTGCTTGGTGTTCAGGCATTAAAAACCTGCACGATACAAACCCATTTTCCTAGAACAGAGCAAGCACAGCTGGGAACCTCAGATAGGATCAGCAGAAGGTCGAGGTGCTGCCTGCTTGCCGTGATTAATTGGTATCTGCCACCAATCCAAGCAGGTGATCCAAGAGATGTGATTGCAGTTGCTGTGGCCAGCAACCCCTTGGAGATGCAGCTGTCCAGGTGATCCATCACTCCCTGAAACGAGACAGGCTGGGAAAACAGAATGTTCTGGGGGACCGTAGAGCGCCTTCCAGTGCCTGAAGGGGTTCCAAGAGAACTGAAGAGGGACTTTGGATAAGGGGAAATGGCTTCCCACTGCCAGAGGGCGGGGTTAGATGGGATTTGGGGAAGAAATCCCTCCCTGTGAGGGTGGGCAGGCCCTGGCACAGGGTGCCCAGAGAAGCTGTGGCTGCCCCTGGATCCCTGGAAGTGCCCAAGGCCAGGCTGGATGGGGCTTGGAGCAGCCTGGGATACTGGAAGGTGTCCCTGCCCATGGCAGGGGGGAATGGGATGGGATTTAAGGTCCCTCCCAACCCAAACCATTTTATGATTTAGGAAAGCAAAGCTCTGCAGTTTTCACCCTGTGGCAACATGTCAGGGTTGGGCAAAATGCAGTCCTGAAAACCAGATTGTTATTTAACTGTTTTGGTTTGCGTTTATATTTTGTTTAACTGTCTGAACTATGGCAATATGTTCTTTTTTTTTTCCTCTGAAAGCACAAGTTTTTACTAATGGGGGTAGGGGAGAGAAAAAATCCTGAATTTCTCCCAGTTTTCCCTATTGGCTTTGGGAAAATGGGCTGAAAGCACCCTTTAAAGGCTTCCCTTTCCAGCTGGGAGGCAGATGGAAGCTGACACCCAGCCCTGCCTACTCAAATCAGCAGAGAAATTAAAACTAAAAAGTAAAAAAACTCAAGTTGGCAGCCTCGAGAGCTGGGAAGACACGGATTTGGGAGCGAGAGGGAAGGCCAAGAAGGCAAAGTGCAATTGCATTGGGTGGGGGAGCGTTCCGATTGCACAGCAAGCACCAGAACGGGACAAAGGGAAACATTTCTCCAGTTGCACAAGAGAGGATTTGCGTGCGGCAGGAGCAGCCTCACGCACGGAGAACGGTGCTCCAGGAGTGCAAACACGCACCCGGCCACGAGAAAACCCGGGACAGCCCTGGGGGAAGCCGGGCTGTGATCCTTGCAGTGTCCCAAGGTGAAGCCGAGCTCCCTCCCCCTGCCAAGACAGCCCGCCCTCTGTCCTCTCCCGGGCACGTTCATCATCTCGCCGCGATGATGGATGGATGGACGGACTGATGGATGGATTGACGGAGGAACACATAACAAAAGGAATAAACAGATGACCTGGAGCGGCAGCGGAAAGGAAAGGAGCGGCGCGTTTCCAGCAGGCAGCGGCCGCGGTGCTGCCCGGCTCCGCTTCCCCCGGCGGCGGGGAACAATCGGGTCATTGAATGCCAAACCCTGCCTCCAGCAGCGTCAGCAGCCTCGGGGAAGCCCCAGGGCTGCTCTCCTGTCCAGCTCCGTTCGCTCTGGAACAGACGCACGATGAGGAAAGCCAGGGGAAGGGAGCAGGGAGAAGCGTCCTCCCATCTCAGCGCAGTAAAGGTTCTTGGGCTCATTGGCAGCTCCAGGAAAGCAGAGTCCTCCTCTGCACAAGGATGGAGTGACCAGCGGTGCCCCAAGAAGCTGCTCAGGGGCTGGGAAAGCCAACGCTAGGGAAACTGTGGCAGAAAGAAGCTGACCTCTTAAAAGTGGAGAAAAAAAGGAAGAGAAGTGCACAGAGAGGCTGCCAGGGCAACCATTACCCATCCTAGGGCAAGGCTCCTGCTTCCCCTAGCCTAGCCTAAACCACTAAACCAAGCAATAAAGGAGAAATCACAGCTCAGGACTTCCCTTCCTCCTCCCCACCACCCACCTGTTAGTTCAAAGGTTCACGAGATATTATATTTTTGTTGCAAAAAAAACCCACTCGGGGGCTGGTTTCCATCTCTGCTGCATTTTCAGCTTCAGCACCACAACAATAAGGACCAAATTGAAGAGGACAACTTTTGAGTGTGGAGCTGAGCTCCTTGGGCTGTTGCAGGACTCCAGCACACGCTGAAAGCCTTGTGAAAAGCTGCAAGGGGAGATCTGTGTGTTCCAGGCCCTGTCCGGCCCGGGGATGCTGCCGTCAGCTCTCGCCTCCTGACAAGTGATGGTGAACAGCTCTGATTCAGAGAGACAACTCCAAGCACACAGTGCTTCACGTGGCCTCCTCCAGCTGGGCCACCCAGGCTTTTAACCATTCTCTGGCTTTGTCCACCCAAAGACAGGATCACAGAATGGTTCAGAGATCGTCGAGTCTAACCCTGACACCAGCCCAGAGCACTGAGTGCCCTGTCCAGGCATTCCTTGGACACCTCCAGGGATGAAGGAGAGAGAGACACAGCAGAGAAAGGTTCAAGGTCTTGTCCTCCTGCATGGCAGGGCATTTTCTGTCAATCCCAGCAAGCTTTCACAAAGCCAAGTAATAATACGGCAACAATTCCAGCAAGATCCACCGAGGAATGGGCTGGCAGAGCAATCAATTTTCTATTTTCACTGCAGTGAGAGCTTTCAGGATAAATCAATTGCTAGTGGAATTAGGAATATGACCTGTGTAGGCAATAATTAGAGAAGAGGAGTCTCTCCTTCACAGTTCATTTCCATCTTAGCCTTTCCACTAAATAAAGGTGTTATTTGCTGCTTCATAATCTGCTGTCAAGAGGCATTATTGCCGTTTATTTGAGAGCGTGCCAGGATGTGACCATGAGGAAGAGCATCAAAAGCCCTGAGCCAGAAATCCTGCCTGGAGCAGCGAAGCAGGCAGCAGAGAAGATTTTTTCAGAGACATTGATTTTCACATAAACATCATTCAAAAACTTCTCCTGTCCTCAGAGCATGCCCTCAAATCAGCAGTGAGATGTGAACATGGCAAGGGCAGGTTGTGACAGGGGCCATGCCATGGAAATCTGCATCTGCAGCAAGTGGCAGGCTGGGGACAGAGAGAGGAAAGCAGGGAGCTGGAATTAGGTTGATGGGATCCCCCCCCACCTTCACTTGCTTCCATGGGAAAGGGCCCTGCTAGGTGTAAAACAACTAAATGTTACGGGCCGGTAAGAAATAAAAAATTCATTAAACTGTAAATCTTTCGGAAAGGGGATCTACTGGGGAGATTATATTCACTTCTCATGGACATATTAATTCAACAGTGGCATATCATATTGTTCTCTGCAGGGGAAAAAAGCCATATTGTTTTAAAGTCTGATATTTAGAGCGGTCCTTGAGGAAGGAAAGCAAACATAATCTTGGCAAGGAAGAGCGAGTGCATGAGCACCGAGGAAGGGACATTAAACGCAAGGCCCAGGTCCCAGCTGCTGAAAGTCAGCGTGGTTTGACTGCAGTTCTTGGAGCTAAGCCCGTGCATGGGAGCCGAGAGTGAAGGTCAGCTCCATTCAGCCACAACTCCTTGAAAATGTTAAGTGAGTGAGCACAAAGGGTAATTTTTCACTGCGAACAGTCACTGTTTGCCCACCAGCAAACAGGTGAGAAGACAAAGACACTATAGCTGCTTTCATTTGATGTTTGGTGGCTGGGAACTGTCTGGCCATCTCCTTCTGGATTGCTTCAGGCTCAGCAGTGGAAATGAGAGGCTGAGCTCGCCTGGCACTCAGGATTTGGGGACAACTCAATATCCAGCTGCAAAACATGGGCTCTCCAAAGCCCTGCTCCAGCTGCTTCCCAGCCTAGACTCCCTACATTCCACAGGAGGCTCCAGTTGCATGTGTCAGGTGTTTCTGCTGCAGATCCAGCCCAATCTCCTGCCTAAATCACACCAAACGTAGGCAAATCAACCCCTGCCTTCCGTGAGAGACCTTTCCTGGCAGACACCTTGCACACAGCAAGGTCTCCTCACAAAGGCAGCTTCCACAGTGTGAGGTGAGACTCAGCTATGGTCCCACTCCACCTCTGGGCTTCCCCGCCCACACAAATCTTGTGTTCCTTTGAAAGAGGAGCATCCCTGCTCCGCTTTTCCCTCCCCATCCGTCTCCCAGAGTGCATCTTTCCTCAGGAGAAACCTGTGGATTGCAGGAAAAACCTCACAGAACAGCTACAGGAAGGTTTTCAGCAACCACACAACTCCGTGAACTCCCAACTGCTTATGCCCATGGCCTTCCCCTGGGCTAACTCAGCATCCAAAGGAGTTTATTCCAGAGGAACAAGGGGACAGGACAGCCTACAAGATAACAGGGACCGCTGAGTGGCTCTTGCACCATGAAACAATCGGTGCCTGTTTGACCCCGTCACACTCTCAGCCAGCCCAGGCACAGATAACCCAACCTGAGCTGTCAGAGAGGATGGGATTTGCTTATCACTCAGCCTGCATAGACCACTCTGCCCCAGAGAGCTCACACGTACAGGCTCCTGCAGGATTTCCCTCTCTCCTCCTTCCCTTTGCCCACTGACAGCTTCCCCAGCGCCCATCCCGACGAGGTGTGAAATTTGCAGCATCACCAAACCGCACCCGGGACTGTTCCTGGGTAATTACACGAGTAGATAAAATAAGAAAGGGCTGGTGGAACATTAACCATGAGCAGACAGGACAACAAAGGCACCCGAACCGCAAAGACTCTTAATGCAGCATTAAGTCAGCCGGGCCTCAGTTGTGTATTTGCCATGTGGATTCAATACCTCCTCAAGATGAAAAACAGGAATAAGGCCCTGGGTTTTTTTCCACACCTGGGCCAGACTCCCAGTTGAAACAGGCAGTTTCATACCAGCCAAACACTTGGACATTCAATTTCTGTTGCTGAGCTCCTTAGCAATGGCTTTAGGTTCAAGGCACACTGGCAGCAGCTCATAGCCCAAAACCAGAGGAAGCCAGAGAGGTTTTAGACTACTCAAATTATCCAATGTGAGCACGAAAGGAGGCAGTCTGGGCTTTAGCTTCTGTCCAGGGCCCCTGGAAAGTTAATCCTAGCTGATTACACCATTTCTTTTCTCTCTTTTTTTTCCACAGAAGAAATAAACAGTCTTTTGTATCAAACATAAGGCTGCCTTATTTTGAGGGAAGATTTATCACCCAGGCTAAATCCATGAGTTCATTCCAGTTTTGTCCCAAATCTTCAAAGCAGCATTTTACACTTCATGACACAGTATCAAGTTGGTTCTGCCTCTGTGCCAGGCAGTCCTCAAAAGACATCCCACTTTCCTTTAAAAGAAACCCACTAAAATAATGCAGAGCATCTCATCAGTTGCTTAAAGGCTGCACAGCAAATTCCACACAGGCACGCCAGAGTCACGAAAACACATCTGCAAGGACTGGCTTTCCTGCACACCACAAACACCAGCAGTGTCTTGGGGCTTGGAAAAATCTGGGATAGTAAAAGATGTCCCTGCTTATGGCGGGGGGGGGGGTGGAACAAGATGAGCTTTAAGGTGCCTTCCAACCCAAACCATTCTGTGATGTGACACTGCTCAGTGAAGTGACTGATGGGTGACAAAATCTCCTGAAATAAGGATTGCTCAGTGCTTTCCCTGCACCAACAGGGGCTCTGTTGTGCTGAGCCGAAACCTTGAACTCATTACAATGTCACTCTGTCTTTGGATCCCATATCCTGTGGGGGAATCTTCTGGGAATGTATTTTGGTTCAGACTTGGGTCAAGGAGAGTTGACTTGACCTGAAAATAAATCCAGGCGATCTCGAGCTGAAGAGCCATTGACTACTGTTTGCAATACAATAAAGTGAGCAGATCAAACTCGGCTGAGAGCCATGGTTAACATAAATCCAGGGGAAAAGGGGAACAAGAAGATTCATTCACTGCCACGACAAAGGGGACATTTTTTGCATTGGCACAATTCAGAGCAGCCTCTGAAAAGCTCTTCCCAGGCAGCATTTTTAGTGTCCCATATGGTGTGTGCTGTTTAGCTGTGCTGGTATCTCCAACAGACTGGCAGCAAGATAAGAGTTACACCACCTGAATGTGTGTGAAAAAGGGGTTGTGAGATTTTTTTTTTTTTTTACCATTTTAAACGTCACTAGCAGGAGTTCCTCTGCTTGCACACAGGGCAGCTTTTGTGAGAGATATTTTATATGGATCCCCAAGGAAAGGTCTCAGTGGCCGGGCTCTGAGCTCTATTGTGTGCATGTGTGTGCAATAACCCTCAGCAGCTTTTGGTTTACAGTCCAGGTTGTACTCACTGCAGCTCCAGGGTGAAATCTCCTGGCTCACTGTGCCACTACCCTCACTGGAGTTAGCCTTTCTCCTCTTCCAGGAGCTGCCAAAATGTTTGTTGAGTAAAGCAAGTTTTGACCCAGCTGATAATTCCCAGATTTATGCTGCAGGGAGCCTGAGAGCTGCTCCCTACCACACTCTGAAAAAGTGGACATTCCCCCAACTCTCCTCCTTCCCAGAGCTCAGATCCAGAAGCAGCAGCTCTTTGCCCACAACACAAACCCCACTCAGCAGATTTTCAGCTCCTTAACGGGGCTGCCTGTCCAGAAAATGCTCAGGAGGATCCTCTGCCCTCCCAGCAGCCCAAGCACAGCCATTTGGCCATTTTCCCAATTTTCCAGCTTCAGCAGCAAAGCTGTCCCACAATGAAAGCATCCTCCAGAACAAGCTGTAATGACAACATCTAGTGATGGACATTACCTTTTCCTGGCCCTGCTGAGCCTCCTCAGAGCTCTCCTAGCATGACCTTGTGTGTTTCCAACCTAGAGCAGCTGGTTCATCTCCAGATAAATATTAAACAGAGTTTAGTTCTTCTGCTGGCATTCCATTTTACAGTGAGGAGCTGGTCAAATCCCTCCAGCCTTCCCAGACAAAACCAGCCAGGGTAGCTGCTTTCAGGAGACGAAGGCAGTCTCTGTGGGAAGACATGAGTGCCACATTCCTCATTTGAGTGCAACTATTTCTAAACACAGCTCAGGGAAAGCTGCATATTTATTTTTGTTATTGCATTAAAACCCATTTTATTAACCAACTTGGACTTTAATGTGGATAATGCCTCTGTTTATAGAATAAATTTTGCTGTTTCTTCCCATCTCCCACTGTGATTGCATGATTCCTGGTCAGATTGTATAATGTTTGATCTAAGAATGTATAAACTCCCCTAAACAAAGCTGCAATAGAAAGTTGAATAATAACTCCAGACTCCAACCTCTCTCAGGGAAAAAAAAAAAAGGTGAGTTTGACAAAGTAACATGCTGAGAGAGCCTGGGAATCTTTCTGATGGAATAAAGTATTTTAAGAGGGGCTGAATATTCCAAGTCAGCATTTCCCATCTGCGCCTTTTAAAAGTGACAGAAACTTCACCCCTGACTCAAGCGAAATCTTCACAAATTGGGATTTCTTTTACAACTGTGTAAAAATTAACACTTTCACTTGCAATTAGCAGCGCCACAGCCCCTGCTCACACTTTTGCTGCAGAAACAAGCTGCACATGAATATTCACAGCCAGGCAATGCCATCTCACAGGAACCAGTGCTGGGAAGGGCATTACATGTCTCTCCTTGAGACAGAAGAAAAGGCACAGATCAGTCTCTCCACAGGAGCTTTGCAGGGAGTTGCCACTGCTCATCTTGGAGATCTCTGGGACAATCATGGAAGGTCAGAAGGAATCTTAAAGCCCATCCCATCCCACCCCTGCCATGGGCAGGGACACCTTCTACTATCCCAGTTACTCCAAGCCCTGTCTAGCCTGGCCTTGGGCACTTGCATGGATCCAGGGGCAGCCACAGCTTCTCTGGGCACCCTGTGCCAGGGCCTGCCCACCCTCACAGGGAAGAATTCCTTCCCAATATCCCATCCATCCCTGCCCTCTTGCAGGGGGAGCCATTCCCCCTTGTCCTGTCCTTGTAAAATCACTTCTCACCTAGCCTGTGAGAATTTGCTCTGCTGAGGCAGGTCTAGGCATTATACACATGGAAACTCAAGTATGTCTTAATGGATGCATCTTTCCTTCCCAAAAAACACCCATCATTGCAGGAGCTGAACTTCTCAACCCCTCTGTGTTTGCAGGACCATCTTAACACTCTTTTTAAAAAGTCAGTTCCACTCAAAACAGCAAAAACATGAGCAAAACCAACCTTGGAGATTTTCCAGTCATCAGGAGAGGCCCCAGAGAGGAGAAGACATGGCCAGCATTTATCCACAACCTGCCCCATCTCTGCTCAGGTGCCAAGTCATAATACATGAGTGCTTTCTGCACAGCTCACATCAATAAAACCAGTTGGAAAATAGGGAGAGTTATTGATTTTAATATCATAAGCCTGAGAGAAATGGAGTTAAGCAGCTCTTTCTAATGCAGCAAACAGCCTTCAAGGTAAAGCTGTGGCTATTTCAACTCCATCTTTCCTGGCCAGTGCAGCAAAGCCTGAAGGAGCACAAGAAAGGCAGAAAAGGGAAGTCACTAAGGAGAAGGAGGTGGGAAAAACTCCAGTACTCCCTCCTGGACAGTCACATTCCAGAGCATATGAAGAAACCTGTGGCCAAGCAGGGAAAGCCAAAGCTAGGAACTCAGTTACCAACCAGACCCAGAGCAGAGGCTCTGCCTAGAACTTTCAAAATCCAAGTAAAATGTCATTCCTTGGTGGTGTTCCATCCTCAAGCCAGCCTGAAGTCATGCCCAGGATCTGATGGGTGGTGTTCCATGACGTCCTGAAGGGCCAGAGGCCACCCTGCTCCACCCTTTCCAGGAAGGATGGGCCCATCCTCTCCTCCTTCTGCTGGACCTTCCCTTTCCAGGGCCTGCTCCATCACTTTTCAGCTGCACGGAGGCACAAAAGATGAAGAAAGTGTCTGTTTTCCATTGTCAAAGAAGAAAAAGGAGGTTCCCCGAGGCTCCTTTTCATTCTCTAAACAGCCAAACAGTTGTTCTCCACCAGAATGAAAGGCCAGAAAGAAATCTGGAGCCGATCTGAAGCCCATCAGTGGAAGCTGGTGGAGCCCTCGCTGTCCTCATGAAGCCAGGAGAGCAGAGAACCACACTCCTCGGAGCTTAAAAATATTTACTTAAAACTGGATGCCAGGTGAACCAAAACAATGCTTGAAAAGGCAGAGTGGCTATTTAAGGGATGGAAAGACAGATTGTAATTACAGGGTCAGGGGATAAATTTAACAAGGCTCATCTGAAACAAATTGAGAACCGATTAGGCACCCAAAATGAAACAAACACCTCTAAGTCCTATATTAACTCTTACTTGGAATAGCAGAGGAAATTCAGTTTTAAAAGCAAATGTCTTCTCACTTTGCAGAGAATTTTATGGGGATGAATCAGGTACTAAAGTTCTTGCCAGCAGTTGTTTCGCTTGGCTGCCTTAAAAGCAAACAAATAAACAAAGCAAAAAAACCCAAACAGCTCCTTGATTGAAACTTCAGGCTAGTCCTGGAAAATTCCCAGCCCACCAGTAGAGCTGGTGGGGAGTGTTCCAGCATGCAGACTTCGGGCAGAAGAAAGGTTTTCTACCAAAAAAAAAAAAAAAAAAAAAAGTTTGGTTTCACTGAAATATTATCATGGAAATATTTTCAGTTTTTTAGCAGGACAAAAATGAAAGAAATGACGTCTTAATTTTCAAGGTTAAGTCATGGTTTGGTCTAGATCAGCTGCTGTTCCCCACCTCTTGTGGGTGAAACTTTCTGCTGGAGCTCCCCTAACGTGATTCATCCAATCCTCTCCCAGGAGAGACATTGCTTCCTTGGCATCCCTCCTGTATCCTGAGAAACACACTCCAGCCAGAGGAGAACGGAGGCAGCTGCTCCAGGCTCTTGCACACAAACAGGAGGACTTAATCATGTTCCTGACATGAGAAAGAAAAGGATACATTTGGTTTGGAAGCCACGCTGCAGTGATGAGTCAAGCATGGTGCTGTAATCAGCACACACCCACCGCTGGCTCCAGGAGTGAGGGAGGGTAATTTATGGATTACTCCAGGGAACCAGGAGACAGCAAGATTGCCACCAGGTCAGCTGCCACTTCTGCCAGGCCCTCTAAACCCTCTGGATCCCCCAACGAGCCATTAATGGCCAGATGGATGAAGGAGATGGCAAAAGGCACTTCCAGTCGCTCTGCAAGACCTTCAAGGAGCAGCCCATTGTTGAGCAAGAGGCCCACCCATGATGATTGGTCTTGCAAAACAGACAGTACACACACTTTCGGGGCTTTCCCAGTCTATCAAGACCCTTCAGGACTGGGGCATGCAGTACTTATTAGCCCAGACAGGTGTTTGGGCAGCTGGGATAGCCAACCATGGGAGGGCAAACATCTGGTGCCCATGAACAGAACAGCTCCTGGTGCCAGTTAGGACATGCTGGGAAGTCAGAGCAAACCAAGGATGGATTTAGGGCAGTCCCTGGGACTCAGCACTGGCTTCACAGTGTGTTTGCACAGAGCAAAAGGTGCTGCTCCCTGTGTTTGAGCTGTTGCTATCAATAACTCCTGAGATTGCCCAGGAGTTCAGGGCAGGTCAACACGCCATGAACAATTCCTGTGCTCCAGAGATCAACATCCAGCAGTGACTGGTATTTACTTTATACCCTGAGTCATACGACCACTGTTAGTTCTGCATCAGCTAATTCAAGCAGACAGGGATATGCTGATGGTATCTCAACCCCTCAAGACTTGTTTTGTCAAAGGACCACCATGCCTTGCCTTACCTTCAAGGATTCGCTGGCATTCAGCCTGGAGGAGTAGTGAGTTAGAAGTCCCAACATGGAGCCAGAAATAAAGATTTCTCTCTGTTTACTCACTGAACTGCAGTCTCTTGGCCTTCCACTCAAGAAAAACTCATCTTTGTAAGATTTCTAGCAGCATTTACATCCCCATAACAAATCCACACAGAACTTGAATGAGCCAGATTAAATGGCTTCGAGTGTTTTCGAGGTCGCTGAAGTCAACAGAGCAAATTTCCTGTTGGGCTTCTCTCAAATAATGTAAAACAAAGCCATTTATTTACTCTCAAAAAGTATCTGGAATGACATAAGCCTGCTCTCAGCAGCAAGAGGCAAGTAGGGCTTGTAATCCCTTGCATGTATTTGGTCATTGAGGTCTTCTCCGAATTACAAGTGGAACTTCACACTTTGGAACAGAAGCTTTTGGAATCCTGTAGGACCTGATGCTACCAGCTCAACATCAACCAGCCTATCAAACACTTCAACAGAAACAAATTACTGACAGACAGAGTGGGGGACCCCAGGAAGAGAACTCAAGAAGCAAAATTACCGTGTTTAAAACCTTTTCAGTTGTTTCAAACTTGCCACACAGGTTCAGGAAATTCTGAGACTCATTCCTACCTTCCTTTCCTCCTTCCTGCAGGTGGTGAGAGGGTTTTCACGTGAGCCTGGCGCATGTCAGTGCCATCTGTCAGGACCCTCATTCCTGGGTATTCACAAATGTTTTATTGCACAGCTGAAAAACACGAGAAGGAATAAATCATGGAGCATCTTGAGCGATCATGCACTCCTGTTAGGCACTTAGATGCTTACAGGAATAATGTACAACTACATTAAAAAAGCCCCTTGTTCTTCAAAGTGATGCTGATGCTGCAGAAAATGTTAAACCAATACTGCAGAGGGCTTTTAAAACTGCTTGTTCCTTAGGGTTTACGAGGGGGCTGTGATGTCCAAGTTAAACGTAGGGGTTGCATGCCTCCAAACCCATGTTCTTCCCTTCTGTGGGCTTTAGGCTGCCAAATCAAATGTAGAAACAGCTTCAAAAAGGGTTCAGAAGATGTAGGCGCACCCCAAGAAGCAGAGCCATTGTGCCTGCTCTGACAGACACAAAGCCATCTGAAGTACTGAGGGGCAGCAAGGCTTTGACACACGGAGAGTCACAAGCTGCTGGTGACACGGAGCCATTGGCAGCTGCCCAGCTCATTATGCCCAGCCCTCCTTTGAAGGCTATCAGTTCTGTGGAACAGAAATCAATACCCCCACACACTGCTACAGGCTGAGCACGGGGGTTTGGGACAATGAGAAAGTAAGGAAGGAGAATGCTGGAAGCAGGGAGCAAACAGAGCCTCGCCTGATCCTGAAATATGGAGTGAAAAAGGGGAGCCAGGAACACAAAAGCTTCACATTCCTGCTGCAGGGAGTGTGGGTTGTGGTCCCTCCACAGGTGCTGCTGACGGGTCCTTGCCATCACCCTGTGTGGCCAGGCTGATGTCATCAGCCCCGTGTCAGACTGAGGGCTCTTACAAATGCTGCCTCCACTCCAAACCAATAATCACTAAATACAAAAGCACTCCTTTATCATCACAATATCGCCCCAAATTGCACAGGAAACACACCTTCCAGGGAGGCATTTTAATAATGATCACCCCCGGGGACCTGTGTCAGCAGTGGATGAGGAAAGGCTTTAACCACATCCGACAGGATCGCTGTTGTCCAGGGCTTTGGATCTCTTTGTTGCCCTATCAAGACACTGCTCTGACCCGCTGGGCTCGTACCCCTCAATGCCAGAGGCTGCCTCCAGCTGCTTTTCATCGCTGTCTAAGAAATTATCACAGGAGACTTCATGCAATTAGGCCTCAAAAATGGGGATGTCAGTCCTCTGGGGGAACTAAGCCTGCCTCATGAAAGCTGCTTCAGCCTTTGCTTTCGCTGCACAAGGTGGTTTTTTTTACCCTGAGGATTTCTTTCAAAGCAAGATACTAGTCAAGACACAGCAAGCCACTGTAGTTTTTACCTCTTTGTAGCTTATCAAGGTGAACGTAGTGGAAAAAAATAAAAAAATCTCAGAGGTGACCAGGCACAGAGATGGCCATCTAAAGTTACACATACTTTGGTACAAGAAAAATAAAAAACCCACCCCTCTGTTTTTAGTAAAAGCAAACCTTGTCTGTCTCAGCGCCAGGGCTCCGTTTAGAAATCGGCGACGGGAGCGTAATGAGCTGCACAAAGGCAGCCCTGTCACAGACTGAAACCTCTCTGAGGATCCACAGCCTGGCTGAAGGTACCTTCCAGCCCCCATTCCCACTGTCCTGTCCCAGTATTCCCGGGGAAGGGTGTGTTCCAAGGTGATGTTTCTCAGGGCGGCCCCAGCGTCCTGCGGGATTCAAGGCACGGGCTGCAAGCTGATCCTGCACACAAGGAATACCAGGGGGAGGATGGAGAGGGATAATATTTGTTCTGAATGTATGTAAGAATAAAATATTCTTTATTCCGAAGCAAGAGCGTGCTTCAAACCCAGCTGTGCAAACAAAGAAAGGAAGGAGAGGTGTCTCTGGTGAAACCCAGCTCTGCGTGGATGGTGGACGTGGGAAATTCAAGGCTCTGGGTAGCACAATCCTTTTTCCTCCTCCAGCCATTCCTGACCCTCCCTGATCTCTGCAGCCTCTCAGCTCAGACACAAATGTGGGGCATCCCCAAAATAAAAAGTCTGCTTTATTTATGACTGCTTTAAATAATCCCTGCTGAACCCAGGCTGCTGCATCTGGCATGTTCAACCCACCTGGACTGGAGCTCCAAATCCAGACGATGCTCCCATTCCAGCAGCCCATGTTGAAATCCCATGGCTGACAGGATTAAGGAGAGGAGACAGGAGTTGTCACTTCAGCACTTCCCTTAGCATCTTCCTCTGAAGAGCTTAAGGCTTCTTACGTGGCCAAAACGTCTCCTGCAGTTTCTCTGGTCATGAAAAGCAGCAACAAATTGAGACAAGGTTGAGAACTAAAGCTTTCAGAAGTTGCAGCTGACATTCCCACTGGAGAGATCCAAGCCATCCCTAAAATAAGCACCCAAAGGGGAAGCAATTCTATCTTGATTTAAAAACCCCTAAATCTTGCGTTTTGGCTGGGCTGGACTCCTACAACTTTATTTTCACAGGCAATTTATGCCTATGCAACAGCTGCTCACCCAGACCATCCACAACCCCTCCAGCTACCCAGGCATCCCAGAAAATGTGGGATAAATGTGGTCCAATCCTTCCTCTTTTTCCTCCTGGATATGACACTTAATTCCAAACTGAAAACAAAGAAAAGCTGAATATCTTTCAGCAGGAATGACTGCAGGATTGCACTGCAGACATTTTTTCCAAAATATTTCCTAAACATCTTCACTCAGTAAACAAGGACTGAACTTGTAACTTCTTATTATGCTTTACATTTTTATTGTGTCTCTGAAATGAAGACATCATAAAATAATTTAGTCTTGATCCCTTTTCCCCCTTAACTCTGTGCTCAGGTAAAGCAACAGGATGAAATAAGATGCAAATTTACAGATAAAGTTAATATTTAGCTTTTTGGAGGGGTAAAGCTCTTCATTGCTGGATGTTTTGACACAGACATTTCCTTACTGTGGCTGATCCAATCCGCAAAATTTCCTTTCATTTTCAGTCTGGATATGAAATGTCAGTGATCCAGAGGACAGAAATATTTATAAAATGTCCATTTTTTCCCTGCCCCTCACCAACACACAGGAATTGTCAGAAAACAAGACAGACGATGAGGACTTGATTCTTGGCTGAACTACAATTAAGTTGTAGCTTTCCCTTCACTTCCAGAGCTTTATTAGGCAGATTTTATTTGATGAAATCAATTATATGGCACGCTGGAGATAAGTTAGGGAATTAGCTTTGCTTATGCTAATGCCTATCACTCCAGGGTGGTTTTGCCTGGGAACAAGGTGCAGAATTTAATGTGATTTATTTAGGAACAGGCCTCATTATTCCAGGAGGGGAAGGTGGCAGGGAGAAAAGCTGAGGGCAGAGCTCTTCAGGACCATCACCTGTGGCATCTGCTCATTCCATGACATATTTTCCCACAGCACACAGAAGTTTTGTGGACATTTTGTACACTGGGAGGGGCAGGGAGATGTCAGAGCCTTTTGGTTGGGATGGTTTCATCCCCTGCTGGATGAACTCTTGGCTGTCTTATTTCCAGTTCTAGTTAATGAAATACCAGCACTAGAATCCTGCAAAAGGGCTCGACAGAGCCTGTCCTAGAGGGGAGCAATTGCTTTCCTCTCTTCTAAAAAATGGAGAACCTACCTTAATCCAACACCAGGTGCTAAAGGGGCAGATTTTCACTGTTGCTGTTAATCTATCTCGTCTTGAGATCCTTGGGAATTAAGCCTTTCAGTACTCACTTGACACTGGACAAAATCAAAGGCAAATCCAAAGGCTTCACCTGATTGCAGAAGGGAACAATTATCTGCTAATGACGGTGCCTGCAAGGCTCATGGTGACACTGGGCTGGATACAAAGCTTAGGAAGCACAGCTGGTGGGAAGTGCCACCTCTGCATCACTCAGACTGGTCATAAACTGGAGACACTGCTGGTAGGAGGGTCTCTCCTCAGCTGACTGGATTTGACACAGAAATCTCTCAAAACTTTGCTCAAGCATCCTCTTGCAAATCACGATTTTGGAGGCTTCCAGCACTGCTTGATAAAGCAACACATTTCCAGAAAATGCAAAGCCAAACCCGAGGCTTTGTTTGCTTTAGAGCCCAGGAACCACCCCCTGCAAGTGAAACCTTATCTGGTGCCTCCAACAGGCTGGATCCCTGTTTGTGCCTTTATTTTCCTCCACACAGGCTGGCCTCTGATGAGTCCTCCTGTGGCCACATGAAAGGTTTTTCACACCCCTCCATGGCACCAGCCTTTAATGCAGCCTAAAAGTCAGCCCCTCTCTCAGCTCCCGCCCTGCTGGATCAGAGCTCAGGCTGCTCAGCCTCGAGTCTCCCACACGGAGCCCAAATGTACCGTGAAAAAATCTGGAAACGGAGGCACTTAGGGTTTTAATAAATGGAGATTTACTTAGTTTGAAGCTCAACATCAGATTTCTGCTGTGCTTAAAGTAAATACCATCCATTAATGAAGAAAACATGGTAGGGTGTGTTTTTTTTTTTCTTTTTCATAAAAATAAACACACAAGAAATTTAAAAGCTACAGCTTGCAGCTTTCTAAGGGTTGCTTTTAACAAACTGTTACATGTACCCATTCTCAGGCATGGAAATGCATTTGACTGGGAAAAAAAATGCCTGTTCCAGAGCTTTTTCCTCCAGTTTGATAGAAATGCTGCCAAGTTCAGACTGCCCAAGGTGAGACACATCAGGGACGTTCCTACAGCTTGGCACGTGGAAGTGGGTGAACCACACAGAGCAAGAAGAGAGAGTGGGGTGAGCCTGAGAAGGTGATTTTTTTAAAAAGAAAGGAAAAAAGAATAATCAAAGCTTGCTGATGGCTTTCCCAGCTGATATCAAATACCAGCACCAGCTGGTTGCTGGTGGGGAGAGTCCACACAAAAGTGAGGGGGTCTGGTTTCTGTCAGCCACAGCAACAGGGAACGGGCTGAGCCCCACAAGAGGGGCTGCAGCAGTTTTTGGGGAAAGCATTCCCGAGGAAAGCAGACTCTCTGGCAAAAGGAACACCTGCTTATCCCCAGCATTTCTGTGCTGGCCAAGGATGGCAAGTGAGGGCACACAGTGAGCACAGAGAGGGAGCAGGGCTCCTGTGTCTCCAACAGCAGAAAGTAACAGAAATCCTCATGGACTGAACCCATTTCCAAGTGTTTTAACCTCATTTCCACCACTGCATTCCCCTTCCCAGGCTTCCCCCAGCAGCAATTCTCCCAGCTCCCATCTCCGTGACCTTTCTGTTGTCCTGCTCCCCCCCACCTCCACACATGAACGTCACCTGTAAAATCCAGTCCCAGTCAGCTCTCCCTGACCTATGCACCGCATGAAAAATTCCTCCTGCTAACATCAGACATGCTTGAATTAGCAAGGAAATGAAAACAAGCCACGGGAAGGCAGCGGGCTGGGGGAAAGGTGGGGATGGAATGCTAAGCAATCATGTCGAGTCACGGCTGGCCACATCCCGCTGGCCGTGTCTGAGGGCTCCTCGTGGCAAAACAGACAAGGGGGAATCCTGCACAGCCCATCCTGCAGCACTTTGGGGGATTTTTTGGGACACAGGCTCCTTCAAGGCATTGGCAGCTGGTGGCTGCACATCCCAGAGCTCCTCGGATCCCCTGCTTTACACCAGGAGAACCCAGAAAGCACCCAAGGCTTGGCCCTACAAAATTGCCCCTTTCAGAGATGCTTTACAAAGTTACTGTGCACTTGGGGGGAAGGAGTTTGGAGAGGAATTAATAAATTTTACTTGGTATTAGAAGTTTGAAAAGTCTCAGTAAAAGTCATGAAAACTGAAAAAGAAGCCACAACAACAACAAAACCCCACCGCTGTTGTTTCCCAAATCAGCTTGTTTTCCCTATTGCTTGTTCTAGTACAAACACCAGGAAAGATTCCAGCACTGGCACAAGCAACTCTCTCACCCACCTCATAAAAACGGCTAAAAGTGAGAATTTTCTTTATTTTCTTTTCATCCAATATCTCCTCCGCCTCATTTTTGCTTGAGCATCCCAGGAGACAGAGCAGAGGTGAGGACAATCCTTTCAAGGCTGAGCAAATTGAGGCATTGAACAGTTCATGTGATTTACCCAAGCAGAACCATAATCCCAACATATTTGCATGTGAAAAACTGTCTCCCAAATTAATCCAGCCATGACTCCACGAGGGGTAGGGCGAGACTGTCATTTTATAGGTGTATATTTATATTTTCTAGTTCAAGGAGGTATAAAACTTTTTCCAATACTCATTATGCCTTTTTCACCGATGTATTTTTAATGCTGTGGTGTGATTTTTTTATTGATAATGCCTTTAGAAGCCCATTTTCTCCAAGCATCCCTTCAGAAGAACATGAGCTGCAGGACTAACAACCACAAATAGAAGAGCTGGGGTCCTGAACACACAGGTTGGGCTGCAACAACTCCTCAGCAGTCCAAAAAAAGAAAAAAAAAAAAGAGAAATCCAGCAGTGTCTGGCTCTTGGTAGGCTGATTAACTGAGAAATGAGGAGGATTTGCTTCCCAGGATAGACTATTTGCTCCCCACCACATAAATTAAAAGACTCTGTATAGGGGAACTTTTATCCTGAGCTCTCCATATCTGAGGACACTGCAATACTCCAGTCTTCAACATGATATGGAAGGAAATAAAGCTATATGGAAAGAAATTAAGTGGCCACCTTTAAAACAGCTCCAGAAATATAACCCTGGGAGAAGGCACTCCAGAAACATTAAAGATCAGAGTTAAATCCAACGACTCTCATGAAATTGTGTAGCTACAGATGTGACTCCCTCCTTAACAGACTGGACCAAATTCAACTCTGCTCCAACGCACCCAGCCCGGCCATGGCTCCCATCTCCAGCCTTAATGAAAGCTTGTCCATGGTTTGAACCCAGCCACAATTAACCTTGACAGGGGGAGATAAGATTCAAGTTTCAAAGCACAGAGGGTTTGCTGGGGTTTTGTGCGCTTTCATGAGGCTCTGATTATTGTTTTAATGCAGTTGTTTGTGGTTTAGTTTCCTTTTCTTTTTTAAAATTTTTTTTTAACTCTCCTTAATGGTAACATTGAAAAGATAAAAGTTTATGCACTCATGGCAGGAGCCAAAGGATGGCCCAGGTCCAACCTACCTCCACCCCACCACACTCCTCGAGTGTGCTTCCAGACAAGGGGAATCAGACAAAGAGATGCTGTGGAGAGTTTAGCACTGACTGGCCTCAGACTTCTTGGAAAAGGGAGAAGAACTCATTCGGCTAAAGGGAAAGCCAAAAGTAGTTGGGAGAGAGCTTTTTTAGGGGCCTAAAGCAAGAAGCCAACAGATCTCCACACACTTCCCAGCAGGAAGCTTCCAGTCATCCCCAGCCCTGCTGATAGCCCCCTGTGCTTGGCAAGGTTCCACCCAACCATCTGGAGCTCATCCACCGAGGTGCAGCTCTGAGGGAGGAAACAGAGGGCCTGGCAGAGGTGCTCAGAGAGGAGGAGGTCAGGAGAGGGACGAGGGCTTTGGCTCCTGAACCTCGGCGTGGTTTCGCTCGACAGCAGCTGAGGGTACATTTTTTCTGTCACCAGCTGAAGATACATTTCTTGTGAAAGTGGTGCAGCTGCCACTGGCATGGTGAGTCCTAGGAGAACTTCAGGATTATCAGCAGCACTTGCATGGACACCCTGCCAGGAGCTGGGCCTGCTGCACTTTGGTACCACTGCCACTCACACCTGGTGTCTCCAGGATCCACAAAGCTCCTGCCTATGGAGCAATACCTGCATCCCTTCTGCTCTCCCCAGCTGATGTTTTGATCCTGCTGGTGCCTTCAGCAGAGCTCCATCCTGGGGGCCAGCAGTTGGCTCGGCACCTGCGTGCCTTCTTTGAAGGCAGCAGTGATGCTCGCCCTCCCCGAGGGCTGCTAATGAGAGCCTGTTCTCTGCTGAGGTGGAAGTAGAGCTCTGCAGCCTCCACCAGAGCTCTCCAGACAATGCAGCCACGGGAGGTCTTTCAATGAGAGGAGAGAATCAAAGCTGGAGAGTGACCTGGTCAGATCAGCCAGGGAGGGAGGTGGGGGAGAGCAGGCACACTGCAAGCATTGCACTTTTCTTCCCATGCCCACTGGGCAGCAAAGAGCAGTGACAGGAGAGATCACAGGTGCTCTCAGTGTGGGCAAACTTTACCTGGAAGGGTTTGCCACCTGTGGGGCTAGAAAATGTGCCACCAGCATGAGAGAAAAGCAAACTAGAGTGCAATATACGGCATTTATTTACAATCTCTCTGGACACACCTATACACGCTTGTGTCCCCCCTGCTTTGCATGCACTGAAACCGGTAAGTTGAATAAATGGACTTCCCTTCCCTCACCCTAAACCTAATCTAGAGGACACTTTGCTGGAGGTCAAGGGAGCAGGGAAAAGTGTAAAAAAAAGCAGAGGAAAGAGAAATGGACAGGATTTTTGCCACTGGGTAGATCATAAAACCACCACCCACTGCAGCAATGAAAAGACAGCTCAGGTTCAGCTTTTCCTTCCCAACACACACCTCCATGTTAAGGTGAAGCTGTCACATTCTCCCCATGGAAGCTTTTAAAGATGCAACTCACTCACCTTTCCCCCAGAGCAACTCCTCAAGGCTCATCCCAGTTTTTCCAGGTATTTTATTCTTTGTAGGCACGCTGTCAGCATACCCATTTCTCTCCTTAAAATTTCTGCAGCTCTTTGCCATGCTAGGAGTGACCACCTATTACCTGCAGCCACCTTTCAGTCAGAAACCTGGGAAGCTCTTTCTCCAAGGGCTATTTGGAGCCCAGGAATGGCTTTTAAAGCATCTTGCTCTCACTGAGACCAGACAAAGTTAAGGCATAGCCTTTTTCTAAAGAGCAGTCCCACAAGGATCTGCTGCTATGAGTTAAATCACTGAGGAGAGGAGATGGGAGGGTGGGACCCAGGGATGCTCCTGGCCAAGCTCTGCAGAAAAGATGCACCTGCAGGCAGAACTCCCTGAGGCTCCTCCCTGAGCCCAAACCAGCACCAAAATCATGTCTGATTCATCACAGCTGATCATGTCTGTTTTCAGATTTTCAGCCCCTAGATCAAAAGACAAAGCCACAAGGGCACTGTCACCTGTCTGACCTGTCCCAGATTTTTTGAACTACCCTGGAAAAGCTACTGCAAGGGCTTTAGGGGAAAAAAATGCTCCTGATAACACAGAAAGCCAGGCTTTAATATTTTGTGCATCATGGTGTGGCTCACAGCAGGGTACCAACCTTGCACAAAGCCTGGTTCTGGGGAAGAAGTCTTTCTAGTAGCCCAAGGGCCTCTAAAAAGGGGGGAAAATGGGGCATCACACCTCCAGGAAAACAAGACACACTGACAAACTGACTGCACACAGCTTCCAAGCAATAAATGGGCCACGGGCAACCTTGATTTTTAACAAGACATCATACTAATGGTGTATTCCAAAGCTAAAGAACAGCTCCTGGGGCCAAACCACCAAACCAGCACTGCTTAAATATCCCACAGCTTGTTGAAGCTCACAGGGCAGCACTCCAAGCTGCTGCTGAGCCCGGGATGATTCAGCCTTTGCCACATCCTTCCCTGAATGGCTTTCAAGTGCCAGCCGAGCGCAGCGTTTTTCCTGCTGCTGGGTGATTTCAGATCCTTGACCTGGTGATGGTATCACATCTGCTAACGATTATCAGAGGGGGAGAAAGGCTCTCCCTCCTCGCCGCCCTGCCCGAACCCCGCGCAGCACCGTGTTGTGTCTGTGAGAGCTGAAGGCAGCCGGGCTGTAATTCAAACAAATCAGATCTAATCACTCTTATCAGAAGGGGGATAAAATCAGCAAAGCTGAGAGGCTGCAGAAACACCAGGCAAAGAGGTATTTCTTGATGGGCACGGAAAGCCAACACCTCTGAAGAGCTGCTTCCCCGCGGAGACTTCGGATCACAGCGGGGCACTGCTGGGGAGAAGTGTCTATGAAAGCTCTCTGCCATCTTTTGCAGACCTAAAAAATGTTATTTCCCACGCTCTGCTGCTGAGGAGGGCTCTGAGACACAGAGGGCTGTACTCCACAATCCCCCATAGTTCCTAAGTTTTGGACAAAGCAGGCACAATCACTAAACATGGGCTGACACTGTGCCAGCCAGATGCTCAAGAGGTGTAGTGATGGCCCAGACAAAACCTAGATACAGATCCAGGTGCTGTGGAAGTGACCACAAGTCTTTGTTAGCACAGCTCACAGCCCAGAGTTGGATTCTGGCACAGGCACAGCTGAAGATGAGGGTTTCCTGAGTCTCAGACCCCCTTTTAGAGGACAGCACAGTCCTGGATGCTCAGAGAAGCCCCGAGGGTCAATCCTCTGTCTGCACATTGCAATATCCCACAGCTGGCTCTCTTTGCCTGGTCAGCGAGCCACTGCCAGCTCCTGATCCCAAATCCACCATCCCAGTGGCCCTGTCCCACAACAGGAACAGTCCTTGGCAGTTTTCCTTGGGCTGCCCGGACTTTGTGAGCTGCCTTTGCAATGAGATTTTTCTGGTTAAGCTCAGCTCCGGAGGAACCACCTGGAGCCCTTGGCCAGCTCCAGGAGAACCTCTGCCTTGGTCTGACTCACCTTCCCGTGGCAGAGGAGCCTGAGAAGTGGCCAGGAGAGGAGCATTTCCCAGAATGAGGCATGCATGGGTGTGCAGACAGACAGGGAACTTCCTGCCACACAGCCCTGACCCCGCTGCAGCCAGCGTGACGCAAAACAAAGCTCCACTTACCCACTAGCAGGGGATGTCACGCAGGGATGGAAAAAATGAGGGCTGGAAGAGACCTTAGGAGGTCACCTAGTCCAGCTCTGTGCCCCGTTGGAGGAGTCAGCTCTGTATTATCCCCGTCAGGCACACATCTAACCTATTCTGAAAGGCCTCTGGTAATAAAAGCAAAATATTCCAGGCTTTTGCTATTTATATCATGATTTCGAACACTGCTTAAAGAATGGAGGGCACAGAGGGGAATTGCTGCATAATAGCTGGGAATAGCTGCATAATAGCTGAACACTGCATTACTGAAATGCTGCAGGACCCCGGGGGAAGCTGCTGAATAGGTAAGTACATCTCAGTGCAAAAATGTAAGGGCAGGGCCACCAGCAAGGTGACAAGGGCACGTTGGAGTGCCTTAATCAGCCTGGCCAGGCCACCTGGCAGGGCTGTGACATCTGGCAGAGCTGCCCAGGGTGGTGGTGGAGTCTCAATCTCTGGAGACATCCAAAAACACCTGGATACATTCCTGTGTCACCAGCTCCAGGTGACCCCGGGGTTGGACTGGAGGATCTCCAGAGGTCCCTTCCAACCCCAATTATCCTGACCCTCCTTCCCTGTGCAAGGTGATCTCTGAGCTGCCTGGGTCCTGCAACCATTGCCTCCCACAAAAGCTGTCCTGACATCCTTCCCAGGGATTAAAAAACCGAACAAATAAAAAAAAAATAAGGTCGTGCTCTCAGCTGGATGGGAGAGAGGGTGTCTCTGCAAGATGGGGGTCTGGGCATAATGACACAAACATGCAGACTTTTGAAAAGAGCAGTGGAAACGCTCAGCACCAAATCCCATTAGCAAATAAGGGGATTTCTGGGAGCACCATCTGTGCACCACATTGAACACCCGCCCCGGAGCACGGAGACCGAGGCACGTTGCACATGGAAAGCCAGACAAAGGAATATACAATAATACACAAAGGGAGGGGGAGCACATATAGCACGGGGAAGAAGCCAGGAGAGACTTTTTCCTCCCCATCCTCACAATGCCCCAAACCCCATTCCCTTCACAGCCTTCCCACCGTGGCTCCTGCTGCACCTCACGTCTCTTTGTGCCCACTGCGAGGCCCCGTGATGCTGCCACAGAAGGGGAGAAAGAGCTTTGACGTGAATGAGAATCAGCTGACAAACCAGAGCTGTTGAGTGAGGGGTGACACAGAGGTTTCAGCCTCGGAGATGCCTTTTTTTCCCCCCTCGGGTGTTTTCCAGGGAGGTCTCCCAGATTTCTAAGGCAAGAGATTACCTGGGAAAGGCTCTGTCTCATCCGTGAGCTTCCTCAGCTCCACTGCAGCAGAAAAGTCCAGAAGCAGCCACGCCGGGGTAACTCTGAAACAAAGCAAGAGAGGATTTGGTGTGAGTGGGTTTTGGAGAGCAAAACAAACCCAACTTTTCAAGCTGGCAGCTTGAAGGAGCCCTCTCCAATGACACTCGAGCACCCCTTCTCCTCTGCACTTCCAAGCGTCTCCGTCTTTGTCCGCTCTCCCAAGGGCTCTTCAGCAGCCTCCTCCAAAACAGCTATTACAGCAATTACTGCAATTAATTGATTTGCATATCCCCAAAGCCCCATCATTAGTGCAACACAGCCAAGCGTGTTAGTGTTTAATAATATCAATCAACAATTATTCATAACATCCCGCCCCGGCAGACCTAAATATAGAGACAAGCATTCATGCGAAAACAAAAAGGAGGAAAAAAAATACCCCAGCAGCTAAACAAAAGAATTAATTTAGAGCAGAATTAGGATCATAGAAACAAGACACACAAGAGACAAGGTCAGATGTCTCGCTCCCAGCTGATGTGAGACTCTCCCAACCTGCCTGCTCTCAGTTACTGAGTGAGCTGCGAGTAAATAAAGTGATTCTCTCCTTGAAGTAAACAGCCAGAGAGCTGCAGTGAGCACAAACACAGCAGGGTAGAGGCAATGAGAGGTGACTTCCCCAGTCTGCTGGCCCTGATTCAAAACAGCACTTCAGCTAAAGCTCACGAGGGTCCCCATTCAGGACAACACTTCAGCACATGCTGAAATTTAAGTACGTGCTTAAATCCTGCTCTGCGCTGGGCCGGGCACGAGTGAAAGGGAAAGGCTGCAATCCAGTTTTCCAGGCTTTTTTAGCAATGCAGGCTGCATCTCTTAGGGACTGGATGCTCTGTGCCAGCCTCTGGATTTGGAGCCACACAAGGATGTGAGGCCAGTGTGAGAACAGGATGTCAGAGAGCTGACACATCTTCCCCATCCAGGGTGTTTTCTAGGGCTTGGATGTGCCCAGATCCCCCAGGCACCCTCTGATCCCACATGTGCTGCTTGGCTGCTTGCTTCAGGGAGGGTTTCCACCACCTCCAGCAGCAGGAGGAGGTTTTTGTAAGAGCCAAGGGTCAGATTACCTTAATGTAATTAACAGATATGTTCATCAAGCAAGGAGAAGAAGATATTGCTCTGAAACAGCGCCAAGAAAATTCAGGCATTCAGCTCCTCCAATGGTGTTGGCACCAAAAGCAAAGAGTTTTTTATGCTGCTGGAAAAGCTGGCAAGGCCACGGTTGTACAAAGCCACAGCCTTGCTTCTCACCAAGCTGGTGGAGTCCTGCTCTGGCAATATCCCATTTATTGCAGGAATTAGCCCAGGAGGGGCTCAGGAGGTGCTTCCTGCTCTCGCAGAGGCAGCCAGACCTGGGCGGGAATGTCCTTAAGCTTCATCCCTCACAACATCCCAACCACCCAGCAGCATCAAAGCCATCCTAATCCTCCTTCATCCTCACCCAGCGCATCTCAAGGTCCCTCAGACAGCTCTGCTGGCACAATTCCAGGATGGCAAATGGTTCAGATATCACAGAGGGCGGCAGGAAAGATGGACCTGGCCATCAGGAGAAATGTGGGGACCAGGAAGGAGCAACTCTACCCTTGCTTCCCACCTTTTGGCACTGAGACAAGCTCTCCAGCACACTTTTGCCTCTGCTTCAGCTCTGTCAATCCCACAGTCAGATCCCAGCTCTGTAAATCACATCAGGCTGAGCAGGGGACACTCAACTTCCCAGCTCTGGGCCCAGGGCTCCTGCTAAAACTACAGAGTGCAGACTAAACAAAGCTTTTTTTTTACCCTGCCCACAGTCTGGACTCCTAACTGGAGACTCATCCAGCATGAAATCCATTCCTTCCCTATCCCTCCCTGCCTCCATCAGTGCCGATGCTGGGGGAGATATTGTGATGGTAGGAAGGAATAAAATGCAACGTCTCATTGGCAGCACTCTAAATAGAAAAAGAAATCAGATTTTAGAGCCCCCTTGCCTTTTTGTTGGCCTTCCAACTTCCCCCAGCGCCTGCAGCCACACACAACGAGCCGGGAGGTGTGCCTAAAGCAGGAGCTGGAAGCAAAGCAAACTACAATTGCAGTAAACCACTTCAAAAAGGCTTCATTTTCACTCACAATTGCTCAAAGGGAAACTCGACGCCTCATCCTTCATCTTTCACACGTTTTAAAAGAAACATTAGTCTGATTGTCTGGGTTTTTCTTGGGAAAAAAGGGTTTCTGGAAGTCAGGGTTGAAAAGCAAAACATAAATAGGAAATATAAATGCTTCCTTAAACCCATATTCGGGTTGTTTGTGAAAATCCCCAGCAGCTTTCTCTGCCTCCCAACAGCGACTGAGAGATTTTAAGAGGAAAAGTAAGACATCAGAGGCCACACTGCTATTTTCCAGAAGAACATGGAAGGGGAAACCCAAAGCAACTCAGAGCACAACGCTGAAGACCTCAGAGAGAAGTTTGCCTGGGGCAAACATCTCCTAACTGCTGTAATTACTGCAAAAGGTCATCAAGGACACCTCCCCGTGCACGCTGGAAAAATTCATGTGAGCATTTCGCGTGGTCAGCGCAGCCCTTGCAGCGAGCGGAGGAGCAGAGCTCTGACATCGGGCCACACGAGATGACATCAGTAAGCAGGCATTCCCCTCGCAGAGAGAACGCTGAGGACATCAAGCACCTTCCAACTCCTTGCTCTCTTGCTTTTAAACACGGCCATTAACAAGTCCGAAGCGACCGAGAAAAAAAAAAACGGGGGTAAAAAGCAAAGGCTGCGCACGCACTGACAGTGGCGAGGACAAAAGAGCTCAGTCCGCAAATCTAATTGGATTTAAGAGCCAAATTTCTCCCGGGAGCTGGCTGCTGGGAGGTTCTCCTGTGCAGATCCCCGTGTGTCCCATGATCCAGCAGGAGCTGGCTCATGCCCACGGTGCCTATGGCGTGGCACACGGTGGCTCCACACGCCAATGTCCATGCACAGATTTAGGGGGGCCTTGAAGAAAGGCAGATGCAGAGGAATGTTTATCCTGAGGAGCTTCCCTCCCTGAGGGAAAGCCAGAGCATGAGGAGAGGGGTCCATCCATGGCTCCATCCCACAGCTGGAGCGGTGTCCTCTCTCCTGAGACACCCCTGGAATGCTCTGAGCAAGGAATCCTTCAGACTCTGCCCTTCTCTCTGTGCAACATCTGGGGCTGGCCACATCTGGCCATGCAGGCCTGGCCACCTGCTTTCACCTGTCCCGGGCAGAATGATTATTCTGGGGCTGGACTGCTTCCTTCAGAGCCCCACATCTCATTTTCAGAGCTGGGGGAGAGAGCCTTTGACCCGTTGCGGGCCTTTGTGAGGACTCACTGTTGGCATCTGCCCCTCTTGGCAGGATGAGTGTACAGTCATTTAGGCTGGAAGGGATCCTCACAGGCCCATCTGCTCCAAATCCCTGCTCAAAGCAGCAGGAAACAAACCCAGCACGTCCCCTCTGCTCCTGCAGCCAAAGGCACAGGTGGGGGACACATGAGGAGCAGGGAAGGATGCAAGAGACTTCAACATAGGAAAAATCCTGTGCTGAGCACTATGCAGAGCAAATCTCCTGGGTGAAAGAGGCTGCTGAAACACAAATAGCCTTGGCTGAACACCTCGACTTTAACCTCTCGCTCCAGACACAAAAAGCCCTCCCCAAAAATCAGGTTTTAGCCCTCAAGTCCCAGCCAAAGAAACACTCAGGCAAAGAACTGACCTTGATCTGCAAAAACAAGTGTCCTTGGTGCTTTTTTTTCCCCCTAAATTTTATCCCCTTCTTCCCAGACCTGGTGGCACTGTTGTGCTCCTCACAAAGCAGACCTGCCCCAGGTACCTGCATCATTTACCCCATGTAGCCAACCTGGGAAGACCTGGAACTGCTGCCTTGAAGGTGTCCCACCACCACACACCGGTGTCAAATAATGTGGCAAAGCCACTGTTTAATGGAGCAAAGTCACCTGTTTCATACTTTGTGATGCAGGAAGCAGAAAACCCCCTTCTCCAACTCAGACCAAACCTCTCCCTGTGCTCATTCCCAGGGAGATCCCCGCAGCAGTTACAAGCTGTTCCTTCTCTGGCCTTTCTATTTCATTCCAACACACCAAAAGCAGAGCCAGGCCTGGAAATTAAATTGCACCCACCAGCTTCATTCATAAATTAGGCTGCACAACCACGAAGTGAGCTATTGTTGTTGTTTCTCACAGTTTACCACCTCCAAGCCAAGGAGCATTGTTTTTATTGCTATTGTGAGAACAAGAGCAGGGGGAAAAAAAAAATCTTACGCTTCCCTTCCCCTCCCAATCAAATATAATAGAGAGAAAAAAAAAAAAAACCTCAGCAGGGCGGATGTTGGATCCTCAAGGATTTTTTTTTGTTTTGGAGCTATCTGCAGGAACTCAGCCTGGTGCTGCAGGCTTCTGAGCCTGAATTTTTATCAATGGGCTGCACTGGATCTTTTTGAAAAGCCGGCAGGTGTTCGAACAATGAAGCAGGGCTGCCTCTACATCTGGGCCACGAAAGTCATTGCGGTGTTTACAAGAAACAGGATAAGCAAGAAAACATCCTGCCACAGGCACCTCAAAAGCTGCAGCCCCTTGTTATTTTTTTTTTTTTCTCACACTGGGCCATGTATTTATAGCACCAGAAGTTGAACTAGGAGGGGGGAAAAAAAGAAGTGAGAGGTTTCTCACTGATTTTTACGTGGCAGTGACACACGTGCGATGAGGCAGGCACTGCACTGGTATTGTCCCTTCAGCTCTGGGTGGGATCTCGTTAACCCCTCGGCTCTGGCTGCAATTAATTAATGATCAGGGCACAACCTGCTGGGTTTGCTGAGGTGGTGCCAGCGTGTCAGTGAAACCTGACTCACTCTGGGACAACCCAGTGACTCTGAGTCACTGCATGCTGGAAATAACATCCCCAGAGCCTCAGCTCACAGAGATTATTGGGGGAGAGATCGGGGAAATTCCTCATCCTCAGCACTTCAAGTTGGATCCTGCGGGCCAGCAGAGCAAGAGGCACTTCCAGAGCTTACAGAGGACATAGGGAGTTCCCTCTGGAGGAGCTTCTTCCCTTGCACAATACCCCAAGTACATCTGCAGAACTAAATGTTGTCAGCTGCTCATGGCTTGTGGCCCCCTACAGAATCACTTTATTTTGGGGGTTCTCTCTCATTACATTTTCCTCTGCCTGCTTTCAACTTTTAAGTTTTAACCAAAGTAGGACACATCCAATTTAGTAAAAGGATTATTTTTTAAAAATCAAATTAATTCAAATTCATTGAAGATGATCACTGAAATGAAACCTCTAAAATGTTTCTCATCATCCTTAAAAACAATTCAGGAAGCTCCAAGGTACCTCTGCTTTCCAGAACAACACTTTGTGACTCAAGTCATCCTCCTGTCCAGCAAAATTAAGTGTTCCCTTACCTCGTATCCTCCCTTCCCTGCTTTAATAATTTCACTTCTGGAAGCCTTCAGAACACACCAGTTAGAGCCCCCTCCTCAGAAACCTGGGGAAATGAGAGCTGAGCTGCTCAGCCTCTCATGGAGTTTGACTTCCTTGCTTTTGAGCTGAGTCAAAGAGGATTAACTCAACAGGTGCTTTAGTGGGGAGTGGGAGGGAAAACAAAACAAAACACAATGAAACAACTGCCTACGTGCATGAACAGCACGATTAATTCCTCCTCCTTTTCTGGGGAATGAACTGCTAAAGCAGATGGCAAACAGCCCCTTCTCCTCTAGCCCAGAGTCACTCTCAGTTCTGGCTTTAAACACCTCAAGTCCCAGAGCTCCAATGCTTCCCCTCAGTCAGGTCTGGGAGGGGATCTTCCTCATGCAGACTTGACCTCTGAAGGGTTGAGCTGCTTCCACTGCCCCTGACTTGTGGTCTTCTGCACCCGAGTCATGCTCAGAGACAGCAGCTGGGGTGCAGAGGACTTTCCAGCAGCTTCTGTGTCCTGTGCATTGAGTAGGATGGCAGCAGCCCAGAGTGCTGCCCTGTAAATTCATGACAACACCTCACAGCTCTTTTTTCATCAGCAGAAAGACCATCAAGCAGCACAGGAATAAAGAGAGACTAGCATCTTCCTCCCTTGAGCCATGGAAAGAGAATTACAAGTTGTTGTTGTGATTTCTCACCAACCCAGGGCTCTGCAGCTGGTCTCACCAAACTCATGTTGGCCACAGCATGAGACACAGGGGGCTTGGGTCAGCTAAAATCCCACTGCAGCTGGAGGGAGCAGACAGCAGCTGAGGCTGTGCAGTGTTTGCATGAGAATTTCTTGTAGCTTTCAGTGATTAATGTGCCCACATAACCAGTATTAACAGCCAAGCTTTGTCATTTTTCCATCAAAATGAGAAAAGCACATAAAACACTTCAGAGGGCTGATGGGGAGCCTATGAAGTGAGGAAGTGGTCAGAGGATCTGTGTATCTTAGCAGAACTGAAAAGGGTCTGTCTAGAGAAGTGCCATTCTACACGCCATACTGAATATATCTTCCCAAGAAATGCTACTTATTTCCAATATTTGGGTTGCAGGATGATATAGAAGTGAACTTTGCCCCTATAAGTGACTAAAGCTTGACAGAGGGTTTGTGTGAATTTATTAAAAACTCCCGAGCTGAAGCCAAACGTTCAAGCCAACCAATGTCCTGCTTACAAATTACTTGGATAATTGCCAGAAGCCCGAGCCTGATCCCTTTTTCTGTTTCTTTCTCACCCAAAAAACATCTGGTGTGTGTTGCCAGACTGCATTGACTGCTCTCTTGATGCTCCAGGCATCATTAGGAACAGAATCCTATATAATTAAATAGCTGAGCGCTGACGAACTGTTGTCAATACAGAATAAAATCAATACACTCCCTGTTGTGTCATAATGATCCAGAGCTGGCACTATTTGAACCAGCTTCTTTGGAAAGCTTTAATTTTATCAAACAACACTCTTTCGGGTGAGATGATTTGGGGTTTTGCTTTTTAACAAAGAGAGAAGTGGAGTGCAGCACACGACACTTAATATCTGGCTGAGATTTAAAACGCATGCTCCTTATGAAGTGTGACATTTTATCCCTGAAGCCACAGGAACATTTCCCACATTTAAGAGGTAGAGGGAAAATTCTTCAAATTAGATTTGAACTTTATACCTTCTAATTCTGCCGCAGACCTCCTTCTCCATGTACCACGCTCGGGCCTGATGAACACACTGTTATATCAAAGTCTGCCAGACCTGAGTGCTGACAAATCCCCTCCACTTAGCCTGGAAGTAAGCAGCAAACCTCCTGGAGGTCCAGAAGTCAGTGCTAACTGGAAAAAATTGCCCATCCATTGGCCATGAGGCTAAATGAAGTGGTCAGTGCAGCTCTCCTGGGTGTCACCGTGAATTGGAAGGCCACAGGCTGACCCAAGTCCCCAAGGTTTGCAAAGAGCCACCCAGAGCTCCTTTACACACTTTTATCCAAGCCTGAAGGAAAACCACACACTCGTGTGCAAGGAAGGCATGGTCAGAGGAATGCAGATACAAAGATGGGCTGGGAGAGCTGGGGGTGTTCACCAGGGGAAGAGAAAGCTCCAGGGAGACCTTAGAGCCCTAAAGACACTCCAAGAGATCTAGAGAGGGACTCTGGACAAGAGCCTGGAGTGCCAGCATACAGGGAAAGGTTTTAAACTGAAAGAGGGCAGGGTTAAATGGGAAGACACTGTTCCCTGTGAGGGTGGGGAGGCCCTGGCACAGGGTGCCCAGAGAAGCTGTGGCTGTCCCTGGATCCCTGGAAGTTTCCCAGGCCAGGCTGGACGGGGCTTGGAGCACCCTAGGACAGTGGAAGGTGTCCCTGCCCATGGCAGAGGAGTGGAATGAGATGATCTTTAAGCTCTCTTCCAACCCAAACCATTCTGGGATTCCATGAAGCCCTGAGCAACAACTCCCAAGGCTTGCCCATCACAAGGTCCCACTGCTCCCTTTCCAGACTCAGAGGTTTGCTGTGCAACTCTGCTGCAACCAGGTCCCCATTTGGGGACAGCTGTCTTGCTGTCACAGCCACTGGCCCTTGTGGGAGAACTCATCTTTGGAGCCCTTCAGGATGGGACCCACAAGGACCATCAGGTCCAGCTCCTGGCCCTGCCCAGGACACCCCAACAAACCCACCCTGTGGCCGAGAGCCTCTTCAGAGGAAGCTGCAGACCTGGTGAGGTCTGACCTCAGTGTCCTCAGGGCTGAACAAGCCAAGTGCCCTTAGCTGCTACTCGTGTGGCCCCTCCAAACTCTTCAGCATCTTCTGTCCCTCCTTTGGAGGCTCTATAACAACTTCAGATCTTTCTTATCTAAAACTGCCCCCAGCCCTGGAGATGAGGCCGCCCCAGCCCAGAGCAGAGCAGGACAATCCCCTCCCTGGCCTGGCTGGCCGTGCTGACCATGACCCCCAGGACAGGGATGTCCCTCCTGGCTCCAGGGCACTGCTGACTCAGATCCAAGTGGTCATGGACCAGGACTTCCAGATCCCTGCTGCTCTCCAGTCTCTCATTCCCCAGTCTGTCCATGCATCCAAGGCTCTTCCATCCCAGGTGCAGAATCCAGCAGTTTGTGAAGCTCCACACAGAGCACATCCCACCTGACAGCCCAGGCTGTCACGCCTGTCCCTGTCCCCACACAGCCAACAGAATCCTTGACTCCCTAGCCCAAAGCCTCAGCTCACCACAGAAGGAGGAGGAAGCCCAGCCTCACAGCCTCTCCCTCTGCATCTCTCTGGGCCAGCAACACTCAGGAAAAACCCACTCCAGCTTCCACCCTTTGCCTCGAGGGACAGTCCAGACCTCTGCAAGTGCTTTGAAATACAAGTTGCAAAGGCAGAACGTTATTCCCATTACGTTGCTCACTTTCCCTAAGCCCTGCTCAATAACAGACAGGTGCACTAAGCTCTTTGCCAGGGACCCACGTTGAGGGGAACAAGACCCTCCAGTTTAATGTTTTACCCCCTTTGTAAGCTCACAGCCACCTCTTAAGCTCGTAATAAAAGACTTTTTTTGAAAAATGATGGCACCCAGTTTCCAAGGCAGCAGCAGGACTTTTAAGCCCATATTTGCAAGGAGCCTGAGGAATTAGAGATGCCAAAAGGCACAGGCTGTATAAAACCCGTCCCCTGTTCCTGCTGGAGAGATCAAATAACTCACTTGGAGTTTCTAATGCAACACGAGCTGCACGAGGAAGTGGCCAGTGATGCTGTACAAAAAACGTACAATGAGAGGGATAACAGCTACAAATCCCTTTAATCTCTGGTTTTACCTCGACATCTCAGACTGTTTGGTGCCGGCAGGGATTATTGTGTGATTCCAGAATGGAAAGAGTGAGGTGCTTCATGGTGTTCACTGACCACAAGAGGTCTGCTGGACCTCAGCTGCAATTCAGCCTGCAGAGAGCACAGGATCCCAGTTTTGGTGGAGAAAGATCTCCAAGATCATAAAATCCAATCTGTGATCAATACACAACTTGTGCCCCAGCCCAGAGTCACATCCAGGAGATCCTTGGACACCTCCAGGGATGAGGATCCCACCACTCCTTGGGCAGCCCCTTCCAAGGCCTGACCACCCTTTCCATGAAAATATTCCTGCTGATGTCCAACCTGAACCTCAACTGGAAACATACAGCAAACCAGAACGTCCCCCTCTCCCCACTTTCCCCATTTATAAATGTCTATTTTCTCAGGCTAAACCAATTACTTATTCTCAGTCATACACAGCTCCCATTTCAGCTCAAAAACATGGGCTCCTTTCCCATGAAGAAAAAAAAAAAATCAACTCTACTCATTTCATAATTAATTTTACTGCGTGACTTTTCCCAGCAACACAACTCATTTTTTTCCCTGAGTTCCTTACAACCTGATGAAAATTAAAATCCCCTCAGCCTCCCTGCATGCTCTCATGACCATCACTTCTTTGTAGCTTAATTTCCCATTTTTAAAAGGAAGGACATTTGCTTTCCTCCAACTCTTTTTTTTTTTGGTGGTGGGGGGTAGGGTAGAGAAGGCAGTTGGGGAAGGGAGCAACAAGCATTATTTCATCATTAATGCAACTTCCAGCACAATAAAGACAATTTTGTCCACTGGGACACCGAGGTGCTAACGGAGGGCAATAAATCCAGATTAATAATTAACATCCACGTCATATCAAGCATCTTGGTGCTCTCATTTCAACTGCTTCAGAAATATTCCTGCTTTTTTTTTTTTTATTGCAAACACATGCAACAGGTCAATCAGTCCTTAAAACCACACATGCTGATGGAGACAGCACTGCTGGGACTCTCTCTGCAGGTAAAACTTCTGGCTGAAAAAAGACAGTTTGGCATAAAAAGTGGCGTACAAATGCCAGCATTAATGAAAATAAAAATGCAAGGTTCCTATCCGGGCAGCAAAGGCTGGAATAGGTTATTTTAAAAGAACAAAACAAAAGTTACTTACTGCTTTTGAGACCCTCCTGACCTGCAGATGGATGAGGATCAGGCACTGGAAGGAAAGAGACAAATTTCTCATGTTAAATTTCAGCATCAAGAACCACTTTGATATTAATATCGCAAATTACAAGCTGATTTTTACAGCACTTTCCAACCTCAGCACAAAGAAAATGCAACAAAATGCTTCTAAAAAGCCTCCACTGATCCAACACACTTAAAGAAATGATGTGATGGGCTCATTCATCATATGGCTTGAAAAATAATATCCTTAGGTGCTTTTATTATGGTCTTCAAGATTCATGTTTTCAAGCTTTTCCTCCAAAACTGGGGCGGGAGACTAGAAACTTTATTTCAAAAACTTGATAGCCAAGAGTCTCACCTAATTCTGTGAGCTGGAACTTCAAGGGGGGGGGGGAATAGAAAAAGAAAAGGAATGCAGACACACAGAGATTTGTGGCAAAAAATACGATCACTGGCAAAACATTCATTGTCCCAAACTTCTTGCTTTTTTTCCTTCTCACTGGCTCTGTGGAGGAGTACATTCCCCCCCCACCACCGTCAAAAAAAAAACCAAAAAACTGTGCTGTAATCCTGTCCTCTAAACTGGTTTTTAAGTGTTAAGGGAATAGAAGACCACTAGCAAGTTGCTTCCATAAGCGCCTGGGGAAAGAAATAAGGAGAAAAAAAAAAAAAAAAGGAAAAATGTGAATGCAACAGGGACAAGCCCTTGGGGGTTGGGGGAAAGGAAATAACAGAGAGGGGGAAAAGTATGAAAAAATAAGGAGGAAAAAGGAAAATACAGGAAAGAGGAAGAAAAGGGGAGGGGAAGGGAAAGTACAGGAAAGGGGTAGGAAATTAAAGGAAAGCGGAGAAAAGAGAGGAAAAGGAAAAATACATGAAGGAGTAAGGAAAATAAAGGAAAAGGTGAAAAGGTGGGGGAGGAAGACATAGGAAAGGGAGAAAAAAAGGAAAATAAAGGGAGGCAAATAAAGGGGGGTTTACGGAAACTAATGGGAGAATGAAAATAACGAGGGGCTGGGAATGGAACTCTCAGGGCAAAAAACAAAACTAAAGGGGTGGGCGGCGTGATACTGACAACGACGGAGGGCAGTTTTAAAGTAAAAAAGGAGATTTAGATCAGAAAAACAGAAGAAATTCTCCCCTGTGAGGGTGGGGAGGCCCTGGCACAGGGTGCCCAGAGAAGCTGTGGCTGTTCCATCCCTGGAGGTACCCAAGGCCAGGTTGGACCTTGGGGCTTGGAGCAGCCTGGGACAGTGGGAGGTGGAATGGGATGAGCCTTAAGGACCCTTCCAAACCAAAAAAAAAAAAAAAAAAAAAAAGAAAAAAGTGGAAAAAAGAAGTGGGGAAAACCCGAAGCTGCCTTTCCTCCGAGGAGAAGCCGCGGGCCGGGCTCGCCCCTCCCCG